>JADLZL010002431.1:0-86177 GCA_015844335.1 Chrysopogon serrulatus | reverse complement strand
GAAGGGGACGCGCTACTCGCGCAGCGCCAGACGCGCCCGCATCCCGGAACTCGTTGCACCAGAAGTCACACACGCCACCTTCGCCCTGCCCGCCGCCGCTGCCATGGAAGATTGGAGGCCGGAGTCGATGGAGCTCGTCGTCGTTGCTCGTTGATAACGGAATCAGTAGAGCACAAAGGTTGAGGAAGCATCGATCGGAGAAGAGTTAGTTATATATAGGTGATTACTAGTGATTAAATAGGTGATACTAGTTGGACCTGCTGGTCCATGGCCATGGGAGTGGTCAATAATCGATCGATGTCGATGGATGCGATCACTGCTTGCGTACGGGTACGGGAAAAATTTTTCTGCGACACCGTCGCATGCAAACCATTGTGCGACACCACCGAACCGTGCTACACATGTGGGCCTTGCTCAGCAAATTATTCGGGTCGGTCTCCTTTAGCTGCAGGTGGGACCTGCATGTAGCATGCAGTGGATGCCCGCACCGAGGATGGCATACTAGAATTTTGTACCGTTGCGTAACGTACGTACTACTCCATACCTATATGTACTCACGCTGACAAAGCAGGCCAAACATTCGAACATAAATTACAATAACTTTTAAAATATTTAGTTTGAAAAAGGTGAAACTTATATGTATAGATTGCCTTGAAGCCTACTTTTAAAAGTAATTTTTATTTTTAATTTTTAATATATTTTAATAAAACTGATGGATAAAAGGTAGATCTTGCGAGACGTGTCCTACATCCCAAACGTCAACTAATATGAATATGGAGGGAGATCGGCTGTCTAATCCAGCAGGCTAGATATACTATAATTAACATACCCTATGTTGGCATGCTTATATCCATCCATGTCTAAATTGTGGAGCTCATTGTCGGTCCACTTACGTGACCACGGCGTCGACCGGGAGAAGGGTAAGAGGAAAGAAATTCTGTGGTAAATATCAACGGTATGTCTGCACGCGGGTCTGCATGCCTACAGGTTTCATAGAATTTTGTTCCCACATGAGGGAGATATATTGGATACTGTATGTACGATAATAAATGATCACCTTAGCCTAAAATCACACAGGTAATTGTAGCAGTAAATTTATTGGAATTTCTAGCATCCATTCATGTTTTCACAACTCAATTTAGTACATGGTACACTTGAAACAGAGTCCTAATTTCATATCAGGCCCAAAAAGTATTTGCCCTATTTCCTAAGATTTTATAGTTTTTGATACAGGTGTTTGTTATACTATTCATATGGACCGTAAAATCACATCCGTTTCGCCATGCATTACCAAATTATGACCTTCTGAATGCAAAATGGGTGCTGCAGGAAGCTTCTGCACATCTGATCAATTGTAAATTCACATCCGTTGGACGCTTGCACCCATGGCAGCCAGGTAGAATTAGCCACCAGCAGAGATGACAGCTCCGGTTTGCACTGATGGAGATAGGTTATGCTGTCATGCCGTATGGTTTGCACATGATAAAAAGGCATGCACATTGTTATCTTTTCTGAAGCTGTAAAAGAGTTATTCGTATATCAAGGCCATTCCCTAGCACCTTCCGAGCATGTAACTTTTGCTTTGCTCTTGATAGAGACTGATAAGTCTTTTTGAGTTTCACAGAGAGAGAATGAAAAGTCAACCAATCAGAGGAAAAATTTGCATATACACTTACAAATATTGCCATACTCAAAAATTACTTGTTGGTTTAAAGATTGCATTAACTTTTTCTCATAGGAGAAAAAGGCATGGTGGTATATATAAACCTGTTCATGGAATTCAGAAACAATCATCATAGGTCATGTCTGGAAGAGTTTCTAAACAAATTTAATGCACTAAACAACATTAGGGTGTCGAACTCTTCCAAATGAACTGTGAATAACATTAGGGTGTCAAACCTTCTCCAGTAGTCAGTTCATGCCTGAAAGAGTTTCTTAAACAAATTTAATGTAACTAAAAGGTCAAAGCAATTTATAATTTGGAACAGAAGGAGTATATAATTAATTAGATCATTGGTAACTGAGCATACCAATTCAAAACCAATGGTGGGCTCATCTAGGATAAGCAACCTAGGCTTCATCAGTATCTCCAGGGTCATGCCTCGCTGCCACCTGATCACCCACAGGTGCCAGGTACCAGTTACAGATGACTATGTTGGCACAGTCTTGCAGCCCCAACTTGACACTAGTGACCATGACCAGGACCGCTCTCCCTTGGCATCTTATCAGGAGCTGGAGGCGTGAAGAGTATTAATTAGATCGTCTCCCTTACTGTCATTATGTCATTCAGGTTGTTATCTTTGTGTCACATAGTCCTGATCCTGAGTCCTGACTCCTGAGATTGCAGATTGACAAACTTAGAAAGCCAACAGGCCTGCAGCACTGACCCTCTGCAGAACAATAGTATCATGATGGTTGCCTGTCATAATTGTGATCTGCTTTTTCAAACACAAAAATGATCACCATAGATAGAAAAATAAAAGGTTTTGAGCGAGGAAATCAATGTAAATGAGAACATAATTGAAAATTATTAGTGAACAAATAAATTCTATTTACCATTGCCACCTCCAATTTTGCACGGCTCCTCCATGCCTAAATTTGGACAATTTGTACCCTGTGAAAGATTCATGGCTAGTATATGATATATACAGCATAAATATAAAATGAAACAGATAGACCACCTTTCCCCTGGAAACTAATTACAGCTGCCCCTACTTCCTCTGCTTCTTTCCCTCTCATCCTCTGCATCGTAGAAACCTGGCTAGTGACATAAATTCATTTTGGTTGCTCATTCTGGACATGTCAAAATGAACAGGATTGCACAACTGCAGGCTAAGTAGAGAGATTCAACAACAAGCTGTTGGTGACAAGATCACTCATTCCTCATAAGTTAAAAATAGAGATAGAATGAGACTATGGCATTCTGATTATCATGTTAAGAACACAAGCAGCAAGCCTTAAAAAGCCTAGAGCTGGAAGGGCATAAGTACTAAGACGCAACTGCACTGCACATGAAGGCATCATCAACAGAGATGGGATACAGAGCCTTCTCCTGAAGCTCCCTGCAAGAACTTTTTCTGAATGCTTTCACTGTATAAATTATCAGGCCCATGCTTTGACTAGTGGAAAGGCAAAAGGCCTGGAAAAATGTCTGCTAGTATTTCAGATGAGATGTGGGATCATCAGGGGTAGTAAATGAAGAAAAACATTATTGCTAGTTTCTCAGAGAAGTGAATTGAAATAGTAGATCTACTTTCTTCCTTTAGTCTTGTTGTACACTTCACATCTAAGCAAGATATCTAACTTATCCCTAACTCCTAATGAGACAAGCAATACCTCTGTTATGGACGTTGTTGCTGAGTAGGCGTGAACAGTACCTGTGGTACTGTTCATAAGGCGGCAGCTGTGAGAGAGAGACAGCGAGGCTAGGGTTTTGGGCGCTAGAACGCCGCCGCTGCTCTGCCCACGGCCGGCAAGCAGAGCCGGGATTTCTTCTAATCTCTAGCTTGATTTTAGATTGATATATCTCCTCATTATATGTAGGTCCGACTGGCCCCTAAGCGAAACGACTCACTCAACCCTAACGGGTTAGGGGCCCAATAGGCCCTTTGACTCTAACAACCTCTCACTTATAACACTCCTAAACTGAATACTGAACATGTAACTATGTGGCTGGTTACTGAATACTGACCAAACTGACAGACTTTTGCTAGCAAAAAGCTATGGTCAGTGCGAACAAATCAAATCCCTCTAAAATGATACATATTGCTCTCTCTACCATCATCCCTCATATGTCTCCCGCTAGAAGAAATAAACGCTTTGGACAGAGCTGATAAGATTGGCAGCATATACACTAGTTTGATGCAAGCTGCTTTTGATATAGCTTAGGCTAGGCTGTTTACTATTATTACATTGTGCAAATCACTACTGACATCTCTGACCCTCAAAGCCATGGAAAGGTTCCAAAATTTTGTGACCGACTCAGCAGGGTAGTGTTATTATAACTATATATCCAAATTACTATAGCCATCTATGGTGGTAGGTTCAGGCCAACATCTCTCGCTAAATTACTATAAAACAAATGGAGATAGTCCAATGAATCATATTGCGTAAGGATGATCCTTTCATATCAAATCTAAGGTTAATCTGGCACAAATGCGACTTTCTAAGCAAGATCACTATCTGTTCCTGACCTTATAGTAAATTCTTTGTACCTCAAATTACAGTTTGTAAAATTAATGAGTACAGCCATCATTACTTGTATGTAAAAGGAAAAATGTAAAAAGCGAATTCAAACCGCAGGCATAAGTAATCATATAACCTGGTAAGCTGGAATATACTGCAACCAGACAAAAACCACACCCAAGGATGCCGAGGGACGCCTCGCCAGCAGCGTGTTGGTCCTCACCCGCGTAGAGTACCAGAGGAAGGCGTGGCCGCCGCCGCCAGACAGACGAGAGGCAAGCGAGTGGGCTCGAACCACTCAATCCAAGGTTCGATTTGCTTCCGACCCAGAAAACCTAGCTGCTTAATGGGTTAGAAATGGAGCCCATTTGGATCACTTTTTTGGGCTGGTTCAAGAACCTTTGGGCCAAAACCGAACCATCCCCATGTATAGTTTCATACTATAGTTTTTTTCTAATTAATGTACATTCACAGAGCTTATATTATCCATCCCGTAATCTTACAAGTTGCAGACATGATAATGGGCACTTGAGCAGCTACCACTCCTACAACATGAAAACATCTACCCAAATAATGGGATGGATGATTATAGAAACAAAAGCTAAAAACTGACCACCTGAATTGACTCACTATGCTAAACTTAGCAATGAAAGTAAGGAGGAAAACCAAGTCACCAAAATTTTCATGATGGTGAAGCTCTGATTCTCGACCAACTTATCGAGGTGAAGCCCCAATGCTCGACCATCTTACAGCACCCATCTCATCTGCAAGCAAGAAAAACTGCCGTACACATACACAATGGAGTTTACAACAGATGGAGATGTTGAATGGTGCAGCGATAACATGCCATAGCCCTAATCGATCTCAATCACCACTTTCTTGTTCTTGATGCCTTCAGGCTGCCCTCGCTTCTTAGCCCCAACCTTCCATTTGCCATTCCAAAGCCCTAATTTATCTCAATCACCACTTTCTTGTTCTTACTGCCTTTAGGGCCGCCCTCGCTTCTTTGCCCCAACCTTTACATGTGAGGACTTCACTGGTGTCGCTGCTATCGGCGTCTGGCGATGGTGCTGGTGCTGGTGCTGGCGCTGGTGCTGGCGCTGTTGGGGTGACTGGAATGCCAGTGCCAGCATCAACTGCCTTATTGCCTTCCCCTTCCACATTGCCACTTGGGCCCGGCAATGGCAAGTATGGCCCCATTGGATAAAAATCCTAGGGCAGTGGGCGCCTGCTGCTCCGGCGAATTGAGCGGTCCAGCGAAATGCAGGGGCACCAGGGAATCCCATGGGAAAGAACCCCCAGGAGCAGTAGTACATGTCTGTACCTGGCACGATGGGTGGTGGCGTGGACATTGCCGTGGCAACAAACGGCCGGCGGCAGCTGGGGCAGAGCAGCGTTTGCGACTCGTAGGAGCGGTCATACTGGTGTAAGCGGCAGCAGGTGGGGCAAAACCGTCCAGAACGCTGGCGCCTGTACAGCTTCCCTCCTGGTTCCGTTCAACCTCAGGTGGCGTTTTTGGCAGCCCGCAGCGGCCGGCCGCGCTTTGATGGCGGCGTGCCCGACACGGTCTGCTGTGGCTGCGGGAGCAGGAGGCGTCGCCGGCGTTTTTGCAGCCCGCGGCGGCCGCCCGCGCTTTGGTGGCGACGTGAGCGACACAGTCTCGCGGTGGCTGCGGAGCAGGCGGCGGCGGCGGTGGCGGCGGCGGCGACTGTGACTGCGGCTGATGCTGCTTCTCTGGATGGGGGAGCGGTGGGCACACGAGCTGCTGCTTCGGCGGCGGCGGCGGCTTTGGCGGCTACAGCAGCGTTAGTTGCAGCGGTGGCAGCGTCGAGGTCGGAGTCGAGGGAGGCTTTGCGGAGGGGATCCGACAGGGAAGGCCCACGCGTCGGCGACGAGGCGGGCGGCGTCGGCGAAGGCGAGCGAGCAGGGACGGTCGGGGTGGGAGCGGCTGAGCAGGAGGGAGAGGCGGCGGTAGTGGGAATGGATGACGTCTGGGTCGCGGGAGGCCGGGACGGCGGAGTCGAGGCCAAGGATGGCGTAGGGATCGAGGGCTCCGGACGGGAGGCGCCGGCACTGGGCGGCGAGGAGGGCATCGGCGGCGGCGAGGAGGTCGTCGGCGCCCGGGGTGCGGGGGGTCGAAGGAGAGGGCTTGGGCGACGAACTGCTTGCAGCCCTGAGGTCGCGCCATCAGGGAGCTTCCTCGGCGATGCTCATAACCGTTTCCGCCTCCCGCCGCTGGGCGGCGATCCATGGGCTCGCCGTCGCCGCGCAGGGGGCACAGGCGCAATAAGCACAGGGAGGCCAGGGATTTGACGGGGTGAGCGAAATGGATCGGGGAACCTGTGGGGTTGGTTTGTGGGTGTGCACAGTAAATTTTGTTGGGTTATATCGGTGCTTTATGGCCATGCTTTGGTCTTCGTGTCCGTGAGGATCACTGTTACGCACCCCTTTGCTAGCAGGCATCCACAACATCAGCAAACAAAGGGAGCCAGCAGCACAAGCCTGCATGAGTAGCCTACTGCCACAGCGAGTCATCTCCAAATAAATTTTAATGACCGCATGGCTCAAACTTTAGATGTGAATATAAGGTTTTAATTTTAAGTTCTGGCTTCTAATGGGACCCCATAAAGATCTCATCTCAGTAGCATAAAAGTAAGTCATTTTCAGTAAAGTTTCCTAAAATTTCAGGATGTGAACACATGGTTCTAATTCTAGAGTTAGCTTAGACGTGGAGCCCATATGTGTATAGCACACATATCATCGCAAATATAGTAATAGAAGCTAGTAGTTCAACTCAAAGTCAAAACACACCTCATTCATGACTATTAAGAAATTAATCACATAGTGCACCTCTAGGAGTATACATAGAATTTGTTTTAGGATAGAGGTAAATATTAGGCTCTTCTGAAATAAAAGGTACTTTTTACTTTGGTGTAAAGAGCTAAACGAGGTCACTTAAAATTAAATACGCTAGTGTATAATAAGATTGAAAATTGTGGAAAAATAGATAATGATGATATGGATTCAGATATGGATAAGCATACTTAGCACATATGAACTGTGGCCATACACCCAACTAGACTCAATTTTTCTTCAACTCTATTTTAGGTTCTTAACTTTTTTTTCTATTATTAAACATACCTTTGGTGCCTATAAGTACTTATAAGTTGGTCTCATTTTTATTTCAAAATCGCCTTCAGAACTTTTAAAGTGAAAAGCGTTTGAGAGACAAATTTGTCAATGATAAAAAGGATCAGCAGCACAAAGTGGGTGGGAAGGAGGAGCAACACAAAAGCTATCATTAGTATCGAGCCTCATTCCTATCATTAGTTCAGCCCCACTGAGAAAATTGGACATGACCCACACCACAAGAAAAGCCCCCAATGCGCAAGACCCGCCCAAGTGAGCAGTGTCTGGCGGTGCAGCAAATCCGGCTCAGGAAACTATCAGGGGACGCGCGCGGGCCAAACCACCACAGCCCACTCAGACCTCACTCCCGGCGGCCGCGGCAGGGCAGAGCAGCTGGCGAGGAAGACGGCCAGGAAGCGTGTTCGGCGGCGACAGCTGGGCGCGTGATGCGCAGCAGCGGAAGCGCGCCTTGACGACCCTCTTGCTACCCACCACGGCGTCCTCGTCTCCATCGACGCCCTGATTCCTTCGGAAGCTCCCCACGGCGACTCGCTGCCTCGTCACCGCCCCCGTCCTCGCGACACTATGCTCTCCGCTAAGCCAGCATCACATACCCCGAGTCCTCTCCCCGGTTTAATTGCTGATGAATTTTCTGCGATTGCGTGAATTTTCGTTGAGGATTAGCTCATGTAACTTCTATTTTCTTCCTCGCTGGAATAGGCATTTTTGGTCCTCAACTTTTCTTAGAAGCTCACCTTCATCCTTCGACTAGCACAAATCGATCATCCAGTCCCCACTTTCTTCTCTGGTCAAAATAGCGCTACTCTGTTGTGGAGAGCTGCGCTTAGTAGTGCCCTTTTATGATGTTTGTAAAAAGATAAAGCAGCCAACGAGACGGACTGCATCAGTACTGCTGTTCTTTTACTATATGCAATCAGGAAAACGAATCATCATTAAAAGAGTATTTCCGTAGAGCATGAGCCAGAGTGGGCGGGTCGCGACTCCAGAAATTCATAGAATTCTGACCTCTCTAGCACTGAAGATATCTAGTTGGCTAAAGAAATATGAGCAATGACAATTTGGAATCAGGTGAGTTTTGATCACAAGTAAGTCAATCTAAATTGGTTAAAAGTGAATGAGTATATCGCTGATCAGGTATGCCAACGTGGCACACCGCATCAGACACGGGATTATTCTGACCCTGAAGGAGAAGAGTTTAGGGGATCAAGTGCTCGATCTGATAGTTGAGGATGACCAGATGAAAGCGGGAGGCCTGGCGGAAGTTGAGGGACAAAATCGACAATGCCACCTTTGCTCTTTATCATTTGTTTATCTGCCTTGGCATATCACGATAAAGGGTATCCTGGCACCTTTCACCCTATCATTTTGTTTCTCTGGCTGGGATTATCACGACTTGGTATCCTGTCAGGTGGTATATATCTCTTAATCTGACAAGGGACATTGAGACTGATAGGAAACATCTGTGGGCTACATCACTGGTCAAAAGTGAAGAACAGGGACTGCAGCTTGTTCAGAACATCATATATTTCTTAATGGAGGGAGTGTATCATACAATATCAGTGGTTCATCTATTGATGTCAATGCAGTCATTTTATAACTTTTTCTTTCATATTTCTAGATTTATGCTATCTGTCTCTCTTCTGTAGGAAGCATGTTTGCTATCAGAAACCTTATGCTGGTTCTTGCTTATGTTTATGTACTCCTTTTGTGATTTATCTTGCTAGACATTGGTGGCTCGTTCTTCTACTATTATTGCTTTTCTAATAACAATATATGAACAGATGCATAATAAAAGTGCAACGGCACATCGCTGCAGAATCTAGGCTGAGGGAGAAAAAGAATTATCTAAGAAGCATGAAATTAACAAGAGACTGGCTCTCTCTTCAGATGTTTCCCATCAAATTCTGGCAATCACGCCGGGGTGTTAAGCCTACGAATATCAAGACCATTAATTGAGGAGACCCGGAGGGCAATTCTGAGAGCACAGTCAGAGCAGATTCAATGATGTTCAAAGCAAGCAAAGGTATCTCTGTGATTCAAAATGGACGAGCAAATACTTCATCCTTTTGACTCAATGTTGCTCCTTCTGATGTTATGGAACTATCCACTGAAATACTGGATCTCAGAGAATGTAGCTATATGTAGGAGAATCTTTTGGAAACAGGACTCAAGACAAGTTATTTTCAGATAGGCAAACAGAAGTCCGGAACGCCAGGAGCAAGAACTTGAGTTCACTGCTTCAGGTTGGAAAGCGGGATGGCCATGGAAGATGGTACCGAGATGAAAATGTGAGTTGCATATATATTTGCTCTTTACAATATTGATGAGATGTGCTGCTGTGCCTGAAACTAGTACCTACAGTTCCTAGTCTTAACATTAAGTATAGTACATGATTGCATTTTTCACGCTGACATAGGTGACATCAGCAGGTTTTTGCATGTGAATTTGTGGATACGATGTCCCACAAGAGGTTACTTGAATATGCTAATTTTGGTTCTGCATTAATTTATCCAAATTTATACCAGTTATTCTTTTCTTTACTAAATATGAAGTGTTATCCATTGAACATCCTATGCTTGATGGCAGGTTGAATTTGACTCAGATGAAGATGATCCTAACATCTGTCTCTCCTGATCATTTGGAGAAGGCATTCTGAGTGGAACTATCCAATGGTCCAACTGGGATTATCAAAGTCATCACAATGCAGTATGAAGTGCAATCCACCCTACAAAAATGGTCGGATCATATTTTGACAGCCTGTCAGGTGTTTTTCCTGATAAATGGAAATGTCAGATTATGTTCCTATTGAACTTGAATATTTGTTTCATTGTGAGCCAAACCTGTATAGTGATAGTTGAGAAGTAAAATGTGTAGTTATGTTGTTAAAATGTTTAGAAATTAGAGAATTTTGAATTTTCAAAGATGTACTCTAGACCTGCTATTAGCCACTGTTATAAGTGATGCATTTTTGGTTTTGTAGCTTGTGTTCAGGCTTATCTTTTTGTAAAGAAAGAACGACAACAGAACCAAAATAATAGCTAGTAACAATAAAATGCTAGGCTATACAGTACCTACTTACAGAGCTGATAGATTTTTAAAACAGGACAAAATGACAAATGTCAAACAACTTTATCTACCACCAAGCATGACTGCATGCATTGTCACATAATGAAAACTTACATAATTAAATGTTTTGTAATAGATTTCTTTCCTTCCACTCAATGGCCAGCCTATAACCTCACCCGTAGCATACCCCAGGTTAAGAGAAGTCAATGGGTAGTACGCATGCACGTCTTCTTTGGTTTTGGTGTCATCAAAATAAAAATATCGACAGCTTCCTAAAATTTAACAGCTGTGCTTTTATTGTTCTTGTTTTGTTATTGCAAAGCTTTCGAAGATAATGTTAACAAAAGGGTGGGATGATAGTAGACAGTCGTCGTGCGGGTCTCATCTATGTAGATTAGCTGGAAGGTATAACCCTAGCATTGTTCTGACTGAGCCACGTGTTACCCGACTTACTATGGTTTTTAAGCTCGTAGTTTTTCTCCTTATTTAAGAAGGAAAAAGTCTAAAAAAAACCCCCACACGATTCGCGTTGGTGCACTTATACTCTGCCAGTATAAAAAATTGTTATGCGCCTGAACTTTCGAAACCGGTGCAAATAACACCCTATGGCAGTTTTGGAGGGTGGTTTGCTACAAGAACATGGTTTTGTCTTTTTCTTTTTTTTTTATTTAAATTTGAATCTTTGAAAAATCATAGTAAAATCACGTAAAAATCATAAAATAGAAAATCTAATTTTGTTGGACTCCCACATCAGTAGATCTACACAGCCGAACATATAATATAGTATATTTTAGTACAAAGTTTTTTCTTTGTAAATTTAGACCTATATTTTTTTATAATTAAATATAATAATTCATAACCATAATTTCTATGGTTAGAATTATAGTGAAATTTTTATGGTGAGCTTATTATGATATACTTGAACTGTAGTAAAAAAAATTATAATTATTGGATCAGTTATAGATTTATTTATATTTAACAAGCACAAACCTAAGTATAAACCTAAATAAATCTATAACTAAGTTATATATGATCCAATGATTATAAAATTTTACTACAGTTCAACAAGCATATAATAAGCTCGCCATAAAAAATTTCACCATAATTCAACACTAGAAATATGGTTGAATTATTCCATTTAATTACAAAAATATAGGTCTAAACTTATATAGCAAAAAACTTTGTACTAAAATAATAATATACTATATTATATTCACCGTGAATCCCAACTGAGTCCAAAAAAGTTTCTATTTTCTGTTCCACTTTTGTGTTTACTATGATTTTCAAAAATTCAGCCAAAACAAATAAAAAAAAAAAAGACAAAACCGATTATCAGAAGAAAAATCACCTCTAAAAGCCCCAATTGCGAAAGTTCGGGGTATACAATATTTTAAGTTCAGTTTTGTGATTTACTTGATGAGGGTTTAGACTTTTCCCTGTTTAAGAACCATCCTTGCCTGAAAAAAGACATGTCGAAAAAATGTTATGATCTCATTTTTTCTTTGTTTTTCTTTCCTTAAAAAAAAAGGACGTGTCCCTATATAGGGTACATCCTTAAACCACTAACTGGCAACTGCAAACTTTCGTGTAGTGAATATAGAACATGATTGTATTTGTCCACTAATTGATTATGTGTTTGAATCCTAGAGCTAAATTTTAGTCTATATCACATCGGATATCGGGATGTTATTTAGGAGAAATGAACATAAACTAATTACACAAATGGAGGCTAATTTACGACATAAATTTATTAACACTAATTAATTCATTGTTAGTACATATTTTAGTAGCATCACATATCAAATCATAGACTATTTAGGCCCAATAAATTCGTTTGTTTCACAAATTAACCTTAATCTATATAATTAGTTGTCTATATTTAATACTTGTAATTAATTAGTATTAAATATTTGATGAACATGGACTAAATTTTAGTCCATGAAATCTCTATTCATTTAGATAGTTGCATGTATCCAATTCTAGCTTTCCTACATCCCATATAATCTTTGTCAAAATTCCATTGGATATTCTAAACTCTAAAGCAAAAAATTCCTAAATAATTTTCAATACAGAGAGATATTTGACATTTGGATTGTTAATTGTTAATTAGATTAGTATAGACCCTCTTTGATCTTTGTTATGGGTGTGCAATGCCTTCACAACCACATAGAATTCTCAAAGCAGTTCATTAGCCCCTGTTTGGATTCAAAGTTTTCTAAATATTAAGAAAATACTATGGTTTTCAAAAGTTACGAGGTGTTGAAGCAACAAACCTTCTTTTCTCTATCTATTCTCTATTCTCTACTAAAAAGAGTAAAATGTTAGTTTTGTTTGGTGGGGGTAAATTTTTTATTCGGCTCTCCTCCTACGCCACTACTTGATCCCACCCCCTCAGGTATGCGCCACGAGAACTTTCCCTTTTTCTCAAGCAAGAACGCGCGATCACTCCTTTCATTGGCGCAATCGGCGCAATCACCAGCAATCGGCGCAAAAAAAAAAAAAAAAAAAAAAGAGCGAAACAAATGTAAGGGAAGGGATCGCATGCTCCATCCGGCGAGAGAAAAGAGAGGAAGCGGGATCCATCATCCCGTGCGTGCCTTCACGCTGTCCAGTACCCCGACACCAGCACTGGAAGCCTAGATAGCTTATTTACAATTAAGCATTGTATTGTAATACATGTCGGGTGGGCGCGCCAGTGACTCTGTCTGTCGTGAACTGTGGTCCCGATTTCGTCTGTAATAAGTAAACCCACCGTACTGAGGGGAGAACCCATCTATCATTCTGAGAAATACAGACTCGCGAGAGAGGAAACTTTCCTCGTCGCGTTCCCACCCTGTTCTAGCTTGATCTCCTCACGTCCCAGTGATCACCGGCGGCCACGGGGCGTGACAACGCCGCCATCGCCCGCCGTACTCGCTCCTCAGCGCGGCACCCTTCTCCTCCCTCGCTATCGTCGCACCGCGCTCCTCGCCCCCCTACGCTCGACCGGCGGCATGTGGCCAGCTGGTGCTTTCGCGCTCGGGCCCCTCGCACGTTCGCCCGGCGGCCCGCGGCCGACCGCTGTCACCTGCACACCGGCGAGCGCCCGCGCCCCCTCCTCCGCCATGACGCTGTGGGTGGCCGGTGGCTTCTGCTCCTACGGTTGGTGCCTGCACGCAACGACGCCAGCTCCAGCCCCCTACCTTGACAGATCTGGCTGCTGGTGAGGACCGTTTCAGTTTTTTTTTTTACATGACAGTGCAAAAATTTTTATGCTTCCCGTGGAGTATTTACATGTTCAATGCCATTCGATCGAACCAATCTAATGAGGTCAACCTATGTGCTGATGCATAAATCAATTAGCTTCTTTTTTGTGTGTTTTCCAGTCTATATCTTAATCTCAGATTAAGATTGTTGAATTTTTCCTGCAGTGGGAGAGAGGAATGAGTGGAATCCATGAACCTTCTTAGACACCATACTTCACAGGTAATTAATTAGTTGAAATGCCAAATAAATATCAAAGCATAGAAACTTGCTTTCGTGGACTAAAATTCCCTATGCTTCTTGTGCTTAAATTTCAATACTTCTTGATCTTTGCTTGTCATAGCTAATCTGTGGTGCATGCTTCTATTTGGCACAATGATTTCTCATAGGATAAATGCAGGATACATGAAGAAGCTGCAGGATGCAGGGATTTACACTTGCAATGGTCTAATGATGCATATTGACAAGGTTCTGAACTATGCATCACAATCTCGAATCTTGTTTGTCACAGAACCAGGATTATCTTGAAATTGTCTTCTTGTTTGTTTGTCACAGAACCAGGGTTTCATGACATGAACTGATCTCCTTCTTAATTTAAACACATCTAAGATACTAATCAGTGTATAATTTACCATTTTGGTGTGTCTAATGAGTGATAACTAACGCTTGACTGCTTGGTCGTATGTGAACTAACTGACCAAGGTTGATTAGTTATTGAATCTGGTTGAGCACTTTCAATTACTTCTCATATGCATTGTCCTTTAAGGTTGTTTGATCTATGCTATATTTTTCCGCTTGGTTTGGGTTGGCCTCAGGTAAACTTGGTTACGATGGCATTTTGGTAGGCGTGCGTGTTTTCTGATGCATTTCTGCATAATTAAAATTATAAACACTAGCCAGTTTTGCCACCTATTTGTTACGACACACACAACACATTGGCATGCTATAGTTTCCCACTTCTACGTCATTTTGGTCACCCTACTTCGCTCCCAGCCTGACTGTGTTTCCCTATGCCATCTGATTCTTGATTTCATCTTAATTTTACATGCTCTGAACATAATGCAGGGTGCTGCTTCATCATTTGCCCGTCAAGGGAGGAAGCTGACAAGGCAGTAAATGCCTACCACAACAAACACACACTTTCTAGGGTATGCGAGCATTCTTCTGAACTTGTTCTGGTGCAGGTTCCTTCTTGCCAACTGCTTAGGTAGAATTGTCAGTAACTGAACCCACCGTGAGCACCTTTAGCTCCTTCTGGAAGCATCTCATAATCTGGTTGGCAGGGGGCCACATTGTCAGCTAATGTTTGCTTTTAGCTGTCCGAGGGATCAGATCAGTCGTATTTGATGGGGCAATATAGAGAAATTGAATTTAGTGACAGGGACTTTGGTAGTTGGTCCAAAATCTTGGAATTGGATTTGTTAAAAAAATTGGGTCCAAGCTCTATCCGTTAATATTTGTCCAGACGCACGTGTGCAAATGATTGCAAGGTGTCAACCCATTCTTAATTTGCAGACGGTGTCATTTTGTGCATCAGAAAACGGTTTAATTGTGTCCAACAATACAGTGTCTAAAATAGTTATGTTGACTTTTCTCTTTTAGGTATTGCTACAGCAGTGCCAGAACTACAAGTGGGTGAAATCACGAGTTTGTTCATTTAAATGTTCCTATAAAGCTGAATCTCATGGGGTTGAGTGGCATATGAGATATGAGATCACTGAAGGGATTTGCCATGGTTCACACTATCTTCACACAGAGTGCCAAATTGTTCATTTGGACCTTAAACCTGAGAATATATTGCTGGATGACAATATGGAACCAAAAATTATAGGGCCTACAACAATCCAAAATCATCACCAAAACTTGTGGAGGAACATTGTAAATTATATAGTTTCATTTTCAGAGAGTGGTACTTGTGGAGGAACATTGTAAATTATATAGTTTCATTTTCAGAGTGATATATATATATGAACCTTCTTGCATATGATTTTCTCATATTTGAGTACAATGTGTTTTTTCTTTTATTTTTATTAGCAAATAAGCTGTCAACATTGTAAGACTTGGCTGTGTGCAGTCGCAAAGGCCGAATTTTTTCCATTTTCGGAAAAAATGAGAATTCTTTTGCAGTCCACCTAAGCATGTATTCTCTTGTTGCAATACAGTGGATCCATGGCACCGGAATGCTTACTAAAAGGGTTGATTTCAGTGAAGTTAGACATATTCAGTTTGGCATTAAAGAGCCGATGTCAGGATGATCCATCGGCATCGCTATGTATGGAGGTGCTGTTCTTGGCGCTACTGGTGGGAAGCACGTCTCAGTTCATCTTTGCAAACAAAAGGGATGGAAAGTGTCTTCTTACTCCTCTAAAGGTGAGGTCCTCGTATTTCTTTTTTTTTTTTTTTCTCTGTATTTGTCTGCTATACTGCCATAGTAGATAAGCTCATGGGAGTCTAGCTTTTTTATGTTGGTTAGACAGTTTCTTCATATGCACTGGATCATGGAGTCAATATTTCAATGTTATTCCTACAAATTGTTTTAGGCTTGGTTTATTTCCCCTGCCTTTTTGTATTCAGTTATAACAAGTCAGGTTAGTTGGTTAAGCTTCATGTTATCACTGACATATTACATTTGTTTATATTAAGTTGCCTTTTGAAAAACTTTCAATAAGTAAAAAAATGGTTTACTGGAGACGTCTCATTGAATGAATTTATGCAGGTTGGCATGTTGCTATAGGGCTTTGCGGTTCAACAATACAACCTCCCAAAATGTTGTTTCGCTGTAAATATAGAACTCAAAAAATATGTCTCCTCTTCAGTCTTCACCAACGGTCGCTCTTTTAATGACAAAAGGGTTCTCCTGCTTTGCTTGAAGAATGCGCTCAGTTCAAGGTATTTTTTTTTGTGACATTCTGGAGTTCTTTGTAATATTGATAAAATATGGATGCCTGATGGTGTTACAGTTGCTACATGTAAATTTGGAGCCGTTGATGTTCAAAAGTATCTGTTTTGGTTGAGGACAGAAGGTAGATTAGAAATACTGCTGTTCTATGTTATGGATTGTACTATCTAACTCACCGACCAATTCTTTATAGCTGCACTTTTGCCTCAGTTAGCAGCGTTGGATTACACTGTGCATTTAGAGTGAAATGTTTTTGACAACTCAATGGGCGATGGGGCACGAGGCAAGCGGAAGTTATTGGAATTTATCTGTAGATCCTAATATATGATCAGTTTGAGCAGTCATCTTTCATTCAGTTAGTAACTGTATGTGATCATAAACTTAATCAATGAATCGAAAGCAGTCAGTTTTTTCTGGTTACATTCAAATCATACAAATATTTTTTAAAAATTTTATTCCATTCAGATGATTAGGTCACAAAAGACATGCCAATGAACAAGGAAGAGTTGAGTGAGTTGTTAATTTTTTGACGCACAAAAGAAATAGATATTCGAAATTTCTTTCCGGGTCAATATGAACCACTATTTTAGCCGCATCACCGAAAAGATCTATAGAGTAGAGTTTGTGAGCCTCTAAGACCGAGCTTTCTATGACTCTTAATTTCAAAGAATTTTGTTTTTTATTAAATTTCACTTTAACGCTGATATCTAATTTCATAGTATTATTATGTTATCGCAAGCGATCCGTGTGTTTTTAATATAAAAAGTTTATCTGCCTCGAAGAACGACGGGCACGCCTACCTAGTCTAGTTTATAAGACTGCAGTCTTTTGGGGTTTTTTTTTAAACTTCACTTTGAACTACTTTTTTTTCTAAATCACGGTTTTTTAAGTCTTCGACATATAAACCATAGGTTTTTTTATACCCTAATTTTCTAAAACTATGATTTCCAAAAATACCCTTAATATTATATTCTTAGTTTGTGTTTTAAACCTTTTTATTTGTTTTCAATAGTCTATTCTCTAACTTTAGTTCTTTTTGATCTCGATGGTGTTACATTTAGATGGAGTTACATTTCTATATTTTCTAAAGTACTAGTTTCATTATTGGCTGATGCTAGGGGCCTAAACGGTATGAGTATGTTTCAACCATCCTTCCAACTGAAGATAATTTGGATGCAATTTTCAGATACGAAATGTATTTCTCGGATACCAAATATAAATACAAATATTTGCCGTATATCAAATATATGAATATAAGATTACCGATATGCAACAAACATTGGAATATCCAGCAATCTAATAGGATATATATTCAACTAATATTTGAAAGAATACTTGATACTAAAAACTAACATATTTTATTTCATTTTGTTAACCATCTAATCTAAGTTATGTTATCGAGTATGAGTACCGAGGAAAGAAAAAACCTGCCTTAGTTCTCATCAATCAGGGAGTTATTACACTATGTCTTGCCTTCTGACGTGGGACGGGCCTGTTTGGTTCAGACGGAACAGATATAATAATGGTTGCATGTTGGATTGATTTACTCCCACCTGCGCCTTGAATTGGAGAATGGTTGGTGGATGCCTAGACTATAACTTGTAATAGAAGGGATATGATGATGAATAAAATTGGGAGGGTTTAGTGCAAGCGTGGATGAGACTTGCGATTTATAAATTTCCTAGGTATTGTACACAGCTGCACATGCTTATTATAGAGAGCAAAGGTCAAGTATTATGCAAGGGGGAGACATGCTCTTGGACAAAACAAGGGATAAGCCACAAACGCAATTAAAGAGTTGGTGCACAGTTTATTACGGTTGAGCCAAAATTATTGTGGCTGGTGTACCTCAAATTTGGTAAGTTTGTTTATTTGAGGGAAGTGGTAGAAATAATTTGTTGACCTTTTAACCATTGCATCTGACTGTACAAAATGGCAAGTTGTTTGTTAGCGCTGGGATGCCGCTTATATATATATAAAATGTTTTTGTTTGGCTGTAGCATTGGCAATGCAAATGGAATAGAATCAAAGTTGCCTGGCTGTTACCACAAGACACCATTTGAACTAATTTGATTTCCATTTGCGTTACCGTCGTAGGAACCAAACAAAATACACACGTTAGTCTTTATAATACAGTTTGAGGTACAGTATTTTGCCGCGTTGGAAGATGCGTGGCAGTCTGGCACTGATCTCTTCTCCTAACTACAGGCGGTTGAAAGGAACTGACGGCTTATCTCGAGGAGTAATCTAATCAGATTAGTTGGCTTTTCGCATTACTTTGACCCTGTATAAGTATAACCCTGCAGCGGTGGCAACATTGATGCTTCTTCTTATAAAAAAAAAAAAAAAAAACATTGTTGCTTCTTCGATCCTTGAGTTAATCCAGGTCTCCATGTCTTTATATAAGACGACCTTAGTAATGGTCAGCTCTTCTTAGTACTACCTTCAAGACATTGTGTTCCTTCTCATAACTCATAACTCACAATCGCATACTATAGCTTTGCTTTGTGCCATCGAAACCGCAAAATGGCAAGCGCTAGTTCTGCAGCAGAAGGCGCACACGACACCAACCCCGAGAAGGTCAAGCTCGTCACCGTTCTGAGTATCGATGGCGGCGGCGTCAGAGGAATCATCCCCGCCACCATCCTTGCCTTCCTCGAAGAGAAGCTCCAAGTAAGCAACAAGTTCCTGCTAGCTCCCATCGTGTAGCAATTCCATAGCGTTCACTTCTTGTACACTACTATCCTGTGGAACATTGCCAAGCACGCACGCAGTTCCTTTCTTGTTGCTGCTCCATGCAGCAGGTAGGCCTGATCATGAGGTTATGACGATGTCCATGTGCATGCAGGAACTGGATGGACCGGATGCTAGGATCGCCGACTACTTCGACGTCGTTGCCGGCACCAGCACCGGCGGTCTCCTGACGGCGATGCTCACCGCCCCTGGCCAGAACGGACGGCCGCTCTTCGACGCCAAGGATTTGGCCCAGTTCTACATCGACCACTCGCCCAAGATCTTCCCACAGAAGTAAATAATAATAACCATGCATATACATGCATGCTGCATGGCAAAATTTTTCGTAGGACTCGTTTGATTTACAGTTCAGTTCAGAAGAGAGGCATTGGTGAACTGGTGAGTGAGAGCTGATGGTTTTCCTTGAGTTTTGCAGGAACTGGATCCTGTCGAAGATCGCCGGCACGCTGAGGATGGTGAGGGGACCAAAGTACGACGGCAAGTACCTCCATGGCCTGCTTCGTCAGTACCTCGGCGACATGAGGCTTGACAGGACGCTAACGAATGTGATCATCCCGACCTTCGACATCGCGTTCCTGCAACCCACGATCTTCTCAAGCTTTGAGGTAACCAACTAACAAACGGGTCCTCGATCCCCTCAGGTGTAGTGTATTGTTGGCTCACAACACTCAATCATTAAGCACCAGTTAGTCAAGAAGTGATCAAACAGCTACTACATGCATTGTCAGTTTGTCTCTTCTTTCTCTACTTTAAACAGAAATAAGTGCATTTGGTAGGGCATTCTCCAGTCCGTTTCCAGAGAGGAGAAATAACCCATACCAAACGTAAATCGTTTCTTAGAATAGAAGGGTTCCTACCAATTACCAAACCATGTTATACAGGAACCTAAGGCCTGTTTGGCAGGAGAATCGTAGTAAGTGGTCGCACATATATATCTTATCTGACTAAAACTCTTTCAATGAGACAACAGACAAGTCTGTGTCAAGCCAACGTTCTAGCAGAATAGTCGAAAGAAGTCAGTAATCAGTATGATAAATATTGTACTAAGCATGCCCCACCCCCGGTTGCCCATTCATGCGAAATTGCTGCATAGTGTGCATCACTGTCCGGTCTTCCATTGTCGTATGTCCTCTCCAGTCTTTGAAACTTAAACTTGGGGCAAACCAAAGACAGGTTTTTGATTTGATGGCATATTGATTAACCAACTGTACCTAGTATTCTTTTTTTTTTGTATATCTTGTAATAGGATACTTCGTATGATCCAGCCACGATCAGAAACTATTTGTTTCTTATATATGATCAGACCACCATCATTAAGGCATCATCAACTATTGCTAATGATCGATGCTTATCATCTAGTCACATGTCAATTGTCAACGAAGAATCTTTTTGCTGATTTTTTAATAATCAACGCCTTGCTTATCATCTACTTGCATGCCCTGGTGGTTGGTTTCGATCAGCTGAAGCACCGGCCGTCGAAAAATGCACTCCTGGCGGACATCGCGATCGGCACCTCTGCCGCGCCGACCTTCTTCCCGGCGCACTACTTCGAGACGAAAGACGTGAACGGCAACACCAGAGCTTTCAACCTCGTCGACGGCGGCCTCGCAGCTAACAATCCCGTAAGCACCTTGTGGGCTGTGGCGCGCGCACATCATCATATCACACGGGCAAGCAGTTCATGCCAAGTTGCCAATGCCTTCACTGATATGATGGATCTTGTGTCATTCGCAGACACTGTGCGCGATGAGCCAGGTGTCGCAGGACATCATCCTCGGCGACGACGGTTTCTTCCCGGTGACGCCGGTGGACTACGGCAAGTTCATGGTGATCTCCGTCGGCTGCGGGTCGAACCGGAACACCAAGTACAGCGCCAAGGCCGCCGCCAAGTGGGGCATCTTCAACTGGCTCATCAAGGACAACACGGCTCCCATCATCGACATGTTCACCACCGCCAGCGCCGACATGGTCGACATCCACCTCTGCGTCCTCTTCAACGCCCTGCGCTCCTGCGACAACTACCTGCGCATCCAGTATGATCAGCTGACGGGCAGCGCGGGCTCCATCGATGACTGCTCCAAGGAGAACATGGCTAAGCTGGTGCAGATTGGCAAGGACCTTCTCAGCCAGAACGTCACCCGGGTGGACCTGGAGACCGGCAAGAACGTGGACGTTCCCGGTGCGGGGACCAACGCCGAGCAGCTCGCCAAGTTCGCCAAGCAGCTCTCTGACGAGCGACGCCGGCGCCAGCAGCTCCCAAAGTAGCATACTGAAAGAAAAAAAGGGGAAACAGATAGTATTTTTTAACACTTCAACTGCCGATCATATATAGGGCCGTGGTTTGAACATTCTCCAGCTGCTTGCGTTTTCATGCTCTAGCATTGTGTATTCCATTATTCATTTCTTGGCTTTTGTTTTCACGGAGCATTATCTAGTTTTTGCATTGATCGAATATTATCAATAAGCTACGGCTTTTACTTGTTAAATTTGTTTTGTCAGGTCTAAATAAATGCATGCACAGCTGCACTTATCTTTTTTTTTTTCCAAATATGTGTTTGTTCACTCTACTAAACTGTAGAAATTCTATTATTATCTTAGTATTTGGCAACAAAAAAGAGCCACCAAATTCATCAAAAGGACCTAACAAATTAGGTGATTAATTGAGAAAATAAAATCCAATACCGTTAGATTTTATGACGATCTAAACTTAGGTAAAGTCTATGAATCCATTCCTAATACAATTATGACATTAATAACTAGAAAAAAGAAAAAAAAAAACATCTTGTCACTGGTTTCATGATGATCTAACGGCTTAGATTAACTCAATGAAACTATATCTACAATTACAAAAATAATTGGAAAATAGAGAACAACATACTCCGTTCTATTTAGAATAAACCAAAAGGTCCATCCCTAATATAGTTCACGAGATTGATCACAACAAAAATGAAAAAAAACCTATCCTATTTAATTTATATAATGATCTAACAACTTAGATTAAACCAAAAGAAATAAGCTACATTGTTAAATTTTGTGATGATCTATAATGACTTAAGTTAATCAATGTCTAAATGCAACTAATAGATAATAGATTCAAAATTGAAGGATAAAAAAAAGCGACCAAAAGGTAAATGGAAACCTCAAAATTTTCCACCGAAATGACGAGTGATAGGAAGGCATTGTCAAAAAAAAACCCAATAAGACCCTATCTTCTAGCTCTCGCCATGATCACGTGATCACAACGGACCTACTCACCTTAGCGAGGCTAGGGAGACAAAGAATCCAAACAAACAAGAAATGGTACAAAGGGAAAATTCTTTGAGAAACCCAACTAGGCCAGCTTTTTTCGTGGTCTCATGCCAAACCCAGCTAGGCCTAGCTATTTCTAAACCCAGTAATTAGGTCTACTTTGGCAAATTGAAGCCTCTGAACTTTTGTAGAAAAGGTCAAAACCAAGGCAAGTGAATCAAAAATCATGAAACTTTGCACATAGCTTGTTTGCTCCACGGGAAGACATCCCAAAAGATCTTGACAAAGGGTCAAAGCTTCTTCACCAAAATTGATTTCCCTTCTCGGTTGGGGTTTTAACAACAAAACAAAAAAGAAAAGATGAAACTAAGATGCTCGTGGGAAATCTACTCAAGGAAGATATGTTCCCAAAAGGTTATTGCATCTAGCATTATTAGAAAAATGATTTTAGGAAAAAAGGTCATCAAATCATATTCAAAGGCGGACACACATAGCAACCACCTTCAAATACTCAGGGAGGGACTGCCTTCGTAAATACTCAGGAGGGCTTCAGGAAAATGCTGTCTCTGAAAATCATTTATGGGGTATCGCCACCGAGGTGGCAATGCGTCCAACATACAAGAGAAATATTGTGGTTAATCGGGTGATGTTTTAGGGTAAAAAGGATAGCTAAATCTGCATTATAATGTACATGGTGTCCCCAAATTAAATTCATTAAGAAGGGGGCAAGGAACTTAATAATTTGTGAGTGACTTTGACCACAATAGCTTTATCGAGAAATGAAGATAAAACTAACTGGCGTAGTGGGAAAAAAGGAATACAGGAGAGAAATAACCAATAGTTTTAAATCAAAAAATTATCGATGATAGCTATATACAAATTCATGCCAATTGATAGTACAATAGGTACATGAAGAAAGAACCAATACCAATTACAAAACAAAATTATTTGAAAATATTTTTTAAGCAAGAAAAATCTAAATGATACTATATATAATAAGAAAAAATAGCTTCAAGCCTATAGCACGGGCTATCTTGCTAGATCCAGCTATAGATGAATACATGTTCATATAGTCGACGAGGCTGTTTGGTTTGTTGCCAAGGCAACTTTGCCTCACCAGGCAACAATCTAGGCCCTCACTTTTTGAGTGTCTGCTGTCTGGTGCGTGGTTCAGATTTTGTTGCCTCAGCAGTCAGCACCAGGGCAGCAACCAAAAAAAACCATGCATTCTTTCTCCATAAGAAATCTGAAACTCTATTGAGTGCTGACATTTGTAAGTTTCAGATAAGGATCTGACCTCAGCTGTTGTTAAGAACGATCTGAGGTGGTATTATTTTGGCCTAGGCCCTAGGTTGGGAACGGCAAAAGCAATTTCATATTTTAAGATGTCATCTCCCATTGGATAAATTAGCATTATATTAGTCACTAAATTAATGGATTTAGCATTCTTAGGTCGCTTGCCCAATATTCCTTTGTAAACAAGCACACCTATAAGCAGGCTTCAAAATTTCAGTGAAATTCCACCAAAATTTCAAAAATTTTGATAATTTTGGAGTGGTCGAAAAAATCTGAAATTCCGCATTACACCTATAAACTCATATGTTCTATTGTTTATGGTGTATAATATTCTACTCAATAGTTGTGTATTCATAATTCATGCTAAAATTTGTTGACATCTAAAAAATTTAGAAAAAAAATCAAACTTCATGTTCAAGTCTCCAAAAAGAATCATCCGAATTTTATGAATTTTAGATCTAATGCCAAAATAGAAAACCTGAATAAGTTAATTACAGATTATATATGTATGTTTAAAAAAACGGTCCATGGAATGAAGAAACCTAGTCACCACTCTGTATTTTTAGTGTGTGCTATATAAAACATTCGCAATCATCTATACTGTTAGCACGTTCACGGTTTCACGCTATTGATTCTAGAATGTAGACTAATACTATTACTATATACAATAATACAAACCTTGACCCAAGTGATTACATCCTGATCTGTGGAAAGCTACTCATGTATTATACATTGTTAGTTTGAAGTGGTAACAAGCTACACGATAGCGTGGCAAACTAAAACACATGACAGTTGTCCCACTTGAGAAAATGTGAAGGAGAAGTCAAAGATATATAAGTTGTGAGTTTGTGACGTAGTATATATAAAAGAGTTAAATTCATAGTTTTTATGGATGATTCATGCTGTGTGTATCATCAGTTCTCTTTGTTTTTGTCCTTTTCTTTAAAGAAGGGAAGATACGTATCCGGCAAAAAATGGTGTGTGTACTCCCTCCGTCCCCATGGGTATGTCGCCCTCGTGGAAGCGTGTTTGTGAGGGGGGCACGATTTTTCAACGACAAAGTCCATGGGACAGGGGAGTATATATTAAATTTAACAGGGGCACGCCATGGCAACCAGAGGCCATGTGCCAAACTTTAAAATAGGACCTAGAAAAATAGAATAATAAAATAGCGTATGTGCCATCATTTACTCCATTCACTAAAAAATACCTTATATTTGTGCCAAACTTTAAAATAGGACCTAGAAAAAATAGAATAAATAAAATAGCATATGTGCCATCATTTATTCCATTCACTAAAAAAGACCTTATATTTTTTTCTCAAAAATAAAAAGAGAGTCGTGCGTCATTATAAGAAGATAATGAAACGAAACAAAAACCCACAAAAACAACACAATCCACACACCGCTGGACTCACTCACACTCCGCTGCTCTTATATTACAATCACGCTCGTGAAATAAATTAAAAAATTGACCAAAGGACTTTGATGCTAACCACCTGAAGCGAGGGCAGCCAAGAGGGATATACCACAAGCCCCGCCGAAGACCACAGCTATGGTAAGTTTGATTGATTTTATAAAAACAATATATATTAATATTTATGATACCAAATTAGTACCAATCATTTTTTCATGTAATATAGTTTCATAGTATATTTATTTAGTACCATAAATGATGATAGTTTTCTCTATATGAACTTAGTTAAATTTATTATAGTTTGATTTCTACCAAACCAATAAAACCTTTCTTTTGACGACAGATGGAGTATATTACGTAACAACAGTATAATATCAAGAACCATAGTTATTCAACTTTTAGAATCTTATACCTTGAGAGCGGTGGCCGGATCAAAATATCTATCCGCTCGATGGGTTGTACTACAATGTCCTCAGGCTGTAGTACGCTCGTTGTCATGTAAAGGGCAAACTGAAATTTGAAAATAAACCCTCTTGCAAGATGCTTGAGATGCTTTGAATTTTTCTTTGCCACCGATCTGACCCAACCTAGATCCATCAAACCATTGTTTGGACGGCTTAATAATCAGAATACTAAGACTAAGGCCTTGATTTGGGTTGGGGTATTATCCCACCTATCAGATGCCGAACGATGTAATTTTAAACGCTTGAAAACTAACTCTATTATGCAAAATATTTTCAGGGGGTTATTGGCTACGCTTCAAATGCAGCGTGATGAGCAGGCCAGGGGACACCCCTAAAAATGAGCAAGGTTAGAGATGATTGCCTTAGATTTCCTCCTAGGGTGGAAGCATTTTTATCATCGTTTGTTTTAGTCTATACCGATATGCGGTGGAATCTTGTTCTTTTGTTTTCAAACTTGTAATTGTTGGCTATGTACATCCACGGATGTAGAGGCCGAATTCTATTATCCATTATCGAAAAAATGGTGGGGAGCTCTTTTTAGCCCCTTCACCCTCCATTTCGTTTTTTCCCCTTTCTTCCTAGGTTTCCCCTTCTTAGTGTTCTTGAAGAGGTCACCAAACCAAAATTTCGTGGGTTGTTTTTACTGAGATTTTGAGTGGGAATAGGCCCAGAATCCTCCCTCATCCTCCAATTCATCACTGGTGTCTGTGACTTTATTTTTTCGAGTTCATCTTTTTGCTTCTATTTTTCGTTCTTGGATACGATCTGGTTTTTTCCCAGAGTTTGGATTGATTACAGACGATGATCTCTCGGAGATGAGTTCATAGATTGCTGAATTCCATCTGTGCAAAGTTTGGTAGCAAATCCTGATTGCGATCGATTTTTGACGGATTTTCTTTGTCCGCCTTGTGTCTGTTCGCCTTGTGTCTGTTCGGTCTTCTGGTTGAGTTCTTGCGTCAGAGTGCTCCAGGCCATCTCGGACAGAAGCAGGTCACACCAGAGTAGTAGCGCTACCAGCGTCGTGCACTCAAGGTGCCGTGCGTGCTCACTGAGCAGCGCTCGTTCTCGATCTTGCAACTCTGTCGTCTTGTTCGTATGGTTTTTTTTTTACCGTTTCATGGGAACCGGCCACCGGTTTTATAACCGGCGGTATAAATCGAACAAAAACTGCGGGCAATTCAAATTCCAAATTTGAATTTTGAAGCAGACTTAGTTCAAGCGGTTCTGATCGAACCAGTACTTAGTAGCGGTTACCGTCGTTAGACCGGTTTCTGGAGTCGGTAATCCAATGATGTCAAAATTTTTCAAATGAAAAATGAAAAATATTTTAAAAAATGCTAGAAAATTTTTTAAAATACTTCATGATTTATAGAATCAAATGTCAAAATTTTTCAAATTTGAGTCGTTTAGTATATTTTTTCGACTCCTTCATGATTTAATGGGCCTTTAATGGGCCGGCTCTTTTTTTTCTTTTTCTTTTTTCAAACTTTTAAACGTCTAAATAAATACTAAACGAACTCAAATTTGAAAATTTTTGACACCATTGGATTCTATAAATCATGAACTATTTTTAGAATTTTTCTAGATTTTTTTTTTCAAATTCAAATTTTAAATTTAAAAACCTGGCGGTTTGAAGCGGTCTCAAACCGAACCGGCAGTGCGGTCCTCGGTAACCGCCAAACCCGGTTAGCAAAGGTAGAAAAACCATGCTTGTTCGTGTTCTGCGTGTGAGCGAAGGTTGGACCGGACGCTTCTCTTGCCACCGGTGCGTCCGTTGCGTTCTTTGTTCCCCGCGTCCGGTCATCTCAGCTCTCTGGTGTTTGGACCGGACTCTGGTCTGTGGGACAGTAGCGTCCGGTGTGTATTTTCTTCAGCGTCCGGTTTTTCACGTGCTCTCTTCCCCGTCTCGGTTCTGCTGCTAATTTGCTTGCCTGTCCTCTCTGTTTGCATGCTAGCAATAGCAGCGCAGTTTCAAGCAGTAGACAAGCAGTAGCTGTCTCCATCACTTTTCTCTCTGTTCTTTGCCGTAATCTGTTTTTTTCTTTATTCTCTTCCTTGTTTCGTTGATTTGCTTGATAGCTGTACTACTCGTTACTGCCAATTGAAAAATAGAATGAACTAGTATCCAGTAGCAAGAACTTGTGCACGTGATTTGCTTTTGGAGATGTCTATTCAAAAAAAGTGTTTGGATTAATTTAATTCACCTAGCTAATCATTAGTGGATTAATTTAATCACCTTTTTGGCTGTAGTGCTCTCGGTGGATAACCTCTGCTTGCTGCTGTTTTGAACTGCTCCGTTTTTCAACAGGAATTTCCGTCTCTTTTTTAGCTCCGCCTGAATTGTGCTATTTTATCGCTTGAACTCCAGCTTGTATCGCTGTTCTTTGTAGGTCCCCTTCACTCCAAACTAACATCCACCCTTTCGTAGGGTCAAGGGCATCACGCTCATAGCGTCTTCGTTTTGAAGGTGAGTTTAGGACAGTTGGTCGAAAAAGTTTTCGTAGAAAAGACCCCATTCACCCCCCTTCGGTCGCAAATGTCCATTAGCATATTTCACCATTGAAGAGTCCTACAACAAATTTACCCTTTTGTAGATGTCCATGTTTGTAGTCAGGCTTATGAAACTTTCTGACAAAACTGCATGTGAAAAAAAAGGGGTAAACCAAACATTAATTCCAGAAAGTATAGCAAGAAAGTATAGCAACCACAAACTTTTATGTTATGAATGTACACATGAATGCTCCTTGTTGACATTAAACACCATTAGTCGTCTGATCCTTACTTAATGCATGAGCTCCTACAACCGGTTTAGAAGTTGCAGGTGCATGCGAAAACTAATGATATATGAGCAATTTGTTGCTCGTTTGTCCAGATATACCTCACACATATAATGTTTTGTGGAACAGCCTTGAATATTATAAACTCCAATCGTATACCAAACATTGTATTACTAATTGCTACATCAACCACCGTATATATTATATATATCAACACAAATTACTTGTTGCAGATGACTAACGATGCGAGCTAATTGCTTGCCATTTTTCAGCTTTCCATTGTACGTGATCAAATTTCTGATTGGTTCACATTACACCCCACTATCTTGTGTAGTTGTGTCATGTGTGTGCGTGGTGGTTTGCTATCCAAAATCAATCTTATCAGACAAGACTAATGCAATTAGTGTTTACTACTATAGCTGTTTACATATCAAATGGAGTGCTGATGGTTGCATCTTGATTGATGTGTCATTGGTGCGTGGTTCAATTGGTCCATGTATATTGTGTTATGATGTGCAATCAATTGGTGGTTGCATATTGTACTGGGCTACTGGTGCAATCAATGGTGGCTCTTAATGGTGACGAAATGGTGGTTGCATATATACTGGATCGCTATCCAATTGGTGGTTCTAGCCGCCTGCTCTGATTGTTTCTCTGTTTTACTATCTAACCAATAGCAATTGAAAAGATTTGATGATTTATCTAGCTCTGGGGTGTAAAATTAACTATAAAAAACTTGGCTGTTTCCTAGTACTACCTTCACGATACCTTTTCCCCTGTCTCTCTCTTCTCACAACTCATCAGTGCATAGCTTTCTTTGTTCCACCAAAAAGATCGAATCAGAGATGGCGAGTACTAGTGTTGCAGAAGGTGCGGTCAGGACGCTCCCTGATAATCTCAAGTTGGTCACCATACTGAGCATCGACGGCGGCGGCATCAGAGGGATCATCCCGGCCACCATCCTCGCCTTCCTAGAAGCGAAGCCCAAGTAATCAAGAGATGAGTTCATCCAGCTACTCTAGTGTTTCATGCATGGTGATGATGTCCCTTTGTGTCCTCACATTGTGCCTAGCCTGTGTATATATAGGAACTGGACGGGCCTGATGCTCGTATTGCAGACTACTTCGACGTCGTCGCTGGCACGAGCACCGGCGGTCTCTTGACGGCGATGCTCACAGCCCCGGACGCTAACGAACGACCACTGTTCGCTGCCAAGGACCTGGCGCAGTTCTACATTAAGCACTCACCCAAAATCTTCCGGCAGAAGTAACGACTGCTGGGTTTTTCTTACAGTTCAGGACGAACATTTGTCCAGTAGTTAGGATTGTACTGGTACAACACAAGGATGCATGCTAGATGAACCTTGACAGCAGTTTTCATACAGTACACATGGTGATTGTTCTGAGGAAAAGGATGATGCAGGTATGGTATGGGGTCGACCAAGCTCGCCGGCAAGCTGAGGATGCTGTCTGGGCCCAAGTACGACGGCAAGTACCTCCATGGGCTGCTCCGACGGCACCTTGGTAATACGAGGCTGACAGGACGCTGACCAATGTTGTCATTCCGACCTTCGACATTGCCTACCTGCAACCGACGATTTTCTCCAGCTTTGAGGTAGGTAACTCGATCAACAAGTCCTGAACAGCAGATTCCTTAAGTGTGTGGAGATGATGTGGTGGCTTTTGTCTTTTTTCACTGTTCAACAAGAAAGAACGAGAACGAAGGTTTTAAGATAAAACAGGCAAACGAGTGAATTGAAAATACTTGGTATGAAGTCTGTTTCTATTTCAAGAACATGTGCATATGTGGGTGTTCTCTGGTACGTAAATCATTCATGTGTTTTTTTTTGTCGGATTGGTAATGGAGTCAGGGTAATGTGAAAAACTTGGATACTAGTAAATTTCGTTATCGGCGATCCTTTTTTTTTTTTTTGGCGGTTTGCTTGTCTGTGTTTGGCACACAGGCATATTCCTGAATATATTCCAACTTATCCGACTAAGTAGGCATTGTTATCAGTGTCATACTATGACTGCTACTTTAGTGTGCATTTGGGTTGTTCTGTTCCTAGTCCAACTCCAATCACGACCGACAAGACCGACAACTTACTCGTACTAGTATATGATAACAAGGACATCGTCGCTATTTCGGTCCATCATTAGTAGTATAGGTAGTAGCTAATAATGGCTTGTCAAAATGATTAGGGACGGAGCTGGTTAAGGCTAAGAGCATCTCCAGTAAGCGTCCTCAAATTAGGACTCAATTTTTGATAACCTAATTTTCTAAGCTAGACTCCATTAGTAGCTCCCAAAATAAATCCTTTTAAATTCATTTTAATAGGAAATGACATGAGACCCATTTATCTTCCTTCTTTCCTATATTCTTCTCCGTTGATGAACTTGGTCATCTCTCAACAACTGGACGGAGAAGATAGAGAGGCGAGGGGAACTGCTGGGGAGGAGAAGAAGAAGGGAGTTGGAGCTACGGGTATTGGTGCTACCGAGGGTTGTAGACGTTAGCCGTGGTGGTGTTATCGGGCAGGACCCGCGTCGTGGAGGGAGGGGACGCCACCGGGGTAAGTGTAGCCAAAGGGGATTCATGTCGGTGGGAGAGGAGATCCGTGCCAAGAACAGAGCGGACGCCACTGGCGCTATTGCTGCTGGAGGGATACAATGGCAGCGCCGAAGAAAACCGCGTGCGGGAGTGGGCAGCCACAAATGGGCGAGAGAAAGGTGCACGCATGGAACATGAGGACACACAACTAACACTGCCAAAATAGAAAATTGAGATCTCCAAGTAGGGCTCATGGGAGCGAGGGTGGAGGGGGATTTGAGGAGCCCTTGAATTTGGGGTCCTAGTAGGGGTCTGGTTTGATCGGGATGATTTTTTTTATCTCCGTAGCTCATATTTACTTTTGAGGCTCAAATAGAGGTCCTACTTAAGATGTCCATTGACCCTTCCCCCGTCCAATGTAATTTTCTCGTACTATAAATAGTTTATTTGATACTGTTCATCGTTGTTTAATGCAGATGAATTGGATGAACTTTGGTAAAGCTCTGCTTCTCTCTCTAAAAAAAAAACCCCAGAGATTTGTTTGTATTTCCTTAGTTTTCGTGTGACTGATGTGCGCCTAAGCACGTATTCTAATTAATTGGAGAATGTGTTTTCTTAGCTACCTCGTGTTGTTTTCGTGTTTACCTGTGATGATCAGTTGAAGCACCGGCCGTCGAAAAATGCGCTTTTGTCAGACATAGCGATGAGCACCTCGGCCGCGCCTACCTTCTTCCCGCCGCACTATTTCGAGACCAAAAGGACGAGAATGGCAGGAGGAAGGCCTTCAACCTCGTGGATGGTGGAATCGCTGCGAACAACCCCGTAAGCAGCTAGCACACCACACGCAGCAAAGCATGCACTCCATAGGCCGGACATAGTTCACACAGCCTCAGCTCATGATCACTCACCTCCGCGTCCGTGCAGACTCTGTGCGCGATGAACCAGGCGTCTCAGGACATCATCGTGACCGGGGACGAGCTCTTCCCCGTGAAACCGGCGGACTACGGCAAGTTCATGGTGATCTCCCTCGGCTGCGGGTCGAACCGGAACCGCCGGTTCTGCGCCAAGGCCGCCGCCAAGTGGGGCATATTCAGCTGGCTCTTCAAGGACGGCACGGCGCCCATCATCGACATGTTCCACTCCGCCAGCGCCGACATGGTCGACATCCATCTCTGCGTCCTCTTCAGGGCCCTGCGCTCCAGCGAGAACTACCTGCGCATCCAGTACGATCAGCTGACGGGCAGCGCGGGCTCCATCGACGACACCTCCAAGGAGAACATGGAGAGGCTGGTGAGGATCGGGAATAAGCTCCTGGACATGAACGTCTCCCGGGTGGACCTGGAGACCGGCCGCATCGTGGAGGTGCCCGGCGCGGGGACCAACGCCGAGCAGCTCGCCAGGTTCGCCAAGCAGCTTTCTGACGAGCGACGCCGGCGCCAGGAGGAGCTTGTTAGTTCTGAAGTAGCGTTCCATATCCAACATCAAGCTTGGTACTACGGTGACGACGACGCTTGACCTGTTCGCGTTCCATGCTTCGGCGAATTGAATGCCATTATTCCTCGTGCTATCTGCTTTCTGCTATGTCAATTGCTGCAGTAGTATAACCTGGAAAAGGGCCAAAGAGGTGCAGTGTTGAATGTTGATGATAGCTTTTGTAAGGCTGAATTTGTCTGAAGAACAAGACATACACAGTACTATGTACAGACGGAAATAATTCACCAAACATCCGACCCCCCCTGTTTTTTTTTTTTTTTATTATTATTTTGTTTCATGATCCTTTTTTTGTGCAAATGTTGATTCGGCCGTTTCGTCCTTGAAAAGTAATTAAGCCTCTCCAACTAGCATGTAGCTAAGAAGGCTCATTCGTGGTGTATGTTTAGGCCCATTACGAGAACTCCAGTTGTTTTTTTTAATTTCCTATATAACGTGAATTTTATATCTTTGTTTTCTTTGTAATTTTTAGGTTCTCCTTCATTTATTTTCTTTTCCTTTTTTATTTTCATACATACTTGGTGTATTTTGCAAAGTTTCTAAAGTATCAATGATATATTTCATGATGTATTTATGGTTGTTCACGTATAGTGGTGGCCCACATGACGGTAGGTTAAAAACTAAAGATAACTTGCTGAGAATAGCATGATATCTAGCTTTATACTTGGAAAAAATTAGATGCAACTAAGTGATAGAGAGAGATAGAGAGGCAATGAAACCTTGATGCGAAAACTAATCCACACAAAAGGCTCAGGTCCTAGACCATGAACTAGGGAGTCCTAGTCAAACCTTCACAGAAACCGGCGAAAAGGTTTCACAAAAACCAATGAAGAACTCACCAGAAGTTCGGGTAATAAGTCACTCATTAGATTTTGACTAGAAAAACCATACGGGTTTATCAATTCATCAAAAAGTTTTTAATTGTTTAGGTATAAAGGATATTTATATTAGAAAAAACTCTCCTATTGGATATAAAAAAAATTGGTGTTTCTCAAGATAGGCTATGCGAAAGGTCTCTCTCCACAATAAATTCGTGAGGAGATCATACGTCTAGCATGAGCCATCTCCACCAATCTAAACATAACTAAGTCTAAATGATGTGGGGGTTTGTTGCACTGGGAACCAGAATTGATAAGCTTTCTATGGTCTTACTCTTTGACCAGAAGAAATATCGGCTAGGAGTAACTCTAGATTGAATTTGGTAGAATAAAATCTCTTCTAATAATATTTTCAACATTTTTTGAACAAATCATCAACACTGATAATGCTTGCTTCTATTAATATATCAGAAAATGCAAGCAAGCAGTCCTGAGACTACCTGCAGAAATAAAAACATCACCACCAATAACAACAAAATTATGACTGTGTATTTTGACTTGATCTCGAAATATTTTCATCCTGTATTGATTCCCAATTTATCATTCCTCAAATATAAAAAAGAGCTCAAGAGTGCCAAACAAGATATAAAGAAGTTATTGGAGGGTGAAGAAATATGAAAAGCTAATTTATTAAATAAGTCTAATGAGAATTTAGAAAGTGGGTTTAAGAAAATACTGTTGGAGATTATCTAAGTAGCTAACATGACTGGAGAAGTATTGTACAGTGGTTTATAAATTAAACAAACTTAAGATAATAAGGTATCATATTTTGCAACTATTTTTTCAGCCATATCCTTACCGATTTATAGCTTGGAGGAAAAGAAACAGAGTATACATACAACAAACCAGAGAATTCCAGATATTTTATTAAAAATCTAGATATACACATACTAGAACACAGACACGTACACGCACACGCACACGCTGGAAAAACGAAAACGCTGCGGAGGAAAAAGTTGTCCAATGGCAGTGATGCATATCCAATGAAGCTATATATGACTGAGCAACTAACTGACTGCTAGTAGTAGTCATCATATATATAGAGATCTAAAGACTAAACATAGTCCACAGAATCCCGTTTACCAACTTATCGTACCGACTTTTTAAAATAAAAAAAACGAAGTGTGGTTATCATATTCTCAAAAGATGGTGTCATGCGCACCATTGATTTATACTAGCTAGTTAAACACGTTCATCACGCTATTGGTAATGGACTATGCAAAGCTTAGCAATGTTAATCTATGGAGCAAATCGGAATACATCTACGGATGTACCATCCATTGTTATTTTTGAAGCGGTGTTGCGGAAAATTACCAAGTCACACAGACGCACGAGATCGAAGTCAATTTCCACTCGAGAAAATACGATAGGTAGATAGCTAGACAAGTCAAATATATTCTCTGAACTGAGAAATGGCAGTAGAAACAGCCCTATCTAATACAAGAAACGAGATGATGCATGCATAGTTGCATACCTTCTTATTCGGCACTTCTGTCCTTTTGTTAAGAAAGGAGCTCTAGCTAGATCCTTATCTATATCTGTCAGAACCAACTACGTTTGGGTGGTTAGCAATCTCAAACTCAAAGAACCAACTACGTTTATTAAAAATTACGGCTTCCATGTTGCCTATGAATTTGATACCTCACTGACGATAGATGAATTGATATACTACTTTGATAGCTAAAGGGTTCGCTCTCAGCGTAATCCATGCTGATCACTTGGTAATCTTGTGATGAAATTAAAAAGATTTATGGAGAGCAATGAACACAACTTGGTAAATATAACGCTCTAACCGCCCGTTCAACACTCGCGTGTGGTGGATGTGGGTAGAAATGTTATTTTCTTTTCACATACATGATGCGTCTAAGTAAATATATTCGGTGTGGCAAAAATGTGATGCAACGTTCTGCGAACTACTACGGCCGGCTGCGCAGTTAAACTAGAGCCATAAACAAGAGGTGGCAAACGGAGACACCCTAGCCGGCGGTGAGCCAGGGCTGCTAATCTACACTTATCTATGCATATATAGTTGTATTGCGCCTCAGTAGCTTATATTAAATAATTTACTTCAAACCTAACTTAAAACTGTAACTGCTAGTGTTGTATTCCTTCTGTAACATCATATATGAATCGACATTCTAGCTTCCAAATTTTAATATTATTAGATGCCGTGTTTTTTTATTCATGTGGTAAGTTGAAATGGTGCTTATTTTATCCTTTATTTAAAAATTTCCACTTATATACTTTATTCAAAAATATTTTCTAAGTCCTAAATTTTATCTTAGTTACTACAAATGACATAAATAGTCACTTCAACCAGCACTAAGACAATCAAGGTGCTGAATTTTCTCTAGCAAAATATATATTTTGTCCTATTGGTGTATAAAAAATAGTATTTATAATTAAACTACCTCTACTAGTATGTTAAAAAATCAAAGAAATAATTAAAGTAACAATTTACAAAAAAAGTTATTGTGATAGAGTTTTTATATAATTTATAATGATTTTTAGTGTCGCCAGTATATGTTTGTCAAGGGAATATTTTTTTCATGATCAATAAACTATATATGTAAATATATTTAGTACTAATATATGCATGAGTACTTGTTATACTAGTGACACATAGCATTTATATTTAATTCAAATTTAAAACCGTAGAACTTAGGTAATTTGGAATCATATATAACATACTTGACGGTTATTTGTTTCTTTTCTATCGTAGACTATATTGGTGGTTTAGACGTAAATTTGAGGATCATTTCAATTTAATCATGCTTTAGGCCTCGTTAGGTGTGGCTCCCATTTGTTGGTGTTTGCTATTGGAGCCAAAGCCCTTCCAATGGAGCTGGTTGTTGCCGCTTCATGTCTGTATCTCAAAATGGCTCTGACTCCGTGTATTTAGCGCCAGAAGGACTTCTCTTGGCAAACTTGTTTGGTCCAGCTTCGCACGTGGAGCCAGTACAAGGGCCACACCAAACAGGTCCTTATAACAATATATGTGAGTAATTTAGATGCAAAAAATACCGATGTCTTAGTAGTAAGTCGCATTTAGTCCTTTCATGTTCTCCTTTTCTTCTTTGAGTTGGCTTCTATTCATTTGGTCCAACATTTGAGAGAACACACAGCAAATTAGCAGCTGCAGTTATGAGCCTATGACCAGTGGAAAATCAACGGTCAGAGCTAGCTCGAAACTGCAATGCCTATCCCCAAGCGGGAACAATCCGACAGACAGACGAAGGTTTCCTCCGGTACGGTCAAGCGGCTCGATCCCATCTTCACAAAAGGTTGGAAAACACGCGTTGCACTTGCACTAGGCCGCTAGTAGCCATCTCTGAACCCACCACTTTTTCGTCCCCATTCGCCGCGAACTATAAACTAGGCACGCGAGACACTTCCAGCCGCTTTCCTGGCGCGTATATAGAATTAATTCCTCTCGCCGTCGCCGGCCGCCGCTTGCACCGATACGCTGCACATGCTGTATTATACATACATATACGTCCATCATCTATCCGCCGATGGCTATATACGGACCACTAGATCGACGTAGCCACCGGCATGGCCCGCCCGCGGAGTCGTCCGTCGTCGTCGTTGCCCCCGACGCCCGGCGCCCAATCGCCAGCGGCCAGCGTGCCTCATTGCATTCGCAACGCGAAAGCGGCGGCAGCCACCATCCAAGCAAAAAAAACAAAGGTTTCGATCAGGCCCATTACAAGTATATACGTACTCCATAGAATATACTAGGTTTCCGCTCGATCGTGCGCGACCTTGACCTGATCGCCATCAACAACAACATCATGCGGTACGTACATGGACACGATCCCTGAATAGTCCAAAGTTCCAGCTCCGCGTGCTCGATCGCCTCTTGGCTGCGGATAGATGCACTGACCCGTTCAATTTTGTTGACTCCAACGCTAGCTGGGACCGGTCGTCCTGCTAGTACTATCGTCCCAGCCATCCCTGGTGCAGCAGCACGAACGCGACCTCCCAGACTTGTGATCCAGTAGTAGTAGCAGTGTTTAGGTACCACCAACTCCGTTTGTTTTGTTCTTCATCGATCCCTGGCCTATAAATACTCACTCGTGCATCCTCGACCTCATCACCAAACGCATCACAAAGCGCAACAGCCAGAGACAAGCAAACAAGCCAAGCCTTTACGATCTGAATCCATCGATCTAGCTAGAGCATCTCCTCATCCACCCCCGATCGAACTTTGTAGTCGCTGTCGTCCGCGCCCTTTGATCGAGGTCCGAGGCAATGGCGCCCGTGTATTCTGGAAGCTGACAACGGCACCACCGGCAACGGCTCCGGCTCCGGCTCCGGCTCCGGCCTGACCCTGAACCCGGCCGCGGTGGCGCAGCGGGCGCTCAGCCTCAGCGGCGCGTCCACGCCGCTGTCGTCGTCCACGCCGCCGGCGTACGGGAACATCGTCACCGTGCTGAGCATCGACGGCGGCGGCGTGCGCGGGATCATCCCGGGCACCATCCTCGGCTTCCTCGAGGAGAAGCTGCAGGAGTTCGACGAGCGGCCGGACGCCAGGCTCGCCGACTACTTCGACGTCATCGCTGGGACCAGCACCGGCGGGCTGGTCACCGCCATGCTGTCCGCGCCGAACAAGGACGGCCGGCCGCTGTTTGCCGCAAAGGACATCAATGACTTCTACCTCAAGCACTGCCCCAAGATCTTCCCACCCAACAGCAAGTCAGGATCCAAACCAATTTCATTTTCATGCATAAATTCTTCACGTCCTACGATCGATGCTGACTCGTGTTGTGTGTTCTGTGTTGCGTATGCAGCGGCGGTCCTCTGGGGTTGTTCAAGAAGTTGTCGGGGCCCAAGTACGACGGCAAGTACCTCCACACCCTTGTCCGGGAGCTCCTCGGCGAGACCAAGGTCAGCCAGGTGCTCCAGAACATCGTTATCCCCACCTTCGACATCAAGCTTATGCAGCCCACCGTCTTCTCCAAATACGATGTACGTCCAATCGTCCATGCCCAAGAAGTTAAACCTTTCACCATATATACATGATTAAACATTTTTACCGTGCTGATGATGCTCCGGTTATTCATTCACGCAGGCCATAAGCGATGTCTCCAAGGACGCTCTGCTCTCCGACGTGTGCATCAGCACGTCCGCCGCGCCGACGTACCTCCCAGGGCACCAGTTCAAGACCAAGGGCAAGGACGGCAAGCCCCGTGAATTCAACCTCATCGACGGAGGCGTCGCAGCAAACAATCCGGTGAGTGACTGATGAGTGCCACACAACATCGGCATGTCATGTAGTAAAAACAAGTGCATTACCAACCGTTGAATTTAGAGTTCCAGGCTTAATTTTGAGTTGGCTTCTCTATGACGAACCATTAAAGTAAACTTGAGCAATTCTGCAGACGCTGCTGGCTATGACGGACGTGAGCAAGCAGATCCTACTGGGCAACCAGGACTTCTTCCCGATCAAGCCCGCGGACTACGGCAAGTTCATGGTGCTCTCCCTGGGCACCGGCACCGCCAAGGTGGAGGAGAAGTTCGACGCCGTGCAGTCCAGCAAGTGGGGTCTTCTTGGGTGGCTCAACAACAAGGACACCACGCCGATCATCGACAGCTTCAGCCAGGCCAGCGCCGACCTCGTCGACATCCACGCCTCCGTGCTCTTCCAGGCGCTGCACTCCGAGAGGCAGTACCTGCGGATCCAGGACGACGAGCTCACGGGAGAGACGTCGTCCGTCGACGTGTCCACCGTGGAGAACCTCAACCGCCTCGTCGGCGTCGGCAAGGGCCTGCTGAAGAAGCCGGCGTGCAAGGTGAACATCGAGACAGGCAAGAATGAGCCCGACAGCAACAGGGGCACCACCAATGAGGAGGAACTCATCCGTTTCGCTAGGATGCTGGTAAAGGAGCGCCGGGCTAGGCTCCAGAAAAAGGCAGCAACACACTCTAAACATGGGGATATATAGACGCGAGGCGGCTGGCCGCTGATAGTTAAGTTGTGTTGTGTCAAAGATATGTGTAAAGCGGTGTACTACCACATGATAGCCTATGTATATAAGCCCCATGTATTCTGTGATCCATTCATTTGTTCATGTTATTATGTGTATCCACTTCAGTTCTTCCAAAATGTCTACCCTCTTGTGGTCGTGGTACACAACAGCTTGTATAATTCTCTTTCTGATGATCATATTAAAAATAATCTAGAAGGTTTGGGTGTGGTTTTGGGAAGGGACAATGACGTGGTTTCTACTTCTATTGATCTGTTAAAAAAAATAGAAAAGGATAGTTGCAAACCTCTTGTTGGCTCAGGTAAAATTGAATCTGAGGTGGAAGATGAGGAGGATGAGATCGATCCTGACACCTTAACCATTAGTCGACTCTGTGGCACTACTGGAAACCGGTTCTTTGCCGAGTGTCAACCGGTTTGCCGAGTGTTTTTTGTCGGGCACTCGGCAAACCCCAAGTTTGCCGAGTGTAACACTCGGCAAACAAAAACACTCGGCAAATTAGCGTTTTGCCGAGTGCCGGACACTCGGCAAACAAATACACTCGGCAAAACAAGGATTTGCCGAGTGTCGGACACTCGGCAAACCGTTGCACTCGGCAAACATGGACGGGGGTGACGCCGTTAGCGGTTTGCCGAGTGTCAAGGGAAGACACTCGGCAAACCTAGGCGTTTGCCGAGTGTATTTCATTGACACTCGGCAAACCAAATTTTTTTTTGGTTTTGGCTTCCAAAATTTTTCTGCTGTACTTGTATAGTATTGTGGGCACTATATTTGATTTTGGACATTTTCTAAAAATTTTTACTATATATTGTTCTTTTATTCTATTTATTTGATTTTTTTCGTGTAAAGCTAGTTTGCACTGCAAGTGCATCCGATAGTTAAATTTTATGATTGGAAAAATGATATTCATAAAACTGTGTTCAATTTGACGCTGTATTCAGAGAGAGACTCAAAAATTTAAACACCTTATTCATGGAACACGTGCGGGCAACGTGCGTGCAAAGGTATTTAAAATATATAAAATGCAAATGAAGTGTGGAAATCATGAAACTTGGCGAATTGTCTTCATATCATATGCAGAGGCAATGATAAAAATTTGGGAATGTTTCGTGAACTATTTCTCGTGCGATGTTTGAAAACCCAAGAATCAACGAGGATGTTTCATGATTTCATGTGACGCCTGTATAGGGTTTCTAAGTGATAGCGTGCACACGTACTCGAAATCATTTTAAATTTTTATTATAGGCTCCGCATACGATATTAAGACATCTCGTCAAGTTTCATGATTTTCAGACTTTATTTGCATTTTATAGCATTTTAAAAATCTTTGCCGGCACGTTGCCCGCACTTGTTCTGTGAATAAAATGTTGAAAATTTTGGATCCGTCTCTGGATATGGTCTAAAATAGGAGTGATCAATGTGAATAATATTTTTGGAACAACTAAATTTCATCATCGGATGGACCTGTAGTACAAATTTCTTTTTCTCCCAAAAAATCCAAATAAATAAAATTAAGAACAATATATAGTAAAAAGTTTTAAAAAAGGTCCAAAATCAAACATGGTGCACCAAATACTCTACAAGTATATCAAAAAAAAAAAAATTGGAAGCCAAAATCCCAAAAAAAAAGTTTGCCGAGTGTTTAGAAAAACACTCGGCAAAATACCTAGGTTTGCCGAGTGTCCTCCCTAGACACTCGGCAAACCTTAAAAATTAAAAAAAGGGTTTGCCGAGTGCCGATCGGGGCACTCGGCAAACCGTTGCCCCCAGCCACTCAACACCACACACTCAGCCACTCACACACACACACACACACACACACACACACGCACACACACTCAGGCAGTCACCCAGCCGGCGCCGCCGTCCCGGGCCCGCCCGTCGCCGCCGCCAGCCAGCCGCCCGCCCTCCCCCAGCGCCTCGCCCCGCGCCTCCGGGCAGCTACCGGCGCGCAGGCCAAAGCGCCTCCCGCCCCGCCCGCCCGGCCAGGAGAAAAGCGGCCGCGGCTGGCCAGCTACCCACGCCCCGGCCGTCGCGCCACTGCCCGCCGGCCGGGTGGCCGCGCCTGCGCCCGCCACCCAGCGCCGCTGCCCGCCCGGCCGGCCGCGAGCCTGCGCCCCGCCGCCCCGCGCCACCGCCCGCCCCGTCGCCGTCCGCCCCAGCTGCAGCCCCCGGCCGGCCGCCCGCCAGGAGCTGCAGCCGCCCGCCTGCCGCCCGCCCCGCCACCCGCCCGCCAGGAGCAGCAGCAGCAGCAGCCGGCCAGCGCCAGCAGCCGCAGCTGGCCAGGCCAGGACAGCAGCAGTAGCAGCCGGCCAGCCCGCCTCTTCCGAGCCAGACTTGCGTCGGGTTCGAGCCCTTTGCCGGCGACGAGCACTCCAAAGGTATGCTGCCCCTTCTGTTCCCTTCCGTGCAAAACTGAGCACTCGAACAGCCTAATCACAAGTGTATGCATGTATTATGCCTACTAACCTGGTTGTTTGGGCAAAATTTGTTCGGTGTACACCCATGACCTTGCCCCTGCTGCATGCTAGAGTACCCGATTGGATTTTATTGTAGTGCAGCTGGCAGTTCAAGTCTCTTTCATGTCTTTCTGCTACTTTGATTTGTCTACGTGTGGTTTTAGGGTGCTTGATTATGGCTCAAGATTAGAATTTGTTTGAAAATCAGTGTCATTATTGATACTTGGTCTTGTATCTACTGGTTGAGGGTTAATTATCCCATCGACTGGTGTCTGGTGGTTAGATGTCTCCTATGATTCCCCAGTTAATTGCAGCATACTTGTTTTGTTGGATGTTGATTAACTGGGTGCCTTCTCCTAATCTTTTGGGGTGAAACTTTTACAGTGAACTAGTGAAGAAGGTATTGGGAAGCTGCTGAAATTTTATTAGAATTTTCAGGGCACAAAATATGACAGCTCCTATGTGCACTTGGTTGATGGAGATGGATAAAATGCAGTCCTGCTTGAGAGTAATGATCAAGTTATTGTTTTCTATCTCCTGCACATGATATATGACCTGCTGGTAGCATAGAGTGTGTTTGTTTCAGTTATCCAATGATCACTGCAATTATTATCTGAACTAGCTGAATATATGTATCTAAGTGGCATGCTTAAGAAAGGTGTACCTCCTCCATGAATGCAGATTTGTGTTATGTATCCGTTGTTAGAGATTTGAGATTGTAAGGCAAAAGAGTTGCTTGATAGTGCTTGCTGAACCATAGTGATCAGATTGTGTGTCGTTGTATGTGGTTGTTATCCATCGTGCCGTTGTATGTGGATTATTGCAGGTTGTCGAACTGTCACCGTGTAGGGAGATGCTGCTGAAATTTTGCATTGATCTTGTATGTTCTTTTGTTTTCATAGAAGACCCCGTCGAGCCGAAGTCGGTGATTCTCGGTGACCTCGATCGTCTTCCTCAGCGTTGCGGGTCTGCCGGCACTGCGTCGCCTCGCCACTGCAGCGACCCGCCACGGCCCCGCTAGCCTGACTCCACCGCCACCCAAGGTATAGCCTCTCTTTCCGTAGCATGGTCAACACTGAGAAAACCAGTTAGGCGTCTCCCGTTCGAAATAGATAGAGTTAGAGATATGCTATGCAAGTCATCGTATATCTCTAACCCTATCTGTTCGGATTGTCCACGTTTTTTGGACAGCTCGAGAATGCGTAGATGGTGTTAGTTTCCATGTTACGCTCCGATCGGAGGCGGAGTTTCGGCAGCCCTCCTGTTGTTCTCCGGATACACACACTCCCTACTGGGACGTGTATTTGGAGAACAGCGGGGAGGTGCTGCCGAAACTCCGTCTCCGATCGGAGCAGAACATGGAAACTAACACCATCTACGCATCATCGGGTGGGATTAGGACCTATCCTCACCTATTAGATGGTAGGAACCACCTTGCATATACTAGCTTGTTACATTACTCGATGATACATATGCTAGATGATGGAAGATCGACAGTGGATGTACACGGAATGGCAACTAGGACAGGTCCCCACCGATGAGTGGTGCCAGAAGACCAATGCTTTCATAGAACGGGCATTTGGCCTTGCTGAAGGAGCGAATGCAGTTTGGTGTCCTTGCAGTAAGTGTGCAAATAGAAAAAGACAATATAAGGCGGCTCTGGGGCGTCATCTGTGGAAGTATGGATATATGGCGAACTATACCCGGTGGTACATGCATGGTGAAGCCGATCGGGTGAGAGAGGAGGTGGTCCGACCCCGCCTAGATGACTATGATGATGAAGCGGGGGTAGGAGACATGTTAAATGACTATCATGAAGCACACTTCAATGAAGAACGTTTGGAGGAGGAGCCGGAGGCAAGTGCGAAAAGCGTTCTACGATATGTTAGACGCCGCACAGAAACCCCTTCATGGCCACACAACGGTGTCTCAACTTGATGCCATTGGCCGCTTGATGGCGTTCAAGTCCCAATATAGCTTGGGTCGAGACGCCTTCGATACTCTACTGATAGTTGTTGGTACCATACTTCCATAGGGTCACATTATGCCCAAGAACATGTACGAGTCACAGAAGCTACTTCGTGCACTCAAGATGCCGTATGACCAGATAGATGCTTGTCCGAATGGGTGTGTCCTGTTTAGGAAAGAACACACGGACGCAAAATACTGTCCGAAGTGTAAGTCTTCTAGATTTTTGGAGGCAGAAACTAGTGAAGGACAGAAGAAGCAGCTTGCGATCCCCGTAACTCAGGTGAGGCACCTCCCCTTCATGCCTAGGATCCAACGGCTATACATGACTGAGGAGTCTGCTAAACAGATGACATGGCACAAAAACGGCAAACGATACAATCCTGACAAGATGGTACATGCATCCGATGGTGAGGCATGGATCCACTTTGATGGCAAGCATAAAGAGAAAGCAAAAGAGGCTCGAAATATGCGTGTTGCAATCGGCAACGGATGGGTTCAATCCTTTTGGAATGATGGCTGCTCCATACTCATGTTGGCCCGTTTTCGTTATCCCCCTGAATCTCCCCCCTGGCATATGCTTCCAAAACAAGTACATGTTCTTGTCCTTGATAATTCCAGGGCATCCGGGGAATAATATGGGTGTGCTCATGGAGCCTCTGATTGATGAATTGATCGATGCTTGGGTACATGGCGTATGGACATACGACCGAAAGCTACGAAAAAAAGAAACTTCCAAATGTATGTGTGGTACCGGTTACTCCTACACGACTTCATGGCGTATGGGATGTTTGCAGCCTGGTGTGTTCACGGGAAGTACCCATGTCCGATATGCAAGGAGGCTGTGAGGTTCATTTGGTTGCAAAAGGGCGGCAAGTTCTCATCGTTCGACAAGCACAGGCAGTTCCTACCTCCTTCCCATCCATTCAGACAAGACATCAAGAATTTTACGAAAGGTGTCGTAGTGACAGAGGAAGCACCGCCAATTAGGACTAGTGCCGAGGTTCATGCTCAGATAGATGCTCTCGTGGTCAATGAAGGCAAAGGTCCACATCGATTTGTGGGATATGGTGAGGAACATGCTTGGACTCATAAGTCCGGCTTGACTCGGCTCCCCTATTACGATGATCTGCTCCTTCCACACAACCTTGATGTAATGCACACTGAGAAGAATATTGCCGAGGCACTTTGGGGAACATTGATGGAAACTGATAAGAGTAAGGACAACATTAAGGCTAGAGTGGATCTAGCAAGGTTATGCGATAGACCAAACTAAGAAATGAGACCTCCTAGACGTGGCAAGAACTGGACAAAGCCAGATGTCGATTTTGTCCTAAAGAAGCCCCAGAAGAGGGAAGTGCTAGAATGGATCCAGTCATTGACGTTCCCTGATGGGTATGCAGCAAATCTGAGGAGGGGGGGTCAAATTAGATAAACTAAAAGTCTTAGGGTTGAAGAGTCATGACTACCACATATGGATGGAACGGCTTCTTCCGGCCATGGTACGAGGTTATGTCCCTGAGCATGTTTGGTTAGTGCTGGCAGAGTTGAGCTATTTCTTTCGACAACTCTGTGCGAAGGAGTTATCTCGTAAGGTGGTTGAAGACTTAGAACAAATGGCTCCCCGTGTTGCTCAGTAAGTTGGAGAAGATCTTTCCCCCGGCTTCTTCAATCCGATGCAAAGACTTGATTATGCACCTTCCTACCGAGGCACGATTGGGGGGCCCGTGCGCCGTTGGTGCTTTCCAAAGGAGAGAGGTTTAAAGGTTCTACGAAAAGAAATGTAGAAAAAAAAAAAATCAAATTGAGGCGTCCATGGCGGAGGCATACATTCTTGAGGAGGTATAGAACTTCACAACGACATACTATGGTGACAAGCTCCCTAGCACTCATAATCCACCCGGTCATTACAATGCTGACGAGAATGAGTCGAACCTCAGCCTTTTCAAAGGGCAACTCGGAAGCTTAAGTGCACCGACCAACGTGTCCTTGAGACCTGACGAGTGGCGCAATATCATGCTATATTTGTTGACCAATCTTGATGAAGTGGAGCCTTATTTGCGGTAAGTTCTCACCGAACTGGTTCCATACTCACGAACTTTCGTCATGATATATGTGTTGACAAACCCTGTTGTTTCTCGTTGGCATAGGGAATTTCTTGATCAATTCACAAATGAATCAATGGGAGAACCTACCCCACAGGAGTGTGATGCCATTCTTCGAAATGGGGCGGGAGGTGGAATGCCCGATTTCATTTCTTGGTTCCAAAACAAGGTACCCTTCTTAGTTGGCATACCATGTTGCACGCATGTGTGAATAATAGAACGATCTAACCTACTCGATCCTGCAGGCCGAAAGGGATGTGACAATGAGTGCCGAGTTGAGACAGGTTGCTCATGGCTTTGAATATAGGGTCCGGTCATTTACCGGTTACGACGTGAATGGTTACCGCTTTCATACATCAAGCTGTGACAAGGAGAATCGAAGAACCACATGTTCAGGAGTTTTTACACCGGGCCTTGATAATGTCGAGTATTATGGAAGAATTGAAGAGATATACGAACTCAATTTTAGAGGTTGCAAACCTCTAACTCCTGTTGTATTCAAGTGTCATTGGTTTGATCCAGCAGTAACTAGACGGACACATGCTAATCTTGGGCTAGTCGAAATTCGACGGTGATTTCGTTTTACCCGAGACGATGTCTATATTGTGGCTCAACAGGCTACGCAAGTTTATTATCTCCCATATGCATGCAAAACCAAAGAGCATCTTAAGGGGTGGGATATTGTGCACAAGGTATCACCGCACGGTAGAATACCGGTCCCCAACGATGAAAACTACAACTTAATTAACCCAATCACATACGACGGAGAGTTCTATCAGGAAGAGGGGCTAGAAGGAAGGTTCGAGATAGACTTAACAGGAGTGATTGAGATGGAGGTAGACAACGAGTGGGTTGCTGACGAGAATGAAGGAGAGGAGGTGGTTAATGCGAAGGACTTACAGATGCTAGAACGATTGCATTTAGAAAATGAAGACAACATTCCTCCACCGGACTTAGACATTCTTAACCAACAATTCGACTTGGTCAATAGTGATGATGAGAGTTATGATCCAAATTAACCCCGATCAAGAAGAATATTTCTAATATACAAGTAATATTTCTGTTATTACTAGTATGTTTTTTTATTATGCATCTATTTCAAATTACTTGTTTATTTATGCTAATTGGTCTACTCTAATTATTTCCAGGGGATTGAGTGAAGATGGTGGGCGGTATGAGGAATGTGCGGTCGCTCTACGAAGACATACCTGGAGGGTCGAGCAGCAGGAGTAGGAGTAGGAGGAGTAGGAGGATGAGAAAGCCCTCGCCTGTCACCGTGACGCCGCACGACGAGCAGGTGCAGGAGGAGGACGAGGAGCAAAGGGAGGAGGAGGAGGAGCAAAGAAAGTGCGGGAGGAGGAGGAGAGGGACGAGGAGGAGGAGGAGGAGGAGGGTTCCGCTGGCTCTGGTGTTCCCCCTGTGTACCTGCGAGGACCGGCGAGCCTCCCTCAGAGACCGATTCCTGTTGCCAGACGTCCGTTGGTTCGTCCTGAACCCCCAAAGTAAGTAACTTCAGATGTGGGCCTCCCTTAGAGACCGATTCATTTTGTGTATGATATGTTCATAACGTCAATAGAAACTAATATTATTCTGAATCATGTGGGCAGGTCTTGGACGATCATAGAGGTTTCGGTGGTCACCAACGCCCTAAGTGAATGGCATCCTCGACTTCTTGTGAGGGAGCACTTCCCCGGCTTGGTCTTGCACGCCAGGAGTGATGGAGCCGACCTACACGTGGAAGCACTACGAAGTCGGCCACCGATGAAGCGCATCTTCTTGGCCGGGTGTTTGACAACAAGGCACAGCGGATCATTGCCGAACCGTGGGTAAGTACTTCTTTCACTACATAGGTCAATACATCACATCATTACTATTTCTTCCAATAATGAATGCATTTATAACATTTTACCCAATATGCGTGACTTCTACGATGCGTGCGAGGGAATGGATGAATTGGCGGATCGGGTGGCTATCCAGATCAGAAGAAGCTCGTGCATGATATGCATTACGAGTCACGCACCCAGCCGTCATAAACTACCGCGGCGTGGTTTGAAAGCGTGAAGGTCACCAAAGCGTAAGCAAGAGAAATTTTCTTGACCCGGGACCAGTACCTAAAGGTATCATTCTTTTAAGATTAAGTATGATGAATTTCATCTTCTTATATTTCTTACTTGTTGATGTGTAGACCGTTCCGAGTTGGTGCTCCACGCACCGCGACTGCTGGGAAGCCATAGTGAGCAAGTGGTGCAGCGAGGGGTGGGTGGTCAACCACAACACTTGTCGGGGGCGGCGTCTTCGATGCGAGGTCCAAAGACACCACCAAGGAAGCCGTAGCCTCGGAGGATATGCGCAAACATGGGTACGGCAATTCGTTTATGTACTCTAAAGTAGAATAAGATTTGTATTGTAATAATCTTGTTAATTTGGTTGCAGTCGAATGCACACGAGGGCCAGACTTGCACCGAGTTCATGGCATTCTCCATGGCGCATAAGGGCAAGGCTAAGTCCGACATCGCCTACAACCCGGATGACCACGGAGGCATATACCAATCCGAGCATCCACAACCGCCTCACCGAGTACACGCCGATGGCAAGGGAAGTACATGGCCCGTTTTGATCCGAGCACCCATGACCTTGATGCGAAATAGTCATGAGGGTGGGAGGAGGCAAGAAGCATGGGCGGTACTGGTTGGGCGACGGCGTGATCGACACAGCTTCCACGCCCAACCTTTCCCAGATTCGAGCAAGGAGCACGAGCATGGCCCCGGCCATACGACCGAGGCCAAGCCCTACACAAAGACCGGTGGACACACTCGAGGTTATTTGTCTTGTATTTATCATTCATTAATTTAATCATACCTTAACCTCTATAATATTAACATGTGGGTTCAATTTTGTAGGCGGCGCCCGAAGAAGAGAGGAGGCAACGGGGAGGAGTACCAATGGAGGGTGGACCTTGGAGCGGTCAGGCCGAGCCGGGCAGCCCATGACCAACAGCATTTGAGGCGGATGCGAGGAGAGGATGGCGGAGATGGTTCGTTAGATGCAAAGCCTTGGGGAGGCATCCGGGGTGCACCGCCTCTACCTCGACGCCTCCTCGCTCCAGCTACACTTGTGGTCCCTGTCCCCCCACTTCAGCTACACTTTACTCCAGTGAGTATATGACCATTTTAGTTTGTACATCTACGCTTAGGGTCAAACAACTACAATACCTGCAACCTAGTGGACAATAGATACTTTAGTCTTGTATGATTTAAATTCTAGTCACACATGCAATATCTTCTCTTATGTGCAGCCTCCATCGGCGGGATCAAATGATGGGCCTCGTGTTTTCGGAGATTCGCCGGGAGGATTTCACATAGGTCCTTCTAACCTCGGGCCGTCACCATGATTCTTATTGTTATTCTCTTTCGGACTTATGGTTGTGGTTTGCAGAGTACCTTGTGAGCACTTATGTTTGTTTTCGGGATATCTCATGGACTAGTTAGTGTGACGGACTACTTGTGGACTTGATTGTGTTGGTTTTGTGAGATATGTGATGATGATACTATATGTGTGTGATATGTGATATGTGATATATATGTGTGTGATATGTGACATATATGTGTGTGATATGTGGATAAAATGGAAAAAAAAAAAAAAATTGCACTTTGCATGGTCGATTTGCCGAGTGTTTTCTTAAAAACACTCGGCAAATCGACCATATGCATGTCACACAGGGAACAAGGTTTGCCGAGTGTTTTTTTGAAAACACTCAGCAAATCGACCAAAGTTTGCCGAGTGTTTTCTAAAATACACTCGGCAAATCTCCCCCGGTTTGCCGAGTGTTTTCTAAAATACACTCGGCAAATCTCCCCCTGTTTGCCGAGTGTTTTTTTCGAAATACACTCAAATCTTCTCCTAGGGTTTGCCGAGTGTTTTTGAAATACACTCGGCAAATCTCCAAGGGTTTGCCGAGTGTTTTTTGAAAAACACTCGGCAAACACGGAGTTTTGCCGAGTGTTTTTTGGCAAAAACACTCTAAGCAAACCCCTCGTAGTTTTGCCGAGTGTCGGCCGCCCGACACTCGGCAAACACGCCGCTGTCGCTTATAGTCCGTTTCCGTCTTTTTGCCGAGTGTTAGACTTTCGGCAAACGGTTTGCCGAGTGCCCGATAAAAACACTCGGCAAACCTCTCGATTTGCCGCCATTTTTTTCGCCGTGTCTTTGTTTGCCGAGTGTTTTGTAAAAAACACTTTCGGCAAAACCGCTTGCCGAAAGTGTTTTTGGGGACACTCGGCAAACGCCCCTGCTTTCCAGTAGTGTGGCGACTTAACGGAAGAGGTGTTGGATGATAATGGTGTGGAACTTGATGGGGTGCTGGTCGATGTACCCATCAAGGTGGCACGGAATAAGATGCAAAATAAACTCCTGGTTAAGAATATTACTAAAAATAAAAAAAATTGATTAGATGAGAGGATTGTTCTGGAACGGCAGAGGTTTACGTGACTTCGCCAAACATACTTTTTTGCATGATGTGGCGGCAGATAATAAACTTGATTTTATAGCTTTGTCAGAAACCAACATAAATAGTTTCTCGACTCAGTGTCCGAAAAAATTTCGTCTTTGGAGCCGACTTTGTATGGCATTGGCGATGTCCTCGGGGTATGTCTGGGGGGCATGTTAATGGGAATAAATCAAAAATTTTGCGAGATAGAAAATATCGTTGATGGAGATTACTTTATTAAATTCATTCTAAAGAATAGGATAGATGGTTATCGATGGGCTCGTGTGTCCAGGTGTGGTGCAGCACAGGAAGAGCACAAAAGAGGCCTTTTTGTCAGAACTAGTACGAGCTTGTACTAGTTGTGGGGATTTACCTTTTCTTGTTGGAGGAGACTTCAATATTATTAGGAATCCTTCAGAAAAAATAATACAAGGTATAATAGCAAGTGGCCGCTTCTCTTTAATGCTATTATTGAAACTTTGAACTTACGTGAACTTGAGATGATAGGTAGAAAATTTACTTGGGCAAATTATGCTGAGGTACCAACTTATGAGAAGTTAGATCGCATTCTGGTGACAACAGAGTGGGAACAAAAATTTCCTTTAGCCTCTGTTCGGACGCTTACTCGAGAGATCTCTGATCATACGCTACTTTTGCTAGATGGAGGGGAACCATCCCATCGAGGGAATGTTCGGAATTTCAGGTTTGAATTAAGTTGGTTGTCGAAGGATGGTTTTTTATCTGGTAAAAGAGGTTTGGGAGTCAGAGAATAGGGGAACTTCGCCTATGGAACGGTGGCAAAATAAGATTAGAAGGTTGCGTAGATTCTTGCGAGGGTGGGCTAGGAATGATATGTCACAAAGTAAGAGACAAAAAACAATTTTTTGGCAAAAATAGATGAGCCTGATAAAAAGGCAGAAATGACTCTTTTGTCAACAAATGAAGTGGAAATTAGGAATCATCTTAAAGGATAGTTATCTAACTTGCTGAGAGAAGAGGAGATTTATTAGCTCCAACGCTCCAAAGCAACGATGTTACTACAAGGAGATGATAACACTAAGTATTTTCACTTGATGGCAAATGGGAGACATAGAAAAACAAAAATTGTACAACTCGAACAAAATGAAGGAATTATTGTGGGAGACACGAATTTGACCGACTATATTACTGAATATTATAAATAGATGTTTGGGCCTCATACACAAAATTCCTTCTCAATGGACGAAACTTTGAGGCATGACATTCCTCAAGTATCGGTGGAAGAGAATGAAGTGTTGGTGGCACCTTTCAGCGAGGATGAGATTAGAAAGGCGGTCTTTGATATGGAACATAATAAGGCACCCGCCCCGGATGGATTCCCCATTGAGTTCTACCGTAGATTCTCAGGGATGTGATCAAGCCGGATTTATTGAATCTTTTTGCTGAGTTCTATATAGGAGACTACCTATCCATAGTCTTAATTTTGGGGCAATTACTCTATTACCTAAGGTGTCCGAGGCAACTCGAATACAACAGTATAGGCCAATTTATCTTTTAAATGTTTCCTTCAAGATTTTTACGAAGGTGTTAAATAATAGAATTTTGAAAGTGGCGATAAATTGGTAGGGCCGTCTCAAACGGCTTTCATCCCTGATCGGTATATCATGGAAGGAGTGGTAATTTTGCATGAAACAATTCATGAATTGCATCGGAAAAACCAGGATGGAGTGGTCCTAAAATTAGACTTTGAAAAAAGCGTGACGATAAATTGAAATGGCCGTTTATTCAACAAGCCCTCGTGATTAAGGGTTTTTCACCGGTTTGGTGTGATTGGATCTCGACGATTATGACTCGAGGTAGTGTGGCAATTAAGGTAAATGATAATGTGGGCCATTATTTTCAAACAAGAAAAGGAGTGCGGCAAGGGGATCCGCTATCTCCGATTCTGTTTAATATAGTGGTTGATATGCTTGCAGTTCTAGTAGCTCGAGCTAAAGCGGCTGATCAAGTTCGTGGGGTGACTCCACATCTCGTAGATGAGGGACTTTCAATCCTTCAATATGCAGATGACACCGTTCTCTTAATGGATAATGATATTGAGCGGGCCAAAAATATGAAGCTTCGCTTTGTGCTTTTGAGCGCTTGTCCGGGCTTAAGATCAATTTCCATAAGAGTGAACTATTTTTTATGGTGGGGCCAAAGCTAATCAAGTTGCTTATGTGCAAATTTTTGGGTGTAACGTGGGATCATACCCGTTAAGATACCTAGGGATTCTGATGCATCATAGAAAGCTCTTGAATAAGGATTGAAAATATGTGGAAGAAAGATTTCGTAAGAGACTAAGTGGGTGGAAGGGGAAACTACTATCAATTGGAGGAAGACTTGTTCTTATCAACTCGGTCCTAAGTAGTCTTCCTATGTTTATGATGTCCTTCTTCGAAAGTTACCTAGAGGGGTTTTGAAAAAATTGGATTACTTTAGATCAAGTTTTCTCGCGAGTGATGAGCATAAGAAAAATATAGGTTGGCAAAATGGGAGGTAGTGTGTACGCCAAAAAGACCAAGGTGGTTTGGGAGTTTTAAATTTAGATGTCCATAATAGATGCCTTCTAAGTAAATGGCTATTCAATTTGTTCAATGGCAATGGGGTGTGGCAACAGTTGCTCAGAAAAAAGTATCTGCGACATAAATCATTAACACAGGTTCGAGCTATGCCTGGGGACTCACAGTTTTGGAGTGGCCTCATGAAGGTCAAGGATGAGTTTCTCTCGATGGGCATGTTTGATCTAGGTGACGGATCTCGTGTTCGTTTTTGGGAGGATGCATGGATTACGCCACGTCCTCCGAGGATGATCTTTCCAAGACTATATATAATATTGTTAGAAAAAAGAGTGCCTCTGCTCGAACTGCATTTTACAATTCCGTTGAACGTAGCTTTCGGAGAAGATCTCGGTAGGGAATAATCTGCGGTCATAGCACAATGTGGTGCTTTTAGTTGCGCATGTTAACCCGTCGATCAAAGAGATCGCTTTGTGTGGGTGTTACATCGAATGAAGTTTTTTCAAGAAGTTCGATGTATAGATGCTCGAGACTAGACCTTTTAATAATTTTATTTGGAAATTAAAACTACCTCTCAAAATTAAAGTATTCTTGTGGTATTTGTACAACGGTGTCACACTAACTAAAGATAATCTAGCTCGACGACAATGGCATGGTGATACGAAATGTTGTTTTTGTTCATCTCAAGAAACTATTCAACATTTATTTTTCAATTGTCGGTTTGCAAAATTCATGTGGAGAATCGTACAAGTATCTTTCAATCTTAATCCTCCAAATAGTGTGCATAATATGTTTACAAGTTGGGTGGATGGGTTGAGCAGAGATCTCAAAGCTCAGCTTCTAGTGGGGACAAGTGCTATTTGTTGGGCGCTTTGGCGCACCTGTAATGAGATTGTGTTTGACAAGGTCATGGCACCATCGTATTTGCAGGTTATCTTCAGAGTGACATATTGGATCTGATATTGGTCACTACTTTAGAAGGAGGAGCATCGCCACTCCATAAAGATGGGGTGTAGGATCATTGAGACAAATGCGCTTCGTGTGTTTTGCAAGATATGGTTGGAGATTTAGCAATAGAATTGCTATTTAGTTTTTTTTCCTGTCTTTAAACTTTATGAGTGTCATGGCTCAAACCTTTATCTTTGAGATTCCTTGGAACGTTTTGTCGAATTTGTAATAAAGAACAGCTATATGTATCAATCGATGCGGAGGCTGGGATATATTTAATATATTCCCTTTTCTAAAAAACCTAGCAGCACGGACTACCCTGTTTCACTTACCTTATAATAAGTCGGGCTTATCAGCCGTTCCAACAATATTTTCTCTCACAAAGAAATTAGCCGGCTTATGTGACCGACAACTTATCTTATTTAGCATACACAACTTATCAAAATTACTTATCTTTACTTTCTCTCTTTTATACCCATAGATACTCTATAATCTCTATTTCGCTGAAAGCTACTGGGATGAAGCCCCCAATCCGCCATCATCGCCTCTAATGTGCATAGTGTGGGTTGCCGCACACTTTTACCGCGCCGTTGTCCCCTGGAAGGCGGGAAGAAGGCCGCCCTCTTTCCGGGGAGGTGCTGGCGTCGTGATCCAGTGACGGACGTCGAATAGGCCAAGCGATTCCAACGCTTTGCCTGTTGTACCCACGGTCGCAAATTCTAGTGTCTTTTGTATGTGTCGTAGTTGCTAGGCTCTTGCTCTGGCTAGTGGACGTTCTTAGTTAGTCCTAAATGCTAGCGTTTTGTCAGCGGGTGTGGAATAGCTGGAACTTGTCGATGTCGTGTAAGTTTAAAACTTCCCTATCGTCTTAATGAAAAAGAGGTTATGACCTATTCACGAAAAAATAATCCATAATTTATTCATGTTCTTTGTATCCACTCCAAATAGTTTTTGGATAAATTTAGTATGTACACTTTATAAAATTGATTATCTTTACTCTCTACTGATTTCTTAACATACCCATTTGTAGACTACATATATATGAATCCATTTTCCAATGTGACACGTTTACCATTACTCTAGTGGCAATATGTTTCTAATTATTATTTTAAATTATAGGACTTATCTTTATTTTTAACATATCTTGTGGGGATTAATGTACAGGCTCTGTTAAGGACTTCTAGTTAGTAATATTATGATATGTGTTTTCATCATTTACATTGCACCTCCCTAGGTTTCAATATGCATCTAGTTGAAACCTAAGCTTAAGTCATATCAATTCTTGTTGCATCCTTTCTGTGGCATCATGATTATATTTTTAGCTCTTGATGATTTGGTCTATCTGTTGTTGTAGTTCTTTTATCTACATGTTAATTTTATAGTTCAAACTCACATGCTTATTCAATCTTTTATTTAATTTGATATTTTATTTTTTTCACCTTGTTAAAAGATTTTTTTCTAAGTTCAAGACTGCACTCTTTGTTACTAAAATGACATAAGCAATTAATCGTTTCATTCTACACCAAGGCACTCAAGATGTTCAATTTATTTACTATATCAAGAACTTATATATGTAGTAGTATTATTATAAAGTGCAAAAATATACTAACAATTGAATATACAAACTTATCTAAGATAAGAATTTTTTAAAAATTTATTATCATAGAGAATAGTTTAAAGTAAATTGTTACTATTGTTGTTAAGTGCTTTATTAAGGGAGCATTTTCCATGGTTTTATATACTATTAAAATAGATAGATATAATATATGCATTTTCACTTGTTCTAGATAGTGGCAAATAGCAATGATTTTTTATACTTTAAATTTATTAGTTGTAGATGTATATAACTTAAAAATATAATACATCGTTTGTGCTAGAACCGGGCGGTCCTAACACCGACGAGTGAATTTATGGTGCGTGCTCCCGCTTCCGGATGGTGTGCAAGATGAACACAAGGATTTATACCGGTTCGGGCAAGAGAAGGCCTACGTCCAAATGGGGGAGGGGTTCTTGTATTATCTTGCACCGGCGTGCTCGTAGGTAGGGTGTACAAGCAAGTGAGAGAGGGACGGGGTCCCAAGTCTCGTAGTGATTGAGTGGAGTGCCAATATCGGGCTTTCGGTGTGTGTCTGCTTCTCACGGGACCCTGTCTTCCCCTTTTATAGCCGCAAGGGGAAGGCGCAGGGCCTTACAAGAGGTGACCGTGCTCGTGGCCGGGTCATGGGCTTCCGTCCTCCCTGACGAGGCTTCGGCGTGGGCCGACCGTCCCGACCGTGACGAGGCGTTGCGACGCCGCCTCCTTGCCCCTCGTTGTCCGGAATGACGGACGTCCCCGGCGGAGTTGGTGGAGTGCGTCGGAGGGGGCGCCAGAGCCCTGTAGCTTTGACCCGCCCGAGTCCAAGGCTCGGGGCCTTGAGCTTGTCGTCGTACAGTGGAGTGGGTGGAACAGCCCGCGGACGATCGTCGGCGCGGCGATTTGCCCCATCCCGCGCTCAGGGCTCACGGGTGGGCCCCATTGGTATTGGAATGGGCGTCCGATCCACTCCCGCCACGGGGTGACGTCGGTGGCGTGGCCTTTGGCGTGGCGGACGGCGTCTGAGTCCCGGGATGGGACGGAGGAGGGGTTAGGCAACAGTGCCCCACGGGCGGGCGTGGCCTCCAGCGTGGAGGCTGGCGTAAGCATGATTGCCGGCGTGGGCGTGACGGGCAATGCCCATCCCCCCGTCGAGCATGGAGTGCTCGACACGAGGCGGTGGTGGATATGCTTCAAATCGGTGAAAGTACGGTCTTTGACTCCAGTGGATATGCGTCTCTGCGTCAAATCGAGGCCCCCCTGCCATTTAGGGGCTCGGGCGGGACGGAGAGTGGAGGCTCGTCCGAGGGCCCTCGCTGGGGGGCTCGGGCGAGGCGAGGGCGGGCGCCGTCCGAACCCCTCGTGGGGTAGGATTGGACGGGCCGTGGGCCGTGCGCCGCTCCAAAGACGTGGCTTAGATAGTGGAAATGGGAGGCCTCTTTGGGCCGAAGTTTGCGTTTGTTGGGCTTTCCTTAGGGGCCCTTATTTTGGTCCCCCGACAAGTAGCCCCCGAGCCTCTGAAGGAGTGGGAGCACTCGCTCGTAGGCCGAGGTCGTGCTTCCTTGGTTGCCATCGATATTTTTCCGCGGTGCGCGTGAGCGCACCCGGCGGGGTGTAGCCTCTCGAGGCTTCGGAGGAGTTTGGGGGACTCCTCCGAAGGCTTGCATTTAGCTCGCAAGACGTGGCTTTGAGGCTTGTCTCGAGAGTCGTGCTATCGCCGACGAGTGTCGAACACGACTAGATCCGTGAGTCAAGGCGGGAGAATCCAAGTGAACCGCCTGTGTCCCGCTCGCTAGGGGTTGGCTGGGCCCGAGGCGCGGTTCATAAGAGCCACACGGTATGCCCGAGGTGGGCCTCGGGTCCCGGGCCCGTCGCGGGTCCCGGGGGGCCCGGGCGTCTCCCACGCGGGATCCCCCTACTGCCTGCCATGCCGGCCTCGATGTTGCAAGATCTGCCCCGCGGGCCCAGCCGTGCGGTGAGGCCGTCCCAGAGCCGCCTCGACTTGTCAAGCCTCGTGGTCATTTAACTCCTTAGATGGGCTACCGCGAACCCCGGACCTTAGGTGAACGTCGCCTGCTCCTTCGTGAGAAGGAACCCCTGTTTTGCCTTAACGTATGCGTGGGCGCGTTTTTCAGCGGCGGCCAGCTGGATGGGAGGCGCCGCGCGAGCGGCATGGCGGGCCCCACTTTTCTCCCGTCATGGCGGCGCCGGCTGCGGCGCTAAGGCCTCCTGGGTCCCACGGAGATGTGATGTGCGGCGCTGTTGTCGCCGCGCTGGGGCTACGCGCGTGGCGGCCCCGGGCCGTGGCTTTGGATCCTTTGCGAGGCGTGCCGTGGTAACGCGCTGTGTGGCGCGCCGAGCCCGTGGTCTGCGGCCACGCGCGCGGGCTCCTCGGCGTGGCGCGCGGCGTGTGATCGAGTAGGCGTATCGTGGGCCGATACGCATTTAATGCGAAGAGGGGAAGCGACGAAGGCGCATCGAGTATAACACTGCGCGGCGCGGCGGCCGTGTTGGCCTTTCGTGATCCTGGCCGCCGCTCTTTGCCTTTTCCGCCACCGGAAAAATCTCTTGAGCTCGCCGGAGAGGGAAAGGAAGAGAGGCTTCCCGCGCCGCCCTCCTCGCTCGATCCCGCTCTCGTGATGGCACCCAAGGCCGGTGTTGTTGGCGTGGCCGGATTGGGGGAGTCCTGCTCCCGTGACGGAGGCGGAGCTAGTGGCGTTGGTGGAGAAGGGGCTCCCGAGCCGCGCTGGGCGACTTCAGCGGCCGGAGTGGATCGTGGCCGTCGCCAGATGATCAGATTCGCGCCTCCGCCGGGGCACGCCGTGAGCTTCACGCCGTTCCACGAGCGGGTTCGATGCCTGGGGGCGCGGCGGGCCCTCGGAGCACTACGGCTTGAGCTCCACAACCTCGCCCCCAAACCGCATCACCCACGCCGTCTTCGTGGCGCTGGGCGAGGGCTTCCTCGGCGTTGACGCCCACTGGGACCTGTGGCTCTACTTCTTCGAGGCCACTTTTTTTCCTGAAATCTCCACTGGGGCGGAGAAAGAGAAGGGGAAGGAGAAGGAGAAAGAGAGGGGAAGAGGTTGGCCGTCCGGGGGCCTAGCTTACATTGCCAGGCCGCGATCCAGGGCAATCTGGGACTATATCCCGGCGAGGCTCGCCAACTTGAACCGCGGGTTGGCACAGCAAGTGGTTCTACCTTCGCAACGACGGTGGCCACCGCCTGCCTACACCGGAAGGTGTTCGGATTGAGCCGCCAGTGGCGGAAGGAGCGATCCCCCGAGAGGGTGACCCCGCTTAAGGAAGGTGTTTACCGCCCGGGCGCGCCTCGACTAAGGAGGGTGCACGACGCCTCGGCGGTGATCGCCGGCTTCCACAAGCGGCACGTGCGCCGCTCATGCATCGGGCGATGCGGCTGGCGCTGACATGCGGCCTGGGCAACCTGGGGAGGGACCGGATGGCGGCCGAGGACCTAGGGTTCGCCGAGGTCCTTGACCGGGGCAGCGGCATCGGTGGGCATTCGCGGTTACTCGAGAATCCCGATCTTGGCGGACAAGGACTACATCGGGCCTGTAAGACCCGTTCCTCCGCTCCGTCGTGCGTTCCGTTCTTCTTCTTCTTCTTCCCCCTTCCTGATCCCGATCCTCGCGCTTGCAGGGGGCTCAGGAGAGGTTAAAGCGATCGAAGCCCCCCGATCGCCGCGAGGAGGCGCGGTCGCGAGCGTAGGAGGCGGAGAAGCAGAAGAAGGAGAGTTACGCGGCGCGCAACGCCCAAAAGCGAGGAAGGGAGAGGAGGACCTGTCTCGACTCACGGCGGCGCCGGCAGGAGAGGGTCTCCCTCTAGCGGGGGCGCCATCGGACACCACCGAGCACAGCCGACGACGACGGCGATGGTGAGGAGGAGTGGACGGTGACGAGCGGAGCCGCCGCTCGGGGATCCCCCGAGGTGACGCGTCGCGTGCCGGGCGGGTGGTAGTTCGCCGCCGGGCGCCGCCGTCCGAAGGGGCTGCCGGGGAGAGGCTCGTCTCGGCGGGCGTTGCCGGACTTGGGCAGCGATGTCCCTTAGCGCTGACGCCCCCGGAGAGGAGGCGTGACGTCACGGGGAAGGAGGTCGCCGAGCCCTCCCCCTCAGAGGCTCGTCCCCACAGCGGCCCGCGGCCGCCAGAAGCGGGTCGGAGGCCCGCAGACGCCCGCAGGCGAAAGCAGCCGTCCCGGCGCGACATTCCCGCCATCGGGCGGGTCCCGGGTCTGGGGCTAGGATTAAAGTGCGCGGGTAAGTGGTGTTCACACCTTGTCGCCGGTCTTGACGCCGCTTTTTTCCGCCCGCGAACTTCGTTTTGTTCATCATCCTGTAGTTGAAGCCGCAGTGGACGCGCCCCTCGCCTCGGAAACAGCTAAGGCGGGGGTCGGGAGTCTTGCCCCGGGCCGCCGAGACGACGGGGTCGGGATCGAGGAGAGGGAGAAGGTCGCTGAGGAGCCGCCCACGGAGCGGTCTCGGCGCGGAAGCGTAGGCGGCGTAGGCGCGTCGCCGGGAGAGACCGGGGCGGCTCGTGGGCGCCCGGGTCGAGGGGCCGGCTCCAGCCGGCACCGCTGGGACCCGGAGGCGCCCGGCGAGGAGGACGACGTGGTGATCCCCGGCCGTGTCGGCCCGTAGACTCCTCGGTGTCGCCCGAGGTAGCGGTGGAGGAGCTCACAAGGTCCCGCCACCGACGCCGCCTATGACCGAGGCTGAGAGCCTCGGCCCTTCACTGTCGTGGCCACCGAGGCGGGTGCCACCTCGGCGGAGGGAGGAGCCGAGGAGGCGTTGTAACCGAGGCGCCCACCGTGGATGCCACGGCCTCGGCCGAGCTGCCCGTGAGCAGCCCGGGGAGCCCACCTTTGTCCGGAGAGACCGCCGCAAATTTCCCCGGAGGCGAGGCCGCCGCTGCGCCGATCGACGCCAAGGGGGAGGATCCGTGAGCCGTAAGGCATCAAGGCCGACCGCTACGTAGAAGGCCGCCTCGACCATTGTGTCGTGGTTGTGCCAGAGCTCCCCTTGCTTCTCGGTGAGAGTGAGCTTTCAGCCCTCTTTCCTCCGGGGAGCCGCCTCTTCCCACCGATCGGACCGGCCGGAGAGCGCGTGGCGTGCGTGATTTGGCTGCACGCCGAGCGGAAGTCGGAGGTTCTCCGCGCTGGCCGGCCGGCCTTCACTACTTAATACTCTTCAAAGCGTATGGGGCTGTCGCCCAAACTCGACGACGGGCCGCAGTCGTGGAGAAGGACGCCGAAGCTCGAAGCTCCGCCTCGTTTCCCAGCCCGCAGGCCGAGGCCGCGACGCAAGACGCCGGAGACGCCACCACCGCCAAAAGGACGTCGCGCGGCCACGCCAGAGCCCGCGACTAGCCCCCGACGGAAGGAGGAGGCGATGGTCACCGAGGCCTCGCGCCTCGGATCGACTCCATCAAGTCCCTGTCCGACAAGCCGAGGCCTTTGGTCGCCGAGCGCCATCCTCGGCGAGGAGTACCTGTCGAAGGACGCAGCCTGTGGGATCGGCGAGAACGGTACCCTCCGCGGCCAACAAGGTAAGAGCGGTGGATCGGCCTTCGTGCCTGTGGTTACACCGCCCGAGAGCCCAACTTTCGGTTCTTGCACCCGCAGGCAGGGTGACAGAGCCGGAGGAGAGCCTCCATGTCGCAAGCCGCCTATAACTCCTGGCCAAGCCAGGCGAGCTTGAGACCCCTCGACGGAGGCCACGTACCGCTCACAAGGGTGGAGGCTGAGGAAGCGGCGGCAAAGAATCTTGCGTCGCGGCCGGCGATGGTGCCGCGGGTGGAGGCGCCAAGTCGCCGGGAGGCCCTCCGAGCCTCGGCGTGTCACACACGCCGCTGGCCGACCATGTCCCACTACCGGCCTCGACCTCCCTCGGATTGCCGAGGCTCGTCGTGGCCGAAGAGGAGATGGGGCACGAGACCGATGTCTTTGGCCCAACTCGTCCGAGGAGGTCGAGAAGAGCGGGGCTCCCGCCGCACGGTGGCTACTTTGCGCCCCCGCCGTCTCCACTCCTCCCGAGGAAGCTAGTGACGCCGAGGCTGCGGTCGCCAGGTCGTGTCCGCCGAGGTCGCGGATGATGGTGCCGGAGACGCCGAGGTCACGGATGCTATGGCCCGAGGCCTCGAGGCCGTGGATGTCGCCACCCAAGACGTTGGTGGCCCTGACACCCCCCAAGAGACCCTACAGCCGGGCCCAAGTGCTCATGTAAATAAAAGTTTATGTTGATTTTGTGTTTATGAAACACTTTGTGAATCGGCCCGTCGAGGCCTTGTGTTTTTTTTGTCTTTGCTCTTTTCGTTATCTCTTCGTTTTTCCCATCCGTTTGACTCGTTACTTAATCATGCGAGGATACTTTGCAGCCGAGGGTCGCTCTTTACCTGGAGGTAAGGGCTGCGTGAGTAGTCGCCACGGCCCCGTTACCTTATTGTATTGAGCGGCCTCCCCGCTGCACTTGAGTTACCCCCTCGGCTAAGGGCGCCAAGGAGGCGCCAAGGCGCCGGGGCATAGGTGGCCTCGCGGCTTGGCCATCTTTGGCCTTGGGACGAACTTCGGTCGTGCCTTTTCCTAAGTACGGAACTTTCGGGAACGTAGAGTTTACTTAAAAATAGCCGGGGAAACGAAAAAGGTTTTTTTGAGGGGTGCTTTCTAGGAGGGACTCCCCCTTTCTAGCCCCGAGGGAGGCTTGGTTTTGGTAAGCCGAAACCGAGTCTCACCGAGTCCTATTGAGGACGGAATGTTGTGACTTGGGTGAGACTTAGCTTTATTTATCCAAAGGTACAAAGCGTATGTACAATGCTTGGAATTTCTAGGGGTAGAAGAGACGTAGGCGTTGGATGTTCCAAGCGTTGTTGAGGATCTCGCCCGGCCTCGTTGGCGAGCTTGTATGCGTGCCGGCTTGAGGACTTCTGGCGGCGATGAAGGGCCCCTCCCTGGCGGCGTGAGCTTGTGGCGTCCTTTGTTGTCTTGGCGGAGACGGAGCACCAGATCGCCTTCCCTGAGGTCTCGGGTCCGGACCCGTCGGTCGTGGTAGCGTCGAAGGGTCTGCTAGTATCTTGCCGAGTGTAGGAGGGCAGCGTCACTGGCTTCCTCAAGCATGTCCAGCGAGTCCTCCCGAGCCACTTGGTTGCGGGCCTCGTCGTAGGCTTTTAGCCTCGGGGATCCGAATTCCAAGTCGGTAGGCAAAATGGCTTCAGCCAGTATACCAGGAAGAAGGGCGTGAAACCCGTGGCTCTGGCTGGTCATCATCGTCCCCGAGGCTCCAGAGGACCGAGGGGAGTTCCTCGAGCCACCTTTTGCCGAACTTGTCGAGCTTGTTGAAGATCCGAGGCTTGAGCCCCTGCAGTATCATCCCGTTGGCCCGCTCTACTTGCCCGTTTGTGCAGGGTGCGCGATCGAGGACCGGACGATGCGTATCGGGTGCTTATCGCGAAGTTTGAAACTTCGCCCCCGTGAACTGGGTGCCGTGGTCGGTGATGATAGAGTTCGGGACTCCAAAGCGGTGGATGATGTCGGTGAAGAAAAGCACCGCCTGCTCGGACCGAATGTTGGTGACGGGTGCGCCTCGATCCATTTGGAGAATTTGTCGATGGCGACGAGCGGATGAGTGAAGCCCCGGGGCGCCATCTTGAGGGGTCCTACCAGATCCAAGCCCCACACGGCGAAAAGGCCACGTGATCGGGATGGTGCAGGCGCCCGGCCGGCGGGTGCGTCGACGGCGTATCTTGACATCGCTTCGCGAGTGCGTACTACCTCGGTGGCGTCGGCGACCGCGGTCGGCCAGAGAAACCCTGTCGGAAAGCGCTGCCCGGCGGGGAGGCGGGAGCGCGGCGTGGTGGCCTGCAGACACCGGCGTGGATCTTATGGGCTAGGCGAGGCCCTCCTCGGCCGTGATGCATCATGCAGGGACCCCAGATGGGCTTCGCTTGTAGAGCTCGTCCCCGATGACGACGAAGGATTTCGCTCTTCTTGCGGTGCGCCTGGCTTGGTTGAAGTCCTCGGGAGGACCCCTCGGATGATCCAGTCGAGGTATGGCTTTCTCCAGTCCGGCTTGGGGTCGGCCTTTGGTCCCCAGTCGATCTCCATGACCTCGGCATTTGACGCCGAGGATGCCCCGAAGTCGAGGGGGGTCTCGGATGTCGAGGGGGCCTTGGGCGGGCCTCCGGCCCCCCCGGGGGGGGAACGATCCTCCGGGGGGTCGGAACGATCCTCCGAGGCCTCCCCTTGCCCCCGATCGTGTGACAGAAGGAGCCATGAGGTCTTTGGTGAAGACGTCGGGGGGAACCGGGGCTCTCCCAAATGATCTTGGCGAGTTCGTCGGCGGCCGTTGTGCCTCCGGACGACGTGGTTGAGCTCGAGACCGTCGAACTTGTCCTCCGGGCGCGCACCGCCTTGCGATGCGCATCCATCTTGAGGTCGTGGCAGCTTTGAGTCCTTCATGACTTGGTCGATGACGAGTCTGAAGTCCCCTCGGACGTCGAGGCGCTTGACGCCAAGTTCGACGGTGATCTTTAACCCGTTGAGCGAGCCCTTCAGTATTCTGCCATATTGTTCGAAGCCGGGAAGTGAAGGTGGATCACGTACGCATGTGCACCCCGAGGGGAGAGACGAAGAGGAGGCCGGCGCCGGCTCCGGTCTTCATCGGGGACCCGTCGAGTACATCGTCCCATTCCGCTTGGAGCTGGAGCGACGGTAGTTGGGTGTCGATCCACTCCGCGAGGAAGCCGGCCAAGACTTGAGATTTGATGGCCTTCTTCGGCGCGTAGGAGAGAGTCTCTCTCCCATGAGCTCGACGGACCACTTGGCAACCCGCCTCGAGACCTCCCGATTCGGAGGATCTCTCCCAACGGGAAGGAGGAGACCACCGCCACGGGGTGGGCGTCGAAGTAGTGCCGGAGCTTGCGCCGGGACCACCGCGTAGAGCAGCTTCTAGATCTGCGGGTAGCGGATCTTGGTTTCGACAGCACTTCGCCGATGAAGTAGATCGCCCTTGGACCGGGTAGGGCGTGGCCCTCCTCCCCGCCTCTCGACGACGATGGCGGCCCGACCACCTCGGGTGGTCACGGCGACGCATAAGAGGGAGGGGTTCACCCTCGGCGGGCGGGGCGAGGATCGGGGCACCGTGAGGGGCAGCCTTGAGCTTGTCGAGGGCCTCCCCGGGCCTCGGTGGTCCGAGAAGCGCCGGACTTTCTCGGGGAGGCGTACAGGGGGCGGGCCCTTCTCGCCGAAGTCGTGAGATGAAGCGACCCGAGGGCCGCCGCATGCCCCATGACTCGGGTATGCGCCCTTCAGGTCCTTGATCGCCCCCATGCTCGTCACCGCGGTCACCTTCTCCGGTTGGGCTCGATGTCGCGTTTGGAGACGATGAACCCGAGGTGCATGCCACGGGGAACCCCAAGACGCACTTCTCGGGGTTGAGCTTGACGCTTTGGCCTTAAGACACCGGAAAGCGATTTTGAGGTCGAGATGAGGTCGTCGACCTTCTTAGTCTTGACCACGATGTCGCCGACGTAGGCCTCTACGGTTTCGCCGATGTGGTCGCCGAACGCCCGGCATGCACCGTTGGTACGTGGCCCCTGCGTTCCTAAGCCCAAAGGGCATCGTCATGTAACAAAGACATGCCGAGGAGGGTGATGAAGGACGTCGCGAGCTGGTCGGACTCCTTCATCTTTATTTGGTGGTAGCCGGAATAAGCATCAAGGAAGGATAGAGCTCGCACTCCGAGGTGGAGTCGACTATCCGATCGATACGTGGTAAGGGAAAAGGGACTTTCGGACATGCTTTATTTAAGCTAGTATAGTCTACACACATCCTCCATTTCCCACTCTTCTTCCTAACCAATGCAGATTAGATAACCACTCGGGGGTGGAACACCTCCTTGATGAATCCGACCGCCAAAAGCTTGTTCACCTCCTCGCCGATGGCCCCCTGCTTCTCCTCGTCGAATCGGGCGCGCGATGCGTGCTTCACCGGCCCGGACCCAGCCCGATATCAAGGGAGTGCTCGGCGACATCCCTCGGAATGCCCTAAGATGTCCGAGGGACTCCACGCAAAGATGTCGATGTTCGCGCGGAGAAAGTCGACGAGCACGGCTTCCTATTTAGGGTCGAGGAGTCACGGATCTTCACCGTCTTGCCTGACGAGGTGGAGGGGTCGGCGGGACCTCCCTTACCCCATCGGACGGCTCGAAGGTGCCGACGTGGCGCTTTGGAGTCGAGAGCCTCGGAGACGGCCATGGCCTCGGCATGCTCGATGGCCTCCACGTCGCAGCTTGAACGCAGCGTGCTCGTTCGAGGAGCCAACGGTGATGACGCCGTTGGGGCCGGCATCTTGAGGAGGAGGTACGTATAGTTCGGGACCGCCATGAACTTCGTCGTGACGCGGACGTCCGAGTATGCCGTGGTAGGGTTCCTCGAAGTCAACCACGCCGAAGGTAATGACCTCCTTGCGTAGTTTGATGGCGCCCCGAAGACAACGGGGAGGTCGATTGCCCGAGGGGGCGGGCTCGCTTGCAGGCACAATGCCCCGAAAGGGAGAGTTGGAGGGGCCGGAGGTGCGGGCGCCCATTCCCAACAGCCGAGGGTGTCGGAGTAGAAGATGTTGAGGGGCCGCCGCCATCCATCGCACCTTAGTGAGCCGAACGTTGCCGACGACGGGATCCACCACGAGTGGGTATCTTTCGGGGTTTGGTACGTAGCGGGTGGTCGTCGGGGCCATAGGTGATGGCCTCGGCCGACCACGGTAGGTACCGGCGTGGCGGGCGCACCGAGAATACCTCTCGGCGCGCTTGATCTGTCGTGGTGAAAGGTTATTTGGGAGGCCCCGATGATCATGAAGACATCATGGATCTTCGGGAACCCGTCATCCTTGTCTTCTTCCTCCTTCTCCTTCTTCTTCTTCTTGTCCTCGGGCGGGGCGGCTTTTTGGTAGAATCGGCAGCCCCAAGTCACACTCCCCCCCATGGTGTGCTTGACGGGGGAACTTGTGGAAGGGGCAAGGTTTCTTGAGCATGTCGTCGAGCGCCCGGGCCCGGGGCCTTTGGGGTGCCTTGCGGTCGGCCGGCAATGACGAGATCATCCTCGGAGTCTTCCTCCTTTTTGCCTTGCTTCCCCTCCGCTTGCCCCTCTTGTTCTTCTTTTGGTTGCGGGTTGTTTGCTCCACCGGCTTCTTCATTCTTCCGCTTGTCCTTGTCGTTGGCGCCGCGAAAGATGGCCCCCCACGCCTCCTCACCGAGGCGAAATTTGTGGCCACCTCAAACGGCTCGTTGGCGGTGGAGGGCATCTTCCGTCCCCCGGTTCGTGGACCCGGCTCCTTGCAGGTTGCCCGTCGAGGAATGCGATGATGATGGCGGTGTCGGCCACGTTGGGCGTGTTGGTATTTTTAACCGCACTCCATTAAATAAGTTTTAAGTAGGATTATCCGCATAGCGCACGAGATATCATACCGGTGTCACATTTTACCCGGAGGTTTTAAATATCGTATCCACGAGGAACAGTTGTGATAATGACAACGTCTATAGACTTAACCCTACAATTAGGCTAGATAATATCAAGAAAAAGGAAATAGCTATTGTACTCTAGTTCCAATAACCGGTAAACTTTGTATAATATCGTCTTATCGGACAAGTGACCTGAATAGGAGAAGAAAACAGTAATCTACCTACCGGACACCTATAAGCCTATCAGGTCCTATCAACGGGAAGTGGACTACGGAGGATTCAACGTAGCTATAAAGTCACCTACGCGAGCTACCACTATCCGGTGATCGGGGACATTCACAAGTAAATCTAGCCTAGGCACCACGCCTACACTCTTTTAAATACAACTTTAACCTATAGGGTCCTATAGATCAAAGTTCTCAATATGAGATGTGAACCAAAGAACGAATAAGAACAAATTGCTTACTTGAATCGAAATGGTAAATACAAAAGTACCTCGAGAGCAGCTCTCTAGGAAAGTGAATCCGTAAGAATACAACCACGAAGAAGCGCCGACAGAGCCGGAGCTCCTCCGCAATCTCTACTCCTCTACTCAATCTCTCTAATCTCTAAACAAAACTAGATCTAGAAGAACTAGTCTCTCCTAATTGCTACAACTAGATGAACGAGAACTAGATGAACTAGACTAGATCAACTAGAGGGACCCTAACCCTAATTATGTAGAGAATATGAAGCACCGGGGTGTAGAATGCCTCTTGGAGGGAGCCTTGGGCGTCATTATATAGGCCGAGGTGGAGTAGGGGGCAAGGAACCGCCACGTCAGCGATTCGCGTCTTCATCTCATGTGCACCGTCGGATCAAACCGACCTAAAATCAACGTAGGGATGGCTTGCTTGGCTTCCAAGGATGCGTGGGAGGAAGACTCCGGGCGGCGGCCGGCGTTGACCTAGGGGCGCCGCTTCGGGCTTCTAGCGGCAGCCACGGAGATCCCAGGGAGTTCCTGGGCGCACATATGTGCCCTAGAAGTTTCCCACGAAGACCTTGACTAGGTCGGTCCGATCAAAGATCGTGCGGGCGGGAAGGTGCTCCAACCAAAGCCCGAGCGGCGTCGCCTGTGAAGGGGAAGGTTGCGGATGATGAGCACAGTCGTCGTCCGCCCGCCCAGTTAGCGGCGAGGCGGTAATCGTTGAGCCAAACCCCGGGGTTCGCCTCACCCGAGTATTTGGTGAGGTCGGGCGGGCCGGCGTAACCGGAAGGGGGGAACCGCGGCGCCATGGATCTCCCGGCTGAAGGCTCGACGCCCGGGTGCGTCGTCCGGGTCCTCGTGTTGCCTTTGCACCGCCTACATGGCCGGCGGTCGCTGGTCCCGCTCTCGCCTCCCTCACGATGTTGCGCTAGCGCGTCGCGTCGTTGAGGTTGCTGCGATGCGTCACGATGCGCTGCGAGCCGGCCTCCGCGAGGGATCCTGTGGACAGAGGGCCTCGCGCTCCTCCGGGGACGCCCGCGGCTCCTCGCCCTTTTTCGCCAAGGCGCGAGGACGAAGCTCTCGGCGCTTGAACTACGGGGCGGTCTCCGATGAAGCCTCGCAGCTCGTCGTGGATGCGGCGCCCCCCGGGGTGGAGGCTCCGCATTGATCGAAGCGAAGGGCCGCGATCGCGACGTTTGGCTCGCACGCGCAGAAGACGGGAGGATGCTCGCCCCCCTCGCCGTCGTTGATCCTTTGCCGACGCTGCGGGCGTGAGCGCTTTGCCGCTGGCTCGGGTTGAGCGCCGCGTGTGGCCTTGCTCGAGCGCCGCCTATCTTCGGCCGTAGCTGAAGACGATCGTGGGTCAAGCTTTTAGCCCCGAGGTCGCGGATCTGCGACGGTGGGTCGACGTGGCCCCGAGGTGTGGTCTGCTGGATCCTCCGCCCTCGGGGTAGCCGCGCGCGGTGCGGTCTGCTCCCCCGTGGTCGGGAGGCTCTCGGATCCATCGGTCGCGACGGCCGGGGCGGGCCTAGCGGGCGTGCCTAGGGCTACGATCCGATCCCCGGCGCCGCTGCCGCGCCGGCCGGCGCCGAGATCACGAACCTCCACGCGGAAGCACTCGCGCGTCGGATCGCATGTCGTCCGGGAGTCGGAGTCGGGTAAATCGAAAGCGAAGGCGTGTTCGGGACGAACCCCCCCGGGTTCCGTGTCCTCGAGGTAGCGCCGGATTGGGTGGGTGTAGCGTCTTGCCGAGTAGCGTCCGCTCCCTCCCGCCCGATCGGTGCTCCTCGTAGGCATGGATGGATCCGGCCCGGGGATGTCTCAAGGCCGAGGTGTGCTCTGTGGGCGCCGCCGACGGCAGCGGGATGCCTCCTCCGGGTTCCCATGGCGGTGGAGACCAACGCCGTGTACGTGGCAGCGGCGTTGGTCATGCCAAATGGCCGGCGTGGTGGCGACGGTGGCGAGCGGGCCCCCACGGCTGGTGTCGTCCGGCCCGCAGCGCCGCAAGATCTTCCCCCGTAGACCGCCCGGCGTCGGTGCGCCCATCGATCGAGGCGGGGAGCGAGCGCCGTGGCGCCTCCCGCGCCGGGCCGGTGTTGAGCCAGCCGCGGGGACTCATCGGAAGGCCCCCCGAACTCCGGCCGGGGAGGAGTTCCATGTCGCTTGGACTCCGGTCGACACGAACTCAAGCTCACCGAACCGGATCAGGGGTCCCCTGGCTCCAGCCGGCTAGAGTGGAGAGGAGTTGGGGTTGAGAAGTCGCCCAAGCGTCGTCACGTCTGCTGGCCATCCGGAGGTTTGGCGGGAAGAGAGGCGAAACACTCACAGCTCCCTACCGGCGCGCCCAACCGTCGGTGCTAGAACCGGCGGTCCTAACACCGACGAGTGAATTTATGGTGCGTGCTCCCGCTTCCGGATGGTGTGCAAGATGAACACAAGGATTTATACTGGTTCGGGCAAGAGAAGGCCCTACGTCTAGTGGGGTGAGGGGTTCTTGTATTATCTTGCACCGAAGTGCTCGTAGGTAGGGTGTACAAGCGGTGAGAGAGGGACGGGGTCCCAAGTCTCGTAGTGATTGAGTGGAGTGCCAATATCGGGCTTTCGTGTGTATGCTCTCTACGGGACCCTGTCTTCCCCTTTTATAGCCGCAAGGGGAAGGCAGGGCCTTACAAGAGGTGACCGTGCTCGTGGCTGGGTCATGGGCTTCCGTCCTCCCTTGGACGAGGCTTCGGCGTGGGCTGACTGTCCTGGACCGTGACGAGGCAAAGGCGACGTCGCCTCCTTGCCCCCCGTTGTCCCGGAATGACGGACGTCCCTGTTGGAGTTGGTGGAGTGCGTCGGAGGGGGCGCCAGAGCCCTGTAGCTTTGACCCGCCTGGAGTCCAAGGCTCGGGGTGCCTCGAAGCTTGTCGTCGTACGAGGAGTGGGTGGAACAGCCGCGGACGATCGTCGGCGCAGCGGTTGCCCATCCCGCGCTCGGGGCTCACGGGGTGGACTGCTGGTCGACCGGAATGGGCGTCCGATCCCACTCCCGCACGAGGGGTGACGCCGGCCGGGCGTGGCCTTGGCGTGGCGTACGGCGTCCCCGAGTCCCGGCGATGGGACTGGCGGAGGGGTTAGGCAAGATAAGTGCCCCCACCGCGGGCGGGCGTGGCCTCCATCGTGGAGACCGCGTAAGCATGATTGCCGGGCGTGGGCCGTGACGGGGCAATGCCCATCCCCCGTCGAGCATGGAGTGCTCGACACGGGCGGTGGTGGATATATCGTCAAATCGGTGTGGTACGGTCTTTGACTGGGCGGCGGCCCCGTCCCGAGGCCTGGTTGCCGTGGGCTCGGGCGGGACGGAAAGCCGGGCGGCTCGTCCCGAGGCCGCCGTTGGGGGGCTCGGGCGGGGCGGGAGAGGGAGGCTCGTCCGAGGCCCCGCGCCGGGGGCTCGGGCGAGGTGGGGAATCGGCGCGTCCGAACCCTCGGTGGGGTAGGCTCGGACGGGCCGGGGGTGGGCGCCGCTTCCAAAGACTGTGGCTTAGATAGTGGAAATGGGAGGCCCGGCCGGGCGAAGTTTGCGTTATTGGGCTTTCCTTAAGGGGCCCTTATTTTGGTCCCCGACAACATCATAATTTATGGTAATTGAATTATATTCCATATTATATTATTATATATATTAGCATTTAGACAAATTAAAGGGATTACTGTATCAGCTTTTATAATAGCCCATATACAGAGTATATGAATAATATAAAAAGCAACTTTAGAGTTAGTTTTCACTGTCTTCCATAATGGAGATGTGGGCAATTTTGGTGCCTTTTTTCTTGGACAAAAGGACTTATGTAGCCTTTTGAGTTTAGGACAATACTAAGGTACATATTTTACTTACTAGGAGGTAATATCTCAAATAAATCTGAACCATTAAATTTTTTAAGATTTTCTGAATTAATTGATTAATTAATTAACCTAGAAATAAGAAAAAAGTCCAAAACCCCCCTCGTCACGGGAGGTGCTTCCTTCTTCGTGTCTTCTCTTTGGGGAAATATGGAGACAATATCCTAAGGTAATCCACAATAAACAAACCAAGAGAATTTCAGTTAATTGAAAAAACTAGAGAGTTGTTTGGTTGTCAGGTTTGTAACAGTAACGTAAATAAATTACTACACATGCGGATGTTATTGGAAGAGAGATGATTTGAACTAATATCTTTTAGGTTTGCATTACTGATGATCGATCGAACCAAACAGCTCGTAGGTACTTCCTCTGTTTTGAATAGATAACTTTTATGACAAGTAATTTAGTTCGTTTGACAGCGATCCCTGCCGGATGATAGTGATGCATATCGGAGTAAAATGATCCTTGCTCGATGACAGTGATGCATATCACAAGAAAAATCAATCACTGATTAGTCATCACGAATCTAAAGACAGACCACAGAATCAACAATTTAACATACATATCCTTCCTTTAACCGTGTCATACGCTGGAAAAGGTAGCGTACTTGATGCATCATTAATTTTTATATATACTATTACTTGTTGTTAACATGTTCACGCTATTGATTATGGACTATGCAAACCTCTTGGTCCTGTTTGATTTGTAAAAAATAATTCAACTCATGTTGTATTATATATCCATTCTTATTTTGAAGTGTGGTGGTACATATAAAACGGCAACGTGACAATTATCCAAGTAGCCCACACGCAGAAGTTTCCGCTCGAGGAAATGTGTATAGTGAAGTCAGAAATGTTCTCTGGATTCAGAAACGGGGAGATTAATTAAAAACACCGGTAGGAAGAGCATTTCAAGAGAGATTCTACGATGATCAATGCATGATCTTGTTCTGAACTTGTATCCTTTTGTTTAATTTAAAAGAAGGAAAGCTAGATGCGTAGTATCTGACTGTCACAACCAACGTTTAATAAAAAAAACGTTTAATATTGCCGTTCCATGCATGTTGTCTATGAATTTGACACCCTTCTCACCATCATCGTTAGCTCTATGATGGCTAGCTTTTGCAGTTTGGTCTCTCTGCACTTGCAGTATCCCGTTCAACATCCACGGGTTTGAGCCGGATGTGATGTGCGTAGGATTTTTTTTTTTTTTATGTTTCCAAAAATAGAAACATGTGGGACGTGCGTAGAATGTTATAGACTTGGCAAAACGCGATGGAATGTTCTGCGAACTGCGTGCGGAGATAAATTATAGTAGCAAAAAGAGGGCAGGGATTTTTTTTATTTTTTTATTTTTGGCGACGAAAAGGGGCAGGGACGTTAGTAGTTCTCTGAATAAAACAACAGAATGCCCACGGACAGACTTTTGGGCTAGCTAGTGCTAATCACAAAGCCTTTCATATAATGATATATGAGTATAAAAATGTTGCATGCAACTGGCAAAGGCATGCATCAACCAACCATGCACGATAGCCGAATTAAGCGAGAGGGGAGCTGACAACGACGTTGCGTTCCGGTATCAAACGTGGACACAGTTGATATGTATTTCTAATAGTACAGGAGTATTTTGGGTAATTTAATATTAATTTAGAAAATCACCGGACCATTATTTTATTTCGATCATAATAACAGAAGTGGTCAATTTATTTTTTAGAAAATCATTTTGAGTGTCAGGTGGGGACGGAGCCTAAAAACCACGGATGCTTTAGAGCTTTGAGGATTTCTCCCGTGTGGGGACTGCTACAAAATGGAAAAATCAACGGTCCTTTGCCCAATTTTTAGAAACAACAGTAAAGAACTAAAGATAAGATAAAATAGCTCATGGCAATTGAGTGTACAACTCACACTTGACACTTGTCATTTCTGTTCATGTCGTCCTTTCTTCCCTGAGTTGGTCTCCCTGTTCCTTGCTTGGTCCAGTACCGCACGTAGCGATGATATGACCAGTGCAAAATCAACGGTCAGAACACAACTGTACGTGTGGAGTAGTAATAAGGCGGTGCCAGCCAAAGCTTTGATTCTTTCCTGCCTAATAGTTGCACGAGTCATCTTCGATCCATCTGAAACAACTAGTATTTGTATTTCGTCGCAACGCGCATGCATGCAGCGAAACAAGCTAAGGCACGACGAGGCTTCTAGTTCTAGCCTCTTCCCCGGCTGGCGTAGAATAGAATTCGTCGCCGCTGGGAATTGAACACCGATACATACGCGCTGCACGTACGTACGCATACATACGTCCGGTCCGGCAAGGCGGCAATCGGCTACGTAGCACCCCCGCAACTCGACCACGATCGCCATTTCGGGAAAAAAAAAAACCCAAACAAACCGGCAAGTGGCGCCGATCGAATGGATGGGCTGCCGCGGAAAGCAGGTTTTCAGGCCCATGCATGCCCATCACGCCGAAGCGGAGGAAGTGCGGAGTGGACCTGTACTTTTTCGTCCACCCCAAAAGAAAAAAAAAGGGTGGGGTTTCCACTCGTGCGCGAGTGCGCGACCTTGACCCGATCCTGCCTGCGATCGTCGTCAGTCATCACGCCGGGCGACCCCGACGGCGACCGCACAGGATCTTCGATTCGTCCCTCCCGAGCCCCGCGTGCTCGGCTCGGCTCCTATCTTTGTTTGATCTGTTCAATAATGCAGCTTTCTTTCTGACTCGTCATCCCTTTCCATCCCTGGGGACTCACGAGCTTCGACCACCTAGCTAGTATCCGCTGACGAAATCACCATTTTTAATTTGATTCAGTAAACTGCAACCCCGTGTTGCCCCATTCTTTAGTAATAACCTTCAACCTTGCTCTCGATCGAGCCGCTATAAATTCTCCTGCCTGCATCCACCGGTCCACCCAGCTACTGCCATACACAGCACGAAGAAGCTTGATCAACGGCCAAAGGCAACAAAGCTAGACAAGCGAGCCTTTTCCGAGCAACTCCGAGTTCTTGTTTAGCGGCGGTCGACGGTTTGGTCTGATTGTTAGTCAGTCGGTGGTTGAGTGAACGAAACTCGCTCGATCGAGTGAACGAAACTCGTTGTGTCTTCGTCCATGGCGCCAGTGTACGCTGGGGAGCTCGGCACCAACGGGTCCGCCTCCAGCTCCGGCTCCGGCCTGACGCTGAACCCAGTGGCGCGGCGGGCGATCAGCCGCGGCGCGTCGACGCTGGGCACGCCCAAGTCGCCGCCGCCGGCGTACGGGAGCATCGTCACGGTGCTGAGCATCGACGGCGGCGGCGTGCGCGGGATCATCCCGGCACCATCCTCGGCTTCCTCGAGGAGAAGCTGCAGGAGCTGGACGGGCCGGACGCGAGGCTGGCGGACTACTTCGACGTGATCGCCGGGACGAGCACGGGCGGGCTGGTCACGGCCATGCTCACGGCGCCGGGCGAGGACGGCCGCCCGCTGTTCGCCGCCAGGGACATCAACAACTTCTACCTCGAGCACTGCCCCAAGATCTTCCCGTCCGGCGGTCCTCTGGGGTTGTTCAAGAGCATGGCCGGGCCCAAGTACGACGGCAAGTACCTCCACTCCCTCGTCCGGGACCTCCTCGGCGAGACGAGGGTCAGCGACGCGCTCCAGAACATCGTCATCCCCACCTTCGACATCAAACTCATGCAGCCCACCATCTTCTCCAGATACGATGTACGTTGTCCACGCACAATTAGTACATTTGAGAATTGAGATATGCATGCAATGTTGGATCCTTAATTTCACCGTGCTGACGATGCTCCGGTGATCCATTCACGCAGGCCATGATAGATGTCTCCAAGGACGCTCTGCTCTCCGACGTATGCATCAGCACGTCGGCGGCGCCGACGTACCTCCCAGGGCACCAGTTCGAGACCAAGGACAAGGACGGCAAGCCCCGGGCCTTCAACCTCATCGACGGCGGCGTCGCCGCAAACAACCCGGTAGGTGACCTGTCACTGAACATGCTACGACATTTGACTTTCTATGAATCGTGATGCTGACGACACTTGACAAATTTCTGCAGACGCTGCTGGCGATGTCGCACGTGAGCAAGCAGATCCTGCTGGGCAACCAGGACTTCTTCCCGATCAAGCCGGCGGACTACGGCAAGTTCATGGTGCTCTCCCTCGGCACCGGCACCGCCAAGGTGGAGGAGAAGTTCGACGCCGTGGAGAGCAGCAAGTGGGGCATCCTCGGGTGGCTCTACAACAAGGGCGCCACGCCCATCATCGACAGCTTCAGCCAGGCCAGCGCCGACCTCGTCGACATCCACGCCTCCGTGCTCTTCCAGGCGCTGCGCTGCAGCAAGAGCTACCTCCGCATACAGGACGACGAGCTCACGGGCGACACGTCCTCCGTCGACGTGTCGACCACGGAGAACCTGAACCGCCTCGTCGACGTCGGCAAGGCGCTGCTCAAGAAGCCGGCGTGCAAGGTGAACATCGAGACCGGCAAGAACGAGCCCGACGGACATAAGGGCACCAATGAGCAGGAGCTCATCCATTTCGCCCAGATGCTGGTAGATGAGCGACGGGCAAGGCTTCAGAAGAAAGGCGGCAACAGCACCCTGATGTAAAATGGATGGGATAGGATACTCGATCGTGTCAAATATTTGTGCAGTTATTATAGATTGCATGCATGATAGTAGCATATATATAAGCATGCTGCTGTGTAATTATATTCATTCCTTTATTCATGTTCTCTGTCCTCGTTGATTATTGATTAGTGCTTCCAAATTGTACTATGTAATTCATTCATGTAGTTATTCTTTGTATCCACTTCAATCAGTACTTTCAAAGTTTCTGTCTCCCACGGTGAAGCTTGCACTTCTTTGTCTATTGTACTCCAATTGTACTACTGTTAAATACACAGCCCTTGAGTGTGGATGCACTCCTAGTGCATGCCGATTCGAAGTTGATTGAGGTGGTTTACTAACTTGCACTTCGCTTGGAGACGATTGAGGTTGATAGGCCTAGATGGCTACATATTGGGCCTCTAGAAGGCCTTTCAATCCTTGGGACAAGTCATGACCGGGTCATGACAACACAGTCCCTAACCTACCCTTAAGTATTTAGGTTAAACCACTTAACCCTAGGGACAAAATGGTCCATCTTTTGATCAGTGTATCTGACAGCCATGAGCTCTTCACGACTTTGTTGTGCATCGATGCAAGTTTCATGATGATGACATGTGCCACCTCCAAGTCCATCCAGAACTTCGACCGGTTTTTGTGGTCCAAACCTGAGAAATTGTTCTTCGAATGGTTTTGAGCCTCCTTCACAATCTCGAATGAATGTCACCATCGTCCTCGACTGCCTGATCATGAAGTCCTCCGATGCCTTTGCTTAACTTGGTCAACCACCATATTGACTTGGTCAACACAGTCTATGTAGTCCTCCACATGTACACTTGCTTGTTGATGTATCCACGTGTCAGTCTCAACCACCCACGGTCAGTCATCCAGCCATCTTGGTCCCTCAGTCCAAGCATGCACGACCGTCCTTCACTACTCCTAGTCCATCGGTATGACATATGTCTCTACTTGACCTTCTCCATGGCTATCAGCCATCTCTGTGCTCTACATATGCACACCAACACAACCAAGAGACATATTTCCCACTCAATCGTGCTAGGGGTAGTCTCAAAGTCGACCAGAGCCTGATCATCTCTCAATCATCACACAACTCGACACACGAGAGCACATATCAACCTTGTGTTCATGCTAACCAACTTTTTCCTAAATTGTTGGGCTTTGTTTGGATACTCTTGTATCACCCTCGGTCCACATGTGTGTTGGGATAGATTGAAGCGTAACTTAAAGTGGATACATACAAGTATCGAAACAAGCCCTTATTTGGTTGATCCAACTCTGATGGCATGTCCCAAATGTTGCTAATGTTGGAGTGATAGACCGTGAATACTCTACCTTGAAGCAATAGTGCTACGAATTTGGAGTAGCCGATCCATAGAATATGCTTTATTTTGAGTAGCGATAGTGTACCCATTGAAAGCCTTATTTTGAGCAAGAAGAGTATACCCAATCAGAATGGCTTGTTATTTGACCGATATGAAAATATTGTCTGGCTTATTAATCTTTTTCCCCCTTTTCATCATTCGTAGTTTATGCCCTTAGGCTCTTTGGTTTTTTTTTTGAGGGGCTCGGTGGGGGAAAACCCCCCCACCTATTTTTTTGTATTAATGAGAGGAAACAGTTTAATTACAAAGCACACGAGGAGTGCAAAGGGGCAGCTCGCAAAGCTCAAATGGAAAAGCCAAAATCTAGCTAGGGAATACTCCCTAACCACAAATTGAGTTGGCCAGCACGGCTCGGTTTAGCCTTGATGCAAATCAAGCTAATTTCTTCTTTAAAGTGCATCTTCCAGGTGTTGATGTTGCAGTTCTTGCCATCAAAGATGAGGCCATTCCTAGAGCACCAGATCGACCAACAGGCTGCAATGAAAATTTCTCTGAAAATAGGAGAGTTGAAATTTGATCTTGCATCAATGACCATGTCCAGAGGAGGCAGTCATGTGTTCCAATGAATTCCAATGAGATTCCAGCATACTTGACTGAATTGGCAGTCAAAAAACAAGTGCATGACAGTTTCTTCACTATTGGAGTTGCATATTTGCACAATCATAGCTTGGAAGGTGCATATTCTTTCTCCTTAAGATGTTTCTGGTGTTGAGCCTGTTATTTAGCATAAGCCAGAAGAAGAACTTATGTTTACCCAAATTGTCTCCTGCCCAGAGCCATGAGAACAGTGGAGAAGCAGGTGAATTTCCTTTCAGGAGCATATAGGCCTTCTTTGTACAATACATCGAAGTGGAGTTCCACGTGTAGGTCCATTTGTCGGGCAAATCAGGGTTCCAATCAAATATGCTTAGCAGGTTTTGCATGTCATCCAGGTCAGTTGCTGCTTGAGGGGTCAAGGGAAGCTGGAAAATGCTGCTGTCCTCATTAGAGAAGTAGAACCAAATGGAGCAGTTCCTTTTCTTAATAAAGGAAAACAGTCTAGGAAATCTTTCCTGCAAGCAAGTACCATGCCATCTGTCTGACCAAAACGACACCTAGTTGCCACTTTTGGGATTGCAAGTGGCAATTCTTCTGTAATCAGTCTGCAGCTTTAGAATCTGTTTCCACCAAAAAGAGCCTATAGAATTCCTGGCATGTAGAGGACAGTTTTTGTTTTGATATAACTTGTCCCAAGATAGATTCACCTAGGGAGTATCTGTATGGTTATAGAACTTGTCCAGAAATTTCAGCAAGAGGGCTTTATTTTAGGTTTGAATGTCTATGATGCCAAGGCCACCTTCTTCTTTTGGTTTGCATGCAGTCTCCCAGGCTGCTAGACAGGTTCCCCTTCTGTTGATGTCTCTCCCACTCCAAAGACAATGTTTTCTGTACTTGTCTATCTGTTCTACCACTTTTGGTGGAATTAGCAGAGTGCACATGTAGAAAGTGGGCAGGGCTGATAGCACAGAGTTCACCAGGAGCAATTTACCATGATAGGATAGCATCTTATTTATCCCAATAAGCCTAGCTTCAAATCTCTGCAGTAGTTGGGCAAAATCTTGTGCCGATGGTTTCATTGTTCCAAGAGGAAGGCCCAAGTATATAAAGGGTAAGCAGCTGGTTGTGCAGCCAAAGGTGCTGGCTAGATGGTTGAGTCTTTCACTTGTGCTGTTTATGGGGACCATGAATGATTTGTGAAAGTTGACATGCAAGCCTGTGCTATCAGAAAAAGACTTCAAGAGGCATTTCAGACTAAAGAGGGTTCTTTTATCTGCTGGCAAAATTATCAATGTGTCATCTGCATATTGGACTATGGGGTAGTCACCCCCAAAGCCTTCACTGATGGGATGTTTAAGTATTCCTCCCCTTCATGCTTTGTTTATGATTGATTGTAACAGGTCAGCAGCAATTACAAAGAGCAGTGGGGATAGAGGACCTCCCTGCCTAACACCCCTCAGACATTTGAAATTCTTCCCAGGTACACTGTTTAATAGAACTGAAGAGGTTCATGAACTTAGTATCATGCTGATCCACTGTAGCCATTTATCGGGGAAGCCCTTGTGCTTGAGCACGTCCAGTATTGCTTGGTGCTCAATCTTATCAAATGTCTTTTCAAAGTCAAGTTTCAGGATTACTACCTCTTTCTTTGATTGATGGCAGATGTGGAGGAATTGAAAGGCCCATGCTAGGCAGTCCTGAATAGTCCTCCCCTTTATAAAACCATACTGATTGGCATGCACTAAGTTGGGCATTTCCAATTGCAATCTGCTGAATAGTAGCTTGGTGAGGCATTTTAGGGAATAGTTCAGCAGAGAGATGGGTCTGTAATCATTCACAGAGCAAGGGTTGGGGACCTTTGGGATAAGTGCAATGTGGGAGGAGTTCAGGCAGCTAATATCGATCACTTGTCTGTTGAAGTCATTAAAAAATCTTGTGAAGTCATCTTTAATGATTGACCAGCATTTTTTGATGAAAGTCCCATTGAAGCTATCTGGACCAGGTGCATGACTGTTGGGCAAGGATTTTATAACTGCTTGAATTTCTTCAGAGCTAAAATCACAGATAAGATGGTCAAGGTCCTTCCTGTCTAGAAGGGAGGGGAGATCTTAGGTCATTTCAGTGAAGTTGTTGATGCCCAGTCTTTTCTTGAAGGAGTTCCATAGAAGGGTGGCCTTTTGATCATGATCTGTCACAAGGATGCCATCTGGGGTGGAGAGACTACCAATGTGTTTCTTGGCATTTCTGTGGGTAGCCATGGCTTGAAAATAGGCACTGTTTTCATCACCAAGTTTGACCCATCTAATAGTATTTCTTTGTTTCCAGTATTTTCTCTTGGCTTCTAGGAGGGACGCTAGGTGTTCCTTGACTAGACATCTGAAACTGGATTTCAAAGCATTTAGAGGTCTCTGATCCTCAAGACCATCAAGCAGAAGGAGCACCCAGTTGGAATTATGGATCAGTCTATTGAGGTTGGATAGTCTTTTACTCCAACGCCTAAGACCAGCTCTGACCTGTTTGAATTTGGCTGCAAGAGTTCTGGCTGAGTTGGCATAGAAGGGAGCTGTGTTCCATTGCAACTCAACAGTTTGGAGGAAGTCTGGCTGGTCTACCCAGAAGTTTTCAAATCTAAATCCTGAGCCCTTTGGAATTTTGTTTCCAACAATGATGCAGAAAGGGATGTGGTCAGAGGTAGTCCTTGATAGTGGCTGAACTGCAGTGCTTGGGTAGGAGAGGCCCCACATGGAAGAGACAAGAACCCAGTCTAGCTTGACAAGAAGCGGGTCAGATTGCATATTGCTCCAGGTGAACTTTCTGCCACTAAGTGGAATGTCAACCAGGTCTAGATCCGAGATGAGGTCATTGAAGAGTTGCATTTCTGAGTAGTCTCCTCCAGGTTTGTTTCTATCCTCCACTGATCTGTACAGGTTAAAGTTGCCAACTAAGATCCAGTCTTCAAACTCTGAGGTGTCAAGGTTCATCAACCATGTGACAAAGGCCATCTTACCAGAAGCATGAGTGGTCCATAGACATTGGTGAGATGGAAGAAACTCTGATCTAGCATACTGGTAACCTTGATTGTGAGGCCAAAGTTATACGCTTGGACAGTATTGCATTAGTATAAACTGCTATTCTAGGCAGTCAGAATTCCTCCTGAAGCTCCAACAGATGGGTGGAAAGTAAAACTATCCAGGTGTCTGGGACAAAACTTTTTTATGTAACTGACATCAAAACTCTCTCTTTTAGTTTCCTGTATACAGATTATATTGCAGGAACTCTCAATGATCTTTTTCCTTATAGCATCCCATTTTTCTTGGGAGTTAATTCCCCTAACATTCCAACAAAGAATTTTATGATTTCTGGTGCTATCCATAGAAACAATGCTGGTGAAAAGTGCATGCAGTATGATTACACAGTAACCAACTGAGATCAAGAGGATTAAAAACCCAGGACCAAGAACCATACCAAAAGGATAGGTAAACACACCAATAACCAAACCATGATATGGGATAAAGCAAGTAGTCACTGCATCTGACAGATAAAGTGCTTAAACTTATTACAGGGTTCATGCGATAAAACCTGCATGCGGCAAAGTGCAGTTCCGCACCAACTAAGACAAAAGCAAAGAGATAAATATGTGGTCAAGCACGAGAGATGCAGCAGCCACCACATCAGACTCTATCATTCCTTAGCATTAGAGTCAGCCTTCAGGATGGTAGCAGAGACAGCCTCAGGCTAAATCTGGAGGAAGCCTGCCCCAATACCCATGACTATGTCCTTGTTCGTTGTGGGAGCAAAGGGGCGGATGGGGAGCTTTCTGGGTGGATGATTGCTAGTGGGGCAGGGCAGATCACTTCCCTCTCCTTCCTCTTTAGCTTCTTGACTCCAGAGGAGGTGTTCTTGTAGCCATATTTCTTCATAGCATTTCTTTTGCTCCTGTGCAGGAACTTATCATCAAGCTACTCCTTGACCCTGACATTTCTGCGCTTGTGAAAGCCCTAGTTTGGTTTTGGCTAATTGATGAAATCTAAGACTAACCTTATTGCTAAGTGTGTAGCATTAAAGAAAGGGAAGGTCCAAGCCAAGTGGTGGAATGGTGATCAAGGTGATGGTGGAGATCAAAGATGATTAAGTGCCACCCTTGGAGATGAAGGAAGATGAGGAGCAAGATGGAATGCTAGAGGCAAAGGTATATGCTAGGGCATTTCTATTTTGCCGGCCATAGGTGAGTACAGAAGTTGATGGCCGGATTTAGGATTGATAACCGTACTATTAAGAGGGGCGATGTCGCGCAATATCGGTTATCTAAGTGCCACTAGGTGAGCAATGACTTTGCATGTGCATTAGGGACCTAGTGAGCTAACAATCTCTTGCAAAATTTATTTGAAAATGCTAAAACACGTGCACAAGTGGAGAGACACTTTTGTGTTGGCACATGAGAGCAAGGGGTGATGGTGTTTGGGTATAAAACCTCCCGCCGAGCTTGCGAGGCGGGACTCGGAGGTTTTCGGACGATGAGTAGTCACTCAGAGGTGACCGGACGCTGTCCTGGAGGGGACCGGACGCGTCCGGTCAAGCTGTGGCGTCCGGCGTGTTTTCCAGGGTGGCCGGGCACTGGTCACCGGAGCGTCCGGTGCCAAGGTTCGTTTGCAGCCGAGTTAGGCAGAGAGTGGACCGGACAAGGGGCGCGTCCGGTCAGTAGTCAGCGGACGCGTTCGGTCAAGAATTTCACGCTTACGGACCTCTTCGGTGGGCAACCGGACTCGCCTTTGTGCGAAAGGCCCGGTGTAGCAGCGGACGCGTCCGGTCAATGTCTGACAGAGCGCGAGTGGGTTCGTGACGTTGGGCGCGAACGGTAAAATTCAAACGGCTAGTACACGTGGGCGTTTATGTGCGACCGGACGCAAGACCGGACGCGTGCCCGGCCGGTTCGCCTTTTGCGCGTCCCCTGGCCGGGTTCGCAGAACCGAGGTTTGAAGGCAACGGCTATGTGTTCTTGTGGGCGCCTATATAAGTGCATTGGCCGGCTCTAGGGAGTCTCTCTTGGCACTTTGACATTCTTGACATCTCCTAGAGCTAAGCAAACCAACTCCCTCACTTTGCATGCCTCTTGATTGATCTAGAGAGTGATTGGGAGAGCTTCTAGTGCATTTGCCTTGTGATTAAGCATCTAGTGGCACTAGTGAGCGTTCTTGCTGCGATTGAGCTTATTACTCTTGGTGATTGCCGTCACCTAGACGGTTGGAGCAGCGAGCCAGAGTTGAGCAAGGTTGAAGATTGTTCTTGGCCACTCGGGAGGTGATTCTGAGGGGTGTTGATCCCACCCCGCGGGAGATCGCGAAAGGAATCCTTAGTGGAATCTCGTGTCATTGAGTTACCCTCACTTTGTATGAGTTCTTATGGCGCTCGGTGAGGGCTTGGCTTGTGACGCCGATTAGCCACTGAACTACCGAGTGTGTGTCGACACAACGGGGAGTAGCATGCCGGCAAGTACGTGAACCTCGGGATAAAAATCTTGTGTCCCTCGGTGTTCTTGTGTGGTTTGATCCTTTGAGATCAACTTGGATTTCTCTATTGGATCATCTCTTCGGGTTTCATTGTATTGACAAGACGGTGATTGGTCATCATCCCGAAGGCACGGTTTGCACTCTCTCGGTTCCCTTCCTTGCGATTACATTTATGCAAAGTAGCATACTAGGTTGTGTAGTTTAGTTTGCTTGCTAAGGATTGTAATCTTAGTGTACCTAGTGTATTAGGATTGTTAGAATTGGATAGGTTGGCTTGCAATCCCTCACTAGGCTAGCGCAATACTTGCTTCACCATTTAGTGTACTAACCGGTTTGTTTAAGTGCTTTGCAAGAATTTTTATAGGCTATTCACCCCCCTCTAGCCATTTAGGACCTTTCAGCTTGTTTGGGGTGAACTCAACTCCAGAGATTTTCATGAGCTCATCATCAGACAGGATGGAGTTGGACCCTCCAATAGGCTCCTTGATCTGAGGAAGGAGGAGACAAGCCAACCGAATGATCAAGATATAGTCAGCAAAGTAGTTAGGGACAGTGCAATGTCTAACAAACTGAGAAAATGAAAAAGGCAGGCTTGAGGAGATTTAGCAATGAAATTCAATACCTTTTCAATTTCAATCCTCGGGACAGGGAAGTCTCCAAACTCCTCACTAGTTGGAGGGGGTGGTGGAGGTGGGAAGAGGCCTTTTGCAACTGCTGACTTTGATGGGGCACAGACCACAATGGACTTCACTTTTGGAGCTGGCTGAGAGGGCCCTGAGGCAAGTGCTGCTCCTGGCTGAACTGTCTCTGTCTCTGAAGCTTTGTTACTATCTGCTGGTTTGGGGTCTCTAGCCAACTGAGGGTCATAGGGACCAGGTGGAGCAGTCCCTTGACCATGAGTAGCAGTACTCAGGTGCACCACATGTGCATCATGCACAACACGATCCACCCCACTAGCACTATCAGTGTGCATGTTGTTGGAGCCTACCGAGGAGGCATTGGGTACACCAGGGAGGTCAAAGCCCATCCAACGTGGAAGTTTAGGCGGCCTGGGGTGGAGGGGACCAGCAACCCAAATCCTTCCTCATCCGGCATCACAGCAACATTGTTTCTTTTAAGCACAAACACAGGCACTGTCCAGGACCTACCCCTGTTGGGTGTACCAGCACTTTCACTGAGTCAGGGATCTTTGCATCATCATTGAGATAAACCTTCACTATGATTCTTGCTAGGTGCTAGAAGGGTGAATATGAACCAGAATGCCAAAGCTTGACACTGACTTTGCAATGATGCTACTGGAACGCAGGTCCTCTGAAAAGCCTAACAGCATGACCCATGCCTCTCTGTCCAAATCAAAAGCCCTAGCATTTTCTGCCTCATCATGCTTGACAAAGTAAAGCTGATACTCCGATCCTAACTGAAACACCGGACCTAGGAACCTTTCTCTTTCCAAAGCAGAGTTGAATCTAACATACGCATCACCAAGGGCACAGGGCTGGATACTGGGGGAGTATACCTCGTGAGTCAGCAGGAAGTCCTGGAGAGCAGCCTTGACCCGATCAAAATCCAGCTTGTTCACAGGCGGCGTGAACTTGGCGATGGCGAGGTCCTCATTATGCAGAGAGTAGCACCCCGTCACGTACACCTCCTGTCTGAATGGAGCACGGTTGGGGATGTCGACGACCTCAAAGCCGGCAGGCAGGTGCAGGACAGGGTCGATGGTGAAGTTCACCATTGAATCCGGCGAGGAGGAGGAGGAGGGTTTTTTGGTGGGCACTGTAGAGGTCGGCGGTCTGGCGAGGTGGACGATGATCGAGAGGCGTGGTTAAAGGTAGATTGATTTGGGACTGCAGCATTTATATCAGCTTCCCCTGACTTTCCAACTTCCGCGCGAGCCTTGGGCCGAAAAATCTGGCCTGATTCCTTTCTGAGGCACCTGGAGATTATGTGCCCGTAATTGAAGCAACCGCGGCAACGGACCTTGGATTTGCAGTGGGCCGCACGGTGCCCTGGAGCTAGACAGCGGCTGCAGAGACGGACTTGGGCCGGCCCATGTGCCTTAACAATCGGAGCGCATTTCAAATTTGAAACAGGAACTGCATTGGCGCCCGTTAGGGGGGAGCCGATGAACGCGCCGGTATTCCCGCGGATTTGGAGACTGAAACATGATCCCTTGGAGGTCCGACCGGGGGATTGGGAGGGGGAGGGTTAGGAGAATGACTGAAGAACTGATGGATTGGGATAATGCAACCTCTTGAACACCCTCAATTTTGGCGGATCAAGCCGCACAGCTTCAACATAACTCCTCACATTGCGATTGGGGGCGGGTGGGGCAGGGTTCTTTCGGTTGATCGTGGTCCAGGAGTCGGCTTCCTCTTGGCACCAAAGATCGTATTCCTTTCTCCAATTCGCTCCACCATCTCTCCAGAGGGAGAAGAAAGCATTGAATTGCTTACACAAAAAGCTTTTCAATCTATAAACCATAATTCCAACTGCTTTGCAGGAAACTGAAAAACTATCCCAACAAATGAAAGACATTGAAATTTTTTGCAATTCCCCCCAGGCAGGATTGAAGCATCAGGCCAACAGAATCAACATTCAAACGAATGGCCGATCTACCAAAAAGACACCACAAGATGGAAAGATCCAGGGGAGGAGATGGAGCTTGGACTGACCGGCACTTGGAAGCGGGCAAGAACAGACCTTTCAAAGGCCGGACACTGGAGCAAAGTCCAGATCCGAGAGTCCCGCCATAAGGACCGACGACGATCAGATCAGCAGACATCGCCGGCGGAGAGGGGAAGGTCGGCGAGGGAGAGGTGGCAGCGGTGTGGGCGGGGGGGGG
>JADLZL010002429.1:0-250664 GCA_015844335.1 Chrysopogon serrulatus | reverse complement strand
CCAAACCGATTTTGAGATCGGTCGGCGCCTAAAGGATATCCACACTGACCTTGTGCCTCCAAATGAGCGCGATACGCAAGACACGTCGCCGGAGGAGCTCGCCGAGGAGCGATACGCAAGACACGCCGGCAAGGTCTCTTGAGACCCGAAACCCCACACGCTCGGGAGGGACCCCGTCGGAGGCGCGCAGCGGCTATGGGCTGCCCTAGCTGGCCTAACCGCTCTAGAGCTTCTGTCGTCGATCCACCGTCCCATGCAGCGTCGACGAAGAACGAGGAGAAAAAGAGAGGAAGAGAGGGTAAAAGTTGTAGTAGATGTGTTTTTAACGATTGGATAGATGGGGTCTCAATCGGCCATGATCTCCTTGTTTATATAGGAGGGGATGGTCTTATCCCAAAGAGGGAAACATCTCCAAGGCTTAATCTCCATGTTTCCCACGCCCAAAGATTAACCAAAACCGATTTAGGAACAAATCGGTTCGGGATCCGAAAGTTAGATTCGAACGGACACTACCGGTGGTACCGGTTAGGCTCTACAGTAGTACCGGTTAGTTAGCGGTAGTACCGGTGGAAGACCGGTAGTACCGGTAGTTCACTTTTGCGCCAAACTACACCAATTTCGTCACCCACCGGTAGTACCGGTCTCGGACCGGTAGTACCGGTAGTTCATTTTTGCGCAACAAAGATCAGCCACCGCAGTACCGATCCTCACGGACCGGTAGTACCGGGTAGTACCGTGCAATCTTCTAGGGTGCACAACTCTTGCATCCGATCCCAAATTAAATGTTCCATATATGTTTTTTTGACTATCTCGACGAGAGGGAACGCAATGGTAAAGTCCATTTTCAATTTTGACAACTTTACAAGATCTAGACATTTTTGAGTGTCAACATATGCCCCCCCCTGTTTTCAGTGAATGACACATGAACCCCGAAAACACAATTCAAAGCCAAATAGCAACGATACCCATCTCATCGGCTACCCAATGACTAACAAATATATATACATCGGCTATTTTTGTTCTAAGGGCGATACATGTATCGGCCATTGTTTGGAAAGCACTATAGTTTCTCGCCAAACACTGGAAAGGTACCTTTTCAAGTATTTTCCGTTTATTGCTCTCGGGAGACTTTCACCTTGCAATGTCTCTAGCATATATGAATTTCTAAATATCACTTTGATCACTTTCTTTTTAATGAGCTTGATCAAAGTCTTATTGCTAGATTCAGCTTGACCACCAATCTCCCCGAATCGGTCACATCATCACTAGGAATCATATTAGACCGATTTGGATTTTAATTGAGTGAAATATCCGAGCCAACTCTAGGAAAGTTGGCTAGTCCGATTGACCGGTCGGTTTAGTCGGGCTGGATCGCCTGGCCGATTGCTAGAATCGGCTTAGATGGTTCCAACGCACTCCGCACACGAAAATTCAAATCCGGCTTGGCCGACTCTCGAGTCGGCTCGGCCCGATTCTGCAGCACCGCACAAAAAAGTTCAAATCCCGATGCATCGGTCTTTCTTGAATATAAAACTTATGTCCACCGACATTATAGCCCGACGCTTATTGAACTAACATGTTGGCCATATAGTTTTCAAGCCTTGAAACATACCAAATTTGAAATTAGCAAAAGAAACAATGATATCAAGGAACTCATCAAACTACACACTATGTGATTCTTTAAAACACCAAAACATAGCAATGACTTCTTGCATTATTAGTAAAGAACCACCACCACAGGCTTCAACACGTCATACTTCAAGGATTGCAACATAGTCAAGCCGAATAAGAAACTGCGTATTCGGCCCGAAGTTTGGTGTAAATGTAATTCTAATCGGCTTGATGTCTCAAATAGCATAATTATGAGAAATAATGATTATGCCAACATATTGACCTTTTTGCAAGCCGATTAATCATATAGTCATACCCATGAAGTAAAACACATATATCATGCCCCCCTGCCTTAAAGCCATCAAAGAAAATTCTATGGGGACTTTTTTCTAATAGCACGATGGTTACAAGCATTCATCGGCTATGTTTTTATGCTAAGGGCGATAACAAAGTATCGGCCACATGAGTTCATTCACATGAGGATGTATAGCCGAAATAAAATATTTCGGCTTTTGATCATGGATAATAATTTGGCAACCCTCTATAATATAAAGATCCACACCAAGGATCAAAATAAGAAGCGAGGGATGACTATACATACCATGAGATGAATTCCTCATAAACATAGGCGAGAAGACGAATGATGCAAAGACCAAAGATTTTGATGATTTGGTGCAAATCTCCAACTTCGCAATTGTTTCTTGAATCTTTTTCTCTCTTTTTTATCTTTGACGCACCACTTTCTTGAGCATCATCCTTGTGAGTTTGAACACTTCCTTTAGGAAGCCATGCCAAGCCTTTTGCTTTTAGCTTCTCCTCGCACTAAGCTTTGCCAACTTGCTTTCTTGCCACTTCGGTAAACCGATTGAGCATATCGGTTTTTATTTCTGTTTTGGACAGCAGCAAATCTTTCTTAATTTTGGTCACTCTTATCTTTCTTTGTTCAGATTTAGCATTTAGAATATCAATAGATGATTCTCCCATGTCTTTGTCATCAATAGCCTGATTTTTCAACAATGTAATCGGCTTTTCAATAGTTGAACTCAGATCTGAACATTTGTTCTTTCGCCATCATACTTCACACGGTAAAATTGCTTCACCTCTTTCTTCTTTGGTTGAGCTCCAGACCGATTTTGATCAAAACGGTCTTTATAAGATGATGATCTTTGTGAATATTTAGGAGCTGCATATTGTATATATTGTGTTCTAAAATATGATGGATCATGTGCCTCTTTATCAAACCAGCCATAAGATAAATAAGGATGAAAATATGCAGGTTGTGATCTATGAGGCATAGGAATTGGCTACTCAAAAGGAGAATATACTTTGCTGCGTGAGATCTATCTCCTTGCCAATTCTTCTCTTGAGACTTGCGTTTTAGAGGCAATCTTGATGGCTGAACTTTCTTTGATCGATTAGCAATATTTGCTTTACCGATCTTCATATATTTGGCTAGAAGCTCTTCGAAGCTAAGCTTCGGTCTTCTATCCTTTTGCCTCTCATGAGCTTTGCCTCCATCAACATTATGAGCATCCTTCTTTTCTCCATCTTGATAGACATACTCTAAAGAAGAATCCTCGGCCGATTTTTCTTTGCTTAACCGGATCAATCGGCTTTTGCTCTAGCTGGAGAGATTTCACCCCCCCGGTGTCTTTTGAAATTGTAGCGACATTGCTATCCTCCTCAAACATGTCCAATTTGCGCTTCTTGGACAGCCACCTTATCTTCACTTGAGGGCTCTAAATCTCTCTCATGAGCACTTGAGCTTTGAGCCTTATGTGAATCGGCTAATGTAAACCAATTCGAAACCTGCTTGCCATCAAGACCGATTGAATCCAATCGGTCCATTTGTTGAGCTTCAGAAAATCTCAATCGACCTTTATCAATGGCCAATTGGATCACATGACGAAACATATTGCAATTATAGGTATTATGATCATAGAAATTATGCCACTTGCAATATGTAAGCCCTTCTAAATTTTGAAATGATGGCAAAGCATTGTGATCAATGATTCTAATAAAATTATTCTTAAGTAAGATATCAAACATATGATCACAAAAGGTAAAGTCAAAGGTGTACTTTGATTTCTTCAACCGATTCTTTTGTGGAATCGGTTTTAAATCTAGGCAAACGAAGGGATCAGATTTAACATCAATCCATTCGGCCACACCTTTGCAACTACTTTTGGAAAGCTTTAACTTTGATAAACCAGTACCATCGGCCTTACCATATGGTATAATCTGATGGCCGATAGAATCTGAACTCATCTTATCTTCAACAAATATAATGCTATTACTAATCGGTCTTTTACAACTATTTATAAGGATATATCTAATAGATGCAAAAATTGAAATAGCACGACCGGATTGGAATTTAAGCAAAATATTTGTATTTTGTACCTTGTTGATCATTTCGAGAAGTGTACATCCTTGACTTGTATAATGTTGCTCTTCAACTCCAAAGAACGATCAACAACGCCGAATCATCCAAAGACGTATCGGCGGCTGCAGAACCAAAAAAGTCGGCTTAGCCGATTGGAAATCGGCTAGGCCGACTTGGGCACTAATAGCGGGTGGAGTCGGCTTAGCCGACTCGAGGCAAGCATCAAAGGCAATCGACATGACCGATTGAAGAGTTGGTCTAGCCGATTCGGAGAAAGCGATCGCAGAGGCAATCGGCCTTGCCGATTGGGTAGTCGACTTAGCCGATTTGGAACAAGCGTGGCAGCTCTCCCTTCTTGCTTGTAGGGGCTTGATCTTCATCGATGATGTGATAATCACTAGATAAGCACACAACCCCTTTAGCTCCTGAAAAGTCAAGTCCAGTTGGTTTCTTGTGTTTCACACGTTTTTCTGTAACAAGACTTGCTTTCATGTCTACCCACTTTTAGCCGATGACTTCGTAGTGATCGGCTTTTTTGCATTGGTCTTTTCAAAGTATTCATAAAATTGCTCCTCTAATTCAGACCATGAACAAATAGTACATTATGGCAAAGATGTAAACCATGCAAAGGCAATACTGGTGAGGGATAAAGGAAAATTTCTTATTCTTATATAGTCTTCTTTACCGAAATCACCCAACTGTGAAAGATATATACTAATATGTTCCATAGCGGTTTTACCATCTTCACCATTAAACTTCGTAGAAATCAGGTACCCACCAACCATCAGGATCTCTCAAGTAATCATAACACAACGGATATGGTCTATGATAAGCGGGCACCTTCCATTTAGAGGAGCCATATGGATTTCTAGCATGGGCTAAATCTTCATCAATTCGGCTAGATTTGAGAGCAACATACGAAGCCGAATCACGATAGTTAGCATGCACGCCCAATACTGAATTTTCATTGATTCGGCTACAATTATTAGCAACTTGTGAAGCCGAATCATGAGTTTTAGCACTCGAATGTCTTGCTGAAATTTCACTAATTCGGCTAGAGCTAGAAGTAGCATATGAAGCCGAATCGTGAGCATTAATCCCTGCATAAGGTGCTGAACTTTCATTGATTCGACTATGGTTATTGGTAACACATGAAGCCGAATCATGAGCACTTGCATTTAAATACCTTGATGAATTTTCATTAATTCGGCTTGAGTTTGGAGTAACACATGAAGCCGAACTATGAATAGAAGCATTGGCATATAGTGCTGAATTTTGAGAGTAATTGGCTAAGTAATTAGCATTATCATAGCCAATTCTCTCATTCATCGGCATGTCTTGTGGTAGAACCACATATTGTGAACTTATAGCCGATGAATAAGAATTTACATGTTGTATGCTTGTTAGATGCATTCGGACTCAAAGTATTCATAGTTGACATCGGCCGTTGAACATAATGAGAACCATTAACAACATGAGAATTAGCCGATGTAGCATATCTACTATTATCATAACTAGCAACACCAACATGAGAGTTCATAGAACTTGTAAAATAATTATTAGGATCATAAGAAATATTTGCAAGTTGTACCTCGGGTGATTGTAGTAATATTGTGATGAAATACCTTGGTACTCCATGATTTAGAATTTGACCACCTTGCTAAAATTTCCAAAAACACGTGCAACTTGTTGCAAAATACCAAACAAGATAACAAGGGGGTCAAAACCGGATGCAATCGGCCTTTTGGGCCGATGCAACGGTAATGGCGATCACAAAAAGATAGATTGAAATCAATGGATAGGCTAGGTCGGAGAGATCGGCTATATGAGATAGCCGAACCAATCCTCCCCAATTAGTCGCCAAAAAAGTGTGTTGACGCTGAATTAGGTCAACACACTCGATAAGGAGCTAGCACGCTCGATGTAGGGCCAAACCGATTTTGAGATCGGTCGGCGCCTAAAGGATATCCACACTGGACCTTGTGCCTCCAAATATGAGCGCGATCACGCAAGACATGTCGCGTAGGGAGGAGCCTCGCCGGGCGCGATACGCAAGACACGCCGGCAAGGTCTCTTGAGACCCGAAACCCCACACGCTCGGGAGGGACCCCTGCCGGACGTGCGGCGGCTATGGGCTGCCCTAGCTGGCCTAACCGCTCTAGAGCTTCGCCGTCGTCGATCCACCGTCCATGCAGCGTCGACGAAGAACGAGGAGAAAAAGAGAGGAAGAGAGGGTAAAAGTTGTAGTAGATGTGTTTTTAACGATTGGATAGATGAGATCTCAATCGGCCATGATCTCCTTGTTTATATAGGAGGGGATGGTCTTATCCCAGTAGGAAACATCTCCAAGGCTTAATCTCCATGTTTCCCACGTCCAAAGATTAACCAAAACCGATTTAGGAACAAATCGGTTCGGGATCTGAAAGTTAGATTCGGAACGGACACTACCGGTGGTACCGGTTAGGCTCTACAGGTAGTACCGGTCGTTAGCGGTAGTACCGGTGGAAGACCGGTAGTACCGGTAGTTCACTTTTGCGCCAAACTACACCAATTTCCGTCACCCACCGGTAGTACCGGTCTCGGACCGGTAGTACCGTAGTTCATTTTTGCGCAACAAAGATCGACCACCCAGTAGTACCGATCCTCACGGACCGGTAGTACCGGTAGTACTTCGTGCAATCTTCTAGGGTGCACAACTCTTGCATCCGGATCCCAAATTAAATGTTCCATATATGTTTTTTGACTATCTCGACGAGAGGAACGCAATGGTAAAGTCCATTTTCAATTTTGACAACTTTACAAGATCTAGACATTTTTGAGTGTCAACAGGATCGCAACCTATCAAAGGCGTCTGCAACGAGTATGTTCAGGCTACTCCCTCCATCCATTAGGACCTTCGTCATATGGACATCTCCCACCATGGGACCAACCACAAGAGCGAAGCGGGCCAACTTAGGGATATGGTCGAGGTGCTCATCCCTAATGAAGGTGATCGATTTGTCAAACCACGTGAGAGGTAGCTCGGTACTGCAGGTTGAATGATGTTGACGTCACGAGTGATAAGCGTTGAATGATGTTGACGTCACAAGCGATAAGCTTATCCTAACTTGGATTCATAGATCTTGGGCCCGTCGTATCCTGCACTCTAGGAACTCAATACTCTTGTTTCCTTTGTCATCGACAGTCAGTGGATCTTTATTGTGAGAAGCCTTATTGCTTTTGAAGGCGTCCGAGTACCACTTCCTCATGGTGTCAGTCCTTCGCAAGGTCCTTGACCTTGTAGCCGTGAATGAGACATGGGGCGTTCATGATGTCCATGAACTTGATTGAGTTGTTGTGGGAACACTGCTTCTGTGGTGGCTCCTATAAAGTAGCTCTTGCGTTTTTGTTCTTCCTCCTAGGGGAAGAGGGGGCACCATCATCATCTCCCTCGGCCACCTTTTTTGCTTGCCCTTATGCTTGTCGACTTCGCATTGACTACTTTGTCACCCCCTTTTGCTTACCCTTATGCTTGTCGACATTCACGTTAAGTACTTCATCACTGTTTGTGTAGCTAATGGCAATTTCAAGTCCACGCATCATCAAGACTTCCATCTTGCCGATCCTGTGGACCACCTCTTGGCATCCGACTTCCCTCATGAAGGCGATAACCTTGTTCTCTGTGATATTTGGGAGCTTGTTGCGCTTGCGAGTGAAGTGCTAGATGTAATCGCGAAGTCCCACCCCTCGTTCACATCGGCTGTTGGAGAGGTCTCACGAGTGCCGGATTTCGTGTAGGGTTCCTCGAGTTGCTGATTAAGAGTTGTTCAAGCCTCCGAGGTCATCCCATCCTTTGATGGCGTTGTGTGGGAGAACCTCCGGCCATGTGTGAGCCAAGTCAATGAGGTACATCAAGATGCACTGCATGGAGAAGAGGGAGTCTATTGTGCCCCCCGCATGGCTAGTCCATATAATCTTCCAGCCAGCTTTTAGGGCTAGGTTCTCATCATACTTCTAGGAGTTGTCGAATGCTCGGAACCTACAAAGGGTTAGAGCCGACAAGAACAGGTGCTCAAAGATTTCGACCCAGCTCGATTAGGCATCAGACTATGGTTGTTGTTCGGGCCTCCACACACGTTGCTATTGTCATGATAGCCTACGGTGTATGCTTGCGCCTGTCACACTTGGGGAACCCCGAAGCAGAGTTCAGCAACAACCTTGGTGATGTTCGCGGTCAGGATCGCTCTGTGCACAACATCGTGTGTTGAGCATGTTAGGGCAACTCTGTGTTCTCCAATCTAATAATAATTCCTCACAAGAGTTTGAGCTAAGTTGTTTACCCACACCTTCGTGAGCCGATTTTGCAACGTCAAGTTGTGTCGGGGGAGGCATAGTGTTCTTTGGTGGTGGCTTCGTGGAATATTAGATCTAGTCCAGCTACACTCGGTGTCTGTTCCACCGCATTTTGCATGCAGATTGTAGTGCGATCGACATGTTTGTTCCGTTGATGGCTCAAGCAGATTATCGAGAATCTACATAGTTGCTGCCAGGTTTTGGCTTGGTCAAGCTGGCACACAGATGTCGTTATCCTCACACGGGATAGCCTCCTACACTCGCCTGCCCTTCCTCTAAAAGTCTTGATTGCAGTCTCGACGATCAAGTTGACTCTCAAGGTCATCTCGTTGGCGACTGATGAGTCTGTCTTGAGAGTCATACCTAACCCTTCTAAATCCCCACACAGGTGCATAGCTAGCAATCACCGCCATTCTCATTCCTTTCTCTATTCTTGGTGTCATAGAGCCCAAATTCCTCACCGGCGATCATCAACTCGCACCTAGGACTAGCAAATTGTCCTCGCCCAACTCTTATCTCTAATGCTATCATTGCTTGGCAATCGGATGCATGAACTACTCCGTCTAAGACCCTCCCCAAAATTGGCTCTAGCCCTCAAATTCTTCGATGTTTCTACCTTGTTCCCATCGTTGTGGCTCTCGCATGTTTGATACCCTAGATGTCTTGTCGGCTAATAGGACAATGTCTCTAATGCTGGGCATCCATCTAGACACCATCTCTTATCGATCATGTTTATGATCGAGGACAGCCGTTCTTAGGACAAAAACGTTCGGTGGTGATGATTAGACATACCTTCTTGTGCACGTGCTCGTTGTACTCGGGTTGCTCCCAATTGTTCCCCATGCTCATCATTGGGGCTACAACCATCATGCCTCTAGGTCTCCACCTACCCGTCTCATGCCATTTACATTGGTAGAGGACACGCTCCATACCTAGCGGCTAGGCCAAACTACGCCCATCCCCATGCTCTATCGCCCTCGAGCCTGAACACCACGCTGATTGGAGTACCAGTTTATGCCCGTCATCAAGCAACCCACGCCTAGAGGCCACAACCAACCGAAGCCCAACCTCACGTGCCGCTGTTGTAGATTGACTCGCCAATTTCCACATCTACCCTTAGTTGTCCTATACCTAGGCAGTTGGGCCCACCAATGTTGTGGCGCATAGCTTTGGCTACAACACCTTCCGAGGAACTCGTTGGCCCCTTTGCTGTTGTTGTATCTCTATGCCCATCATTGATCCAGGTTGAGTCGTCCAATGCTCCTCAACCTCACACATATTTCCTCCAAAATAAGCATCGACTACGTTGGTCTCCACCTCCTAGACTGTGTGACTAGGTCAAGCACTCAACTCCTCAACCATGTGACTAGGCCAAGAACACGATGCTGAGGAGACACCTTCTTGTGTCGCTTTTTGGGTATCCCGTCAGCACATCTTCATTGTCGGTTCGTAACCTTTACTGTAGATCGGGACGTCCCCGCCAACATTCCGTGCCAAGACACCTTCCCGTGTTGCTTTTTGGTCATCTTGCCAGCATATCTTCATTGCCGGTTCGTCACCACCACTGTAGATCGAGACTTCTCCACGTACTTCCATCGCCAACCCGGTCAACCCGTCCCACGCATATTGGGTATAATGAACCATTGTGCGAGCTCCATCTGGCTCCCTGGCTCTAGTGATATCTATCGTTGAGTACTAAGCTCTTCTTCTTTGAGCAATAGGTAAAGGCAGACCCACACGGTATGCTAGGTGGGCCACGTCACAGCCTAGACCAATCATACACAACAGCTTGCCACACAAAGTGTAGGACTGTGTGAATGCCAAGCATTTTGGCTGCCACACTTGGTGAATACCGAGCCCCAATGCCTCAACCATAGGTTGCACTGCCAGCCAACACGTCTCGAAGAGGTAGCTGCAATCGTCATGGAGGCATTCTCTTTTGGTCCCTCAAACACCAATATATGGTTGGGCCGCTCCCTTGTACATCTAGTATTTGCAACACCAGTGCATGCTCTCATCCTTGACGTGTTTCTAGTCTAGCAAACCTAGCACATGCTTGCCTCGGCTTCAGCTATGGTGGCTTGATTGTCGACCCTCCCTATCTCGCCTGTCAGATTGTATTTTCTTTTTCAGCTCTGTACTGGACGATCCTAACTGTGTCAAACTTGGCATAAACCCTTCCATGACGATTGCCTCACCATGGCCTCATTGCGCCCACGGCTTCATGTGTGACTGCCTTGACATTGGAAGCCCGACCATGACTACATCGCCCATGGCTATTTTAAGAACACCTTCAACTATGGCTACTTCACTCTCATACTTGGCTACCTCAACATCAGTACAAAGGGGTACCATTTTGCATGAGCTACTCATCAGTTTTCTTCTCTATACAGAGTACCATCCCCCCTAGTCATTTAAACTCTATATATACCACCAGATAGGCTCAATGCAAACCATCCAATTCTACCCAATTATATTCCCCCCAAACAGTCAAGATCTGTAGAAATGTGTAGGACGGGAACCAGATAATATATATGAGAAGAGGTACACAATTTTCAATACCTGTCCTTTGTGAGAATGGAAGAACTGGCGTTTTCGAAGGACTTGCCGACTGCCAAATAATATAAACACAAACAAAGCAGCAAGTTGATTGAATAACTTGTATCAAGAATAAAATAAGATATAATTAACATTGTAACATGGTATCAAGAACAAAAACAGAAGGGACTTACAGTTTAGGGTCAAACTGATCAATAGACAGTCTCCTGGTCTTTCCAAACTCAATTACTGTTGGTGGTGGTGACAGATGGCCGTCATGTAATGAACAGGCAGGATCAACTGACGTGTCTGACAAAGAATTCCCTTAAAAAATTAGGCAACATCAAAATCCATGATGACTATCTACACATTTTGTGTGTTCTCTGCAAGACAGTTATGGTAGTGGTTGTTTATGTGCCACATGCTATTTATGCAAGTTTCCACCTGCATTTTATTAGTTGGAATCTGTAGACAATTTTTGTTGGTTTAGTCTTTATATTATTTTTTGGGGAACTAAGTTGGCACTGTACAAAACAGGGGATATCCAGACAGCGACCCCTTCATGCCATCCATCTTTTGTTTCTACAGAGTTACCAAGTTGTGAAATATGTATAATATTAAGGCACCATATATCTTAGTAATGCAAGTAAATTAAGTTTTGATGTCAAAATTGTGGGTGTGTGTTTGCAAGGGATCTCTCCCCTCATCAGGGGAAAAAAAGAAAAAATGTTGAACACATAACTATTGAACTTCTGATACAAGTTTGCTACTTGCACCATGTGTCCAATCTCATTATATTTAAGTGGAAACATCTAATACAGACAACATTTGCAGTTTAAAATATATTTTCTCCTCATAACAAAATTTTTTCAACACATATCTATCAAACTAACTTAGAAAGAGGAAAGGAGATAAATACAGAATTCATGGACAGGTAGATTTCACTATGTTAACATGAATATAAAATGCAAACCAACTAATCAACTAAGATAGAAATGGCAGATTTGAAATACCCAACCACGAGACAAGAAATCTGATATGGTCGCTAGAGAAATGGCAAATGCAGATGACCACACCAGCCAGAAAAACAGAGCACGGAACACCAGTACCAAGAAAGCCTCCCCATGCAGCAGTAGAACAGAAAAAGATCAAGTGATGATGATCGGTGGTGAAGCTGAACAGCACGAATCAGCAGCGTGGAGGAAGAGTAGCAGCAGGGCAACATGCTTCTGCTACTCCAATCCAGAAGGGCAGCCGCACGCACATGGAATCCTCAAGATGCAACGGGCAGGTGGACAAGCAGACAGACTAAAAAGGGTGCATTTGTTTTGAGGATTGGGGTGGTTCATCATCTTCTCACTTGCATATTTGTTGGATTTGTGCAATAGAATGGATTGATTCTACAAAATATTTATCTCTCATAAGCTAATAATTAGTACAAGCACAAGCAAAGGTGATTCCAACAAAAGAATGGGATGAAATCACGATGCATTGATGCACGCACTCTGGTACAGTTTACAAGGCATAGTTTGACATGGCACAATCTCTAAATTTACACTTTGACCATTTATTTATCGGCAGAATTATTTAGTATTTCGTGATACTGACACGTACTGAACGCGGTTCTGTATTATTCAGTATTTCGTGGTCAGTTCTAGCTATTGGGTGTAGAATAATATTGTATTAGTATTTCGTGGTCAGTTTTAGCTACTGGGTGTAGAATTCTAAACCGGTGTAGAATAGTACTGCCAAATATATATATATATATATATATGAAAATGCAGGAGAGCTGTATTTCATTGTATTAGAGAGAAAAAAATGGTCCCCATACAACTCCTTCCTCTCAAACGGGGGGGACCGGATATGAGAGTCAGGGATCCAATATAAAAGGTTCTAACCTAAAAAGAACAGAAAAACACAACCCGGCCACACCTAAGCAACTAGGTTTATGACTATAACTCATGATCATTGCATAGTACATTTGATTGCTGATGGATTGGGCATTGGATACAAGAACAGCAGATAGATAAGCTAACTCGCTTCCCTCGTGTGGCTCCGAGCTGCTTCTTAGATCTATTTTTGCTTGCCTTCCCTACCTATCTACGGATGTCGATGCAGCACGTCCATGGTCAGAACCAGCCCACTCGCCATAACAATTGCAAATATAACCATATCAAGTTTGTATTACAATAGTTAAAAACTGGTGGCCAAATTATTGGTCAATAATTGTAAAGTTTGAATCTTAATATTCGTGCATGTTCATGTCTTATGGATTAGTTCATTTCACAGGCTTATGAGAAAAGGATTAGCAATGTACCAATTTCCTTCTGCACGTAGCTATCTTCAAAGCTCGCATGGGCATCTTCAGGTGATTTTGATCCAACACCAAGTAAAGGTCCATGTTTGATTGTCTCAGTTGCTTTTGAAAGAACAATCGTCTTGGTTGCATTTGATGGAGCAATGGCCTCAGTTACTTTTGATGGAATGATCATCTCAGTATCTTTTGATGTAACAATCACCTCGGTTGCTGCAACTGATCTTCTGTGTTTCTTGTACTTTGAGCTGATGCAACATTTTAGGCAATAAATAGAAATTTTAATAGAAACTTGATATAAATCATTAAAGGTAAGGGAGAACAAGCATACAAGTGGGAAAATTCTCTCTGTCTTGGATCAATTCCTGCAGGAAAATCCTGTAAAAACAAAATGCATTAGCTTTCCTAGGCATTTGTGTCCAAAAATGTTTCTAAAAACAATATTCTTTTATCTAAAACCAACTGGATCTTGCAATTCAAGTATGCAAATTCTTAAGTGGATTTTGGTGTACCCTTGGTTTTGCATCCAAAGAAAACAAGAATAATAGCAGACCTATCTCTACTATATACGAACACTAAAAAAAAAAAAACGCTTGGTTGGCACAAGGCCTGCTGGGTTGTCCGCGGCCTCTCCTAGCAAGCCGGCGTTGACTGCGACGAGACCTTCAGCCCGGTTGTCAAACCAGCGACAATTCGCACCGTCCTCAGCATCACTGCCTCACGCTCCTAGCTTCATCAGCTGGATGTGAAGAACGAACGCCTTCCCACACAGTCACCTGGAGGAGACGGTCTACTGTCAGCAACCGTCTGGCTTCATCGACCCATCTACTCCCAACTATGTCTGCCTGCTGTATATGGACTCAAGCAGGCACCCTGAGGCTGGAACCAGTGCTTCGCCAACTAACTACATCAGCACCATTGGCTTTGCTGCGTCCAAAACCGGGCATCTCTTTGTGTACAAAGATGGAGACCACATCACCTATTTGCTCCTCTACATCGATGACATCATCCTCACGGCCTCGTCTGCTTAGCTGCTCCAGCACCTCAGGACACAGGATCAACACCGCACACACAACACAGCTTAGGAGGCTTTTAACTGCCCTTGTCATATTGCATATGCTTCAACCTGGCGAGCCAATGCTCCGTGGTGAAGTAGAGTTTGCCACTGTAAAGGACTAGATGATCCAGAGTCAATTAAGGTGGCGCTTCATTTTCACTAGAAGGGGCGTATATACGGCAGTGACAACAGGATAGCGATCGTCTGAAGCAGGATTGCTTGTTTGGAAGTCTTTCAAAAAGACCTGAGTTTGCCAGCCTGCGTGCTGATGACTTGTCTGGTTGGGCATGTAATAAGTTTATTAAAAATAGTATCGGATTGCTAGACGTTCTTTGGGTGGTTAAACATTGTTTTCGGTTTAGGTCTCACGTTACTGGTTGGTGAAGTAGCAGCGCTGCCACTTGGTTGAACCCTTTATGTTCAAGCCAAGGTGGTGTTTTTGCAGTTCAGTTAGCGTTTGGTTAATGACTCAAACCTCTAATTTCTTTGTTGTCGAGTAATGAAATTCAGCTTTGCTGTAGTGGAAAAAAAATCATTGTCAATCGCCTTCAACCAATATCTCCACATCATTGTCGTCAACTGTCTTCAGCCAGCCAGTTAACTCTTCAATTGACAAGTCCATGTCGAGCAAGGTGTTGGTCGCAATCACCACATGCATAGTACTCTGTGATGAACTCGCCATAGAGGTTGAGGGAGCTTCGCCCATCATCCCTGTCAAGCGGAGCACAGAGTCGTCGATTTGCTTGCCGTCATGAAATGAGGGCAGCTCCCAGTCCCTCCAGAGCCTATGTAGTGTTGACTTGTGTGTGCAACTCCGAACCAACATGGATGGACTTGATCACCTCCTTTGCCTTGTACTGCTAGCGTGCAAAACATCTCCATGGGCACAGTGGAGAGGATGGCATCGACAGCCATGCGCCGCATCATTGTACTTGACCCCATCCCAGAGGTCAGTTTCACCTTGATGAGGAGGCTCCAATCCTCATAATTGTTGCGCATCAGCTGCGAATATGGCATGCCACCGACTTCCTTCACCACACGCTGGATGACCATCTCCAAGCCTTCATGGGCCAGCCACGCCTTGGCTGTGTGGAAGGGAAACGACAGTGGTAAGTTCACACCCATGGTAAGTTCACACCCATGTTCGGCTGCAACTTGGACCAACTGCCTGCTAGAGCTGAGGTCATGGATCAATCTAAACTAGGCTCTAGATGCCAATTGTTAGAAGTGCAACAGCTAGAGGATGAGCAGACTTGAATGGCTAAGGCTGGACACAGGTTCAGTTTGAAGCGAACTTAAGTCTGTTTGCAAACTGACCTGCTATTTCTAGCAACTGTGTAGCAGCTTTACACTAGCAAAATCAAAATTGGCTACTACTACTAGCTGTCTAACAGCACTAGTCAGATAAGTATAGACTCGGTTAACCACTTGCCTGACAGGCTTTATACTACCTTACTGACCAAGTAAAAAAGGGAACTGCATGGCACTAGCTAATTAGGACAAACTACTATTAATACTAGCTAGATAGGTGGTAAACACAGGATTGCTTCTAACACTAGATTCATATATTTATCAACTAGATACCACCATACATTTGATGTTCTTTATCATTATTAAATTACCTCATCTCTCCAGGTATTGTGCTTCAAGCTAACATTAACACCCTGTTCCTTCTCAGATATCTGTAAGAACAGGCAAAAAGACTAGTTATTAAGCAATTGAGTGTGTCTGGAGAAGGTTAGTTCTAGAGGTTTACGAACCCAGAACTCAAAGTTGAATTGGTCATGTGATGAGATCAAGTGACATTGCAGACCCTAGCATAACCAAAATCATCATATTAGATTAGATATGAACTCAATGGCAGGAAAAATTAGTATTCCTTCTACTTAAATAGAGTTGAGGGTATGGACAAAGAACAATATCTCAAATTTTTCATTAGGAAAAGAACAGGCATGAGTGTGGCTGAATAATTTTTTTTTATAGAAAAAAGGTTATTTTTTATTTTGTTTTAATCATTAAAAATGTTAATTATTTTACTACTAAAACAGGACATAATCCTTAGGACAAAATAGTGAAGTATGAACATAACAAAAAAGAAACTTGCTCCAAACTTTACCTGGAAGCTTCCACACTTTAGATAGCAGAAGGAGCAGCAAAAACCTTCAGTATCTGGTAAGAAGTTACGTTCAAAAACTGGTAAGAAGGATGGAGTAAATCAATATAAGAAAATGTTGTAGCTGTTTAACGTAAAAGGAAAGGTTTAAGAATAAAAAAAATCTCAAACAACAACTGTCAGAAATGTCAGAAATGATGCAAAATTGAAGTACAACAATGGGCAATTGCAAGTGTTTAATATATTAAAAAATTGGTGAAAAGCTATCAAACAAAGCACAAACAGATGGCAATCCAGGTGTAGCCAAATGAGGCCGTGAGCTATGTTACACCTAAAATGGTGAGTATCTGACCAAACACAATTTTGACTCGTTTGTCCATCTAATGAAATTTTGACTCATTTTACTACCCTAAGCGATTCAATTCACGTCACTTAAACCCCCAAAATGGTAAGTATCCTTCTAGCTGCAGCCTTGCTCCGCCGGTCTTGGGGAAGATCACGCCCTGCTCAGTCGTCCCCTTGATGCAGCGCAGCAGGTGCTTCACTACAACCCAATGATCCTCTCGAGGATCCTCCATGAACCTGCTCACATACCAGATGGTGAACAAGATGTGCTGGTAGCGCGTTGCATCCATGGTGCTTGCTTCGATAGCTTCAGCCTCTCCTCTATCAGTGTTCCGTTCTGCTTGCAATCCACCATGCCGCTCTGCCCCAGCAGCTTCCTTGCGTACGCGCACTGGCACAAGGTGAAGGAGTCTCCTGCTTCACCTTGATATACCGAGGTAGTAGGTGAGCAAGCCAAGATCGCTCATGCGGAATCGAGCCACCATCTCAGCCTTGAAACCGTCGATATCTTTTCCCCGTGCTCCAGTGATGATCAGATCACCACGTACACGCCAACGATGAGGTGCTCCTTCCCTAGTCGTCGCTTGCAGAGCACATGCTCGGTGACACACTTGGTGAGCCGAGCTCAACAAGCGTGGTGTCTAGCTTCACGTTCGAGGCTCTGTGTCGTAACCATACGCAGTTTTGTGCAGCCACAATAGCTTGTGTTCTTGGCCCTTGATGACAAACCCCAGTGGATGCTTAATGAAAACCACCTCCGAGAGCCTGCCATTGAGGAAGATGGACTTGACGTCCATGTGGACCCGCCAATCCTTCACCGCCGCCACCACCAGTAGGAGCCAGACGGACTCCATTAGCACCACCGGCACAAACACTTCCTCGAAGTCAATGCCTTCCTCCTGGGCAAAGCCCCTCGCGACAAGCCATGTCTTGTGCTTGGCAATGGCACCGCGCTCGTCAAGCTTCATCTTGAAGACCCACTTAAGGCCAATTGGCCATCACCCAAGCAGCGGTACAATGAGCACCCTTGTCTTGTTCTCCTCGATCGCCTTCATCTCCTCGGCATTCATGAGCAGCAGCTCGTCGTCAAGGACTCTGCTTGCCATCTCTAGGTTAGTGGCATTGCCAACAAAAACAACATGCACATCGCTTGGCGGAGACATGAAATGGACGCGTCAGCAGAGGGATCCCTAGTTCCGCTATAGCAAGGGAAGACAATGTCGTCTGCACTGGCGAACTAGATGACATGTTGCACAAGCCCAATGTGGCCGGGCTTGCCCAGCGTCCATGCTGATGTGGCGTTCCCCGAACTTGCCACCTTAGGACTCGACGTACCGGCAGTCACCTCCTGGCCTGTATCACCACCGTAACGGATGGCAAGGTGTTCGACGCCGAAGGTGTCGTGAACTCCATCAGCTTCCCCTGTGCTTGAACTTCCCCAATCCCATTGCCTTTTCGTCAAACACCACAATGAGCGATACCTACCACCTTCAACAATACCACCACCTTGCTTCTGCACGGGTTGAACAGTCAGTGTGCCTTGCTACCGACCTTGTACCTAAAGAGCACCATTGGCGTGTTCCTATCCTCCAGCTTGGAGAGGTGCGGCTTCCTCACCTTGACATGGCCAACACATCCGAATTTCCTCAAGAATGAGACCCCAGGCTTCCTCCCATACCACTCCTCGAATGGCATCATGCCCTTCAAGCTCTTCATTGACGTGTGGTTGAGGATGAATGTCGTTGTGGACACTGCCTTGCACAAGAACTCCGTTGGCATCTTCTTTGCCTTTGTCATGCTTTGCACCATGCCGACGACGGTCTGCTTCAGCCGTTCCACAGCCACATTCTACTATAGCGACGTGGCGCACCACGCTATGGTCAACAACATACTCCATGAATTCCACCGAAGTGAACTCAACTCCACGATCTGTCCTCAGCACCCGCAGCTTCTTCCCCGACTCTGCTTCCGCTTGAGCCTCCTTATCACCACGGCCCCATCGTCCTTGCTTGCTAGGAGCTACAGCCACATGAAATGGCTGAAGTCATCCACTAGCAGCAAGAAGTAGCGTTACCCGAGTGATTGGCCCATAGAGATCGTTGTGGAAAAGCTCGAGCACGTCACCAATGCAGTACTTTGCTGCCTTGGCAAAGGCAGCCTCCTCTACTTCCCCACCAGGCAACTGTTACACAGCTCACTAGCATGCTTGATGAGAGGAAGCCCGCGCACCATCTCTTTGGCCATCCTCCCGAGCATGTCGAAGCTCATATGCATGAAACGGGCATGCCACAGCGATGGTTCCGCATCCACCTTCGCCGCAAGGCACACCGGCTGTAGAAGGCAAAGATTGAGGATGTACGGCTGGTGGGTCAACCTCTTCACCTTGGCGAGAAGACATCACTCCCGGTCGCGGATCCGTAGCACACCATTGTCGACAAGGACATGGCATTCTCACTCGTTGAGCTGGCCGATGCCAACAATGCTTGAAGTAGATGTCCGTCAACACGTGATGCTCACCGTTTTGGCACTTGAACAGCACATGTCGTGCCTGCTGATCTCCATCGTCGAGCCATCAACGAATTTCACGGTTCCCACCACACTGCCATCAAGCTTAGCAAAGGCTTCCCACTGCCAGGTCATGTGGTTGCTCGCGGCACTCCTTGTTGTCACGCCTTCGCAACCGAGGTTGACTTGCGCGCGATTCGTCAAAGATCCTTGCTCCAGCGGCGATTCCTTCTCCATGACATCGTTTGGTGCGCACATTTGCGCCATGAACAGCTGAATGCGCCTACTCCATGGGATTTATTTTAATCCTGGGACTAGTGACCCGTCTTCCCACACTTGCAGGCAGTCGAGGGGGCGCAGCGTGTTGCTGCCATCCTTCTTCCGCAATGGTGTCCTGTCGCGGTCCTTCGCTCCGCAACCACCGCCCAACTACATAACACAGATACGGCAGACCAGGAGCATATCCCGTATCGGATACGTATCCGATACGGATACACGATGGATATGGCCCCGATACGTATCCACGGAGTATCGGTTTTTTTTATTTATTTTCAGAAATATCAGTACGTCCAGCGATACGTATCTACGGTACGGATACGGCCCAACCAGCCCACTTCACCTCCCCCGACGCCCGCAAGCAGTAGTGCGTAGTGCCGCCTCTAGCGAAGACGCGCTGCGAGAGCAGTGATGCCTCGTCCTGCTTGCTGGCCACCGGCCGCCGGCGACAAGCCTTCGCCCCGCTCGCCAGCTGCCACCCACCGGCGACAATCTCCGGCCCCCACAACGTGGATCCAAGCATCCAGCGACATCCTGTCCTGCTTGCCGCTTGCCAGACGAGCCTCTTTCCCTACTCGCCGGCCGCCGGTGGACAAGTTCATTCCCTTGTTGAATACCTACGTATGCGGGTCATCTGAACTGAATGTTCAGTTTTAGATAGCGTTTCAGACTTGTACAGTATTTTTTTTTTCTGCTTTCTGTTTTGATTCAGTAGTTTCAGATGGCGTCTCCTCTTTCCATTCTCCATCTACTTTACAGCTTGATGTAGTGGATGAGATTGAAACAAATGAAAAAAATAAGGAGTTGACGGGCCTGAATGCCATTTTAAGATTGAAACAAATGAGAAAATAAGGAGTTGCCGCACCTGAATGCCATTTATTTATTGATAGTAATAAAACATAATAATAGAACTTAAAGTAGCTAAGTAGACTGCAATTTTTTAATATTATCGGTTTTAATATGCATTATTATCTTTTTATTTTAAAATAGTAAAACGTATCCGCGTATCGGTTTTTTTAGAAAATTGCCGTATCCACGTATCCGTATCCTTCCGATACCAGTACACATATCCGTATCCGTGCTGGATAGCCGCCCAACGACCCCGAGGATCCTACTTCGGGCTGTTGGTTGTGCATGCGAGCCACCCATTACTCAGTTAGCAGCAGCTTGTCACCGACCATCGTCCCCTCATTGTCTTGGCGACAACCTCCTCGGCGTTGATGGCAACGCCAAGCACCGCAGTGCGAAATCCACCACCCCGCCACGCGGAACGCCAGCACCTTGTCCTCCTACCGAAGTTGTTGCGCCTTCACCTTCTTGACGTGGTCCAAGCTGACAAGCATGGCCTTGAGGACGTCGAAAGCAAGCTTTGCGGAATCCTTGCTCCCCATCAACTCCACATACTCTGACGGCACGGCGTTGAGAATCGCCTCCATGGTCGCACAATTTTCTTCATCTTAGGTGCTGACCTCAATAGCACACCAAAGCTTCCTCACTTTCAGCATCACCTTTGTCAGCATCGCCCACTCGCCGTAGTTGGTGCAAGTGAGGACTGGCCAGTTTGCGCCCCCGACGTTCCTCACTGTCCGTTGCACCACAATCTCCCATCGCGGCGGTGACTGGGACTTTTGTGGTGGAGTACCAAGCAGTCTTGGACTACCATTGCTGGCGATCACTGGTGGCTCTGATACCAGTTTTGGGATTGAGCCAACCTACACAGGTGAAACACACACGCACACACAAAGCTGAGGTGGAAGAAGGGTTTTAAGCATAGAACACAGCACGAGCACACCTCTGCTAGTGCAGCAACTGAACTGTTCTCTATTCTATACCCTGGTGTATATACAAGTAGACGTAGTTGTTCACCAACTAAAGAGGTACTTTAGTACCTGTACCTTGGCTGACATCAGCCTTGAATTAATGGCCTATAGCCATACTGCTACAGTGGCAAGAATAGATAGATGGGCAGCAAGGAAATGACCTATTGCCAATGCAACAGATTATCTTACATACAGGACACAAGTAAGTGACAGCTAAATTGAAAACAAAGAAAGGTAGCTCCTATCAACCAAATTCTCAGCTTATGGATGTGTACCTTCTGTAGCATCAAAAATATCGTTTCCATACTTAAACCGCACATTTCCACCTCTTAAGCTGTAAGAAAGGAACTTCTCTCAGTGAAGTTCGGTACATTAGCACGCCAATTTATTTGACAAAGAACAAACATAAAGCATGGTGCTATAATCAAAGTTCAGCTAGGCGCTAGGCGGAATATAGGCGCTGACCCATTGCCTAGCGCCTAGTCGGGAGCACTCGGTCCTAGGCGCTCCTAGGTGTTTTCCTAGGCGATGACTAATACATGCATAAATACTTAAAAGAAAAGAAAAAACAGGAGATCAGTAGTAATAATGGAAGGAAGAAAGAGCAAAAGGCCCATTTAATGGCCCAACTTTGGCCCAACTCTCTCACCTTACAGCCTCTACCGCATCTCTCTCTTCTAACCTCTCCCGCATCGCGAGTTCGCGACTCCCGCATCTCTGGCCGCCGCCGCCGCCGCCGCCGCCCTCTCCCGCTGCTCTCTCGGTCAAGCCGCCGCCAACCAACGCTGCTCTTCCCAGCTGGCGACTCTGTCTCCTCTTCACGCCCGCCACCGCCCAGCGCAAACCGCCGTCTGCGCACGTCCGGCTCCGCCGGACGCTCCTCCATCCCCACCGGCGCCGCCGTCGAGCCGCCGCCGCCTAGGGGTCCGCCTACCCCCATAGGTGAGGCGGTGAGCCTCCTATTCGCGACTAGTCACGCCTAGTCGTGCCTAGGCGAGCGCCTAGTGGAACTATGGCTATAACTAGGCCCAGCAAAAATTTATTCCTTGGCAACATCAGATAAGGCTATTTAGTTTAGATCAGATTCCCCCAAACCTCAGCAAGAGTCAAATCCCAAATATAAAGCCCAGTCCAAAGTATGAACAAATTATACTTATATTAAATGGGAAGATGATTTTACTAGCTGGTGTCAGAGCATCTCCAATAGTTCCTTGAAAAATTCTTGCAAAATCATTGATTATTCCAAGTGGCCAAAATGGGTAAGGAGCAATTTTTTGTCTTAATCCAACAGCTGCCAATAAAATGAGCTTTCCAACTCGCCTACCACCCCCAGCCTGTCACCCGCTGTCCCCAGCAGGCCACAGCTCCCCTCCAGCAGGCAGGGTACATGTGCCCATCCAAGCGCGGCTAGGCGCGTTAACCAGGCAGCGCCTACGGTGGCCAGAGGCAACAAACAAAACCACAGCATACTGTCATGGCGCCAGAGGAAACCAAAGGAACTGCAGGATAGAGAGCCCACGGCAAGATACTTTATTAGATGTGGTTTTGTGTTTGGGGTGTGTCAGAGGTGGCCCCTCTCAAATTGGGTTATGTTAACTCATTGTACTATTTCTCTCTTAATGATAAAACACATAGCTCTCTTGCGCCGTTCAAGAAAGAAAGATACTTTATTAGACTCCACATAGTCACAACATAACTTCTCCAATTAAACTTCCTACGGATAACATGTAATGATCTGCAGTCCCTTCTCAATATAATACAAACTGAATATAAAATATGACATTTGGAGATAGACATGTAAGCATTATTATCCTATAGTGGGAGGTAACATGTAAAGAGAGCAAAAATAATGCAGAAAATGCAAAATTAATAACATAAGGCAAGCTATGTGGAATAAGTATACTTACCTTACTATATGTGGTACGTAAGAAGGCGGGACATCATTATATAAGTAAGAATTATAAGGAGACTTAAACATGTATCTTGCACCAGTGGTTTGTGCGCTTATGCTTACTTCTAGTTGATACGGAGACTGAAATAACAAAGCAAACATATTAGCAAAGTTACAGCAAGTAGCTTAGTAGGTAGCTGTACTTCATCAAAAATATTTTTCTCATAAGAAGCACTAAATATCAAATAGATACAATAACAAACAGAGGAATAGGCAGGACCTTACCACTGCATTAAACTTAAGAGAACAAAATGTCAAGCAACTGTCCTTCTCAAGAAATTTTGTCTGCAATAGCAAATAAACAGTTAACAATAAAAGAAAAATAGGAATATCATACATGCTATTACTATCAAAAGCAAAAAAGCATATGGAAGTGGAAGGTATGTCAGGAAAACATGGAGAAAATTGCAGCCAAAAGAGTCACGGCCCTAGGACTGAAGACCTAGGTAATTTTGCCTTGATAAAGCAGGCATAAAATTTGAGCTGAAGAGGGTATAACCTGGCCATGTATGGGTGCACACCCACATCAACAATGTGCTATGTCATGGTAAGGGGAAAAAAAGGTGATGTAACAGCCAGAGTTGGAAATGCAATCTCAATACTCGTTTCAGGGCATGGAGTGATCCAGTAGTTGTACGTCAAGGGTTAAGCAGACCAAGAAAAAAAAAAGGCTCAGGGGCCAACTAGACAATGCAATTATTTAGGGGAATAAGGTAAATCTTTTAAAAACAGTGTTAACCCTTAAGAATATGCAAAATATATACTTTAAGGACTTAATTGCATACCTCCACGAAGCCTGGGCTCATAGTAACTGGCAAAGCAAACTTTTTAGTCCGTCCTAAGCTTAAATCCACACAATTCTCCAATGATGAATGAAGTAAATCATTTGGTATTTTGCCCCAGAAACATTGCCCTCCAAGCACTGTTAAAATGAATCGTAAAAAGTAGTTCATTTGATAAGGTGGTTCCAGGATGTTTATGATGTGTTTGATGCAAAATAACTTGAGACAGTAGAAGCCATGCATAGTACAGATTAGAGACACAGGAACGACAGGACATAGAACTTCATAGGGTAATATCAAAAGAGAGGTTTTGGTTTTCCATAGATATAAATGACAATATCAGGCAATATACTTTAGCAACTGTTCAATGTCTTCCACAAAATGACAAAAAATAGACTTACTTGAAGAGAGTTCTCCAACTGGTTCTTTGAACAGTTATTTTCATCAGGTGATTGTCCAAATCGTCCTCAAGAAATAAGAGAAACATAATTAAATTTGATGAAATGAAATCAAAGCTATACAATGCACAGAGATAATCTCATAGGATGCACAATGTACCACAGCTAACAAGGATAATGTTAGCTAAAGTCTTCAGGTCTTCAATGATGAATGTGGCTTCAGTGTGGCTGTTATGTCCAGATTCATCAAAACAAGTCACCAAACAAGCCCGAGTGAACTGATATACTGGAGAATGCTGCAATGCCATGTCAAAAACGAGAAAGGGGTCATCTGGTGTACAAAACTTTCAGTTGAGGAAATTAAAGAAGAATAGACTTACCCCTTCGTGCAAAGTAGTACTAATTGGTTTAGCAAACAGAGCATAAAGTGGAAAGATATTCTGGGCCTGCACTTCAGCGTTTGAACTTCCAGACACTGATATGGTTATCTGAATCCTATACTCATGAGCACAAGTGAATTTCAGTATTTGCAACAGACAAATTTCAAACATGTCAGTAATTTATCAAAAAAAAAAACACAAATTTGATATTTAATACTTCTTGGGCCTCATACAGCCTAGCTATCATCCTGTTACAATTGTAGCCATGTAGCTCTTAGCTTCTAAAAATAAACTGATGTAGGATATAAAGCCATTAGGATTAGTTTTGCAGCTTATTTATTTGATTCTGGATTGATTAGTGATTACAAGTTACAACCGTAGGATTTAATATTGAAATGCAAAGCATGTTCTAGTATTGTGGGGGATTTTTTTTTTTTGGGTTAAAGAATTTTTTGCTTGCCTTAGCTGCTGGGGCATCCATAAAACGAAAGGTACTCAACTTTCCCACACAAAACAGATCCAATTCCAATTCGATTAATTCATGATTCTACAAGCCTGGGAGTTTGAACTCTCAAAACCCAACAAATTGCTATAGTACTGAGACAGGGCACTAGTGGAGAACATGATGTACACGGGATCTATGATGCAACAATTTTCTTAATGAAAAACTTAGGTTAAACACAGCACCACTATGCATGAAAATTTTATTTTCATCCTGAAACTTCAAAGTGAGGTTCATCTTAGAAGGAAACTTCTGAAATGAACAAATTAGCCTTCACCTGTTGTGATTGTTCTGAAGGTAGGAACAGAAATGAATAAAATGAAGATGAAGTTTGAGGGCCAGGTACTCCCATGTAAAAGTCCAACTTGAGTTTTGATCCATCCCATTTATCAAACCATGTTTGCACTCATTTATTAAATAAAAATTTCTCAACTCAAAACAAAAAAGAACATGTAAATATACATATTATTAACAGATGCTATTTATTATAAACAAAAATGGGAGGTCATGTCTGCTATACAAGCAGAAAGGATTGCTTTTCAACTAAAAAGTAACAATGATTTTTGAATCTGTGCTGCATATTGGAAATATCATTGCCTGGTTACCAGTGGAAGTTCTAGAGTGGGCAACCAGGCTCTTTTCTTACAGTGCAGTGCGAAAAGAAATCTTAAACCATTGAACAATATTACCTCTTGTTTTGCTTGGCCTGTATCTTGTAACAAAGGTCTCTTTGAAGAAACAAGGGCTGCATAGTTTGATTTATCAGTGACATAGAAAATTACTTACAAAATTGTTCTTGTCGAGCTGGTGATGCTTATGTGTGCCATGTTAAAAGAAGGGGCTGCAGTTTTAGGATGAATTTTACCTTTTTCTCGGCTCGTTTCTTAAGGAGTTCACATAATAAAGTATGGTTGCCAAACAACACACGACTGTTTTCAGCAAAATCTGAAGATAACCCATCTCTTGAGAGGAGACGATATATCTGGTCCAACGATGAACTAGAACCATCTATGCAACCTGTATTCCTGTATGCAGAGTACAAATATAAGTTGCATAAAACTGACTAGAATCCATACCATCTTCAAAACAAATATCCCACCATATCCACTAATGTACAGAGAAACTTGAATCAATAACAAGAATCTATGGACCATCAAACCCAGACAATTACACCCGCAGATGGTCACAGAAATATGACAGCAAACATGTACCAAAGAACCCCGGACACTTCAATTTTGCAATGAGAGGGGTAGCAAAGACGTAAAAAGTAGAAGACATGCATAACATATGAGATTAAAGAAAAGAAAAAGGAATACCTTGCCACATCGTCTGGTAAAGTTTGGAAAGACATCCTGGCGGATGAGGACCTCGGTCCACGTCGGTTCCACGACACCACCAAGATCAGCACGCCTAAGAGCGCATGTGCCTACAAGAGGATACTATGCACAGGTTACATCGATAGCATGAACAGAAATTTCTATTGATTATCCCGGAACTGGATTTGGATCTTACAGGCAGATCTGGCTGTCTGCCAGGCAAAAGTTTAGGAGAAAATGGAATTAACCAAAAGTAGCGCTTACCAAGTATTACTTCGAATGATTCTTCAGTAGTTGTAGGAGATCATCGCTCTCTTGATTGGATCTGGTCGAAGAGCACCTGTGATATAGAATGGTTGGGGAATGGAGAGATTTGGGGCTACGTTTGTAGGACTTCTGTTTTGTTCTTGGACATGTCCAAATGGTGTGTGCAAATGGGCTTCAGTGGGAAAAGGGAGTGTGGATCCAGTTGGACCGAGCATGTACCCGATGGTAAATAGAAAACGACAATGGGAATTAATTACTATTGTTAAAGAAAATAAAGCTAAATCCAAGGTGTATTCTGAGTAATGCCAGGTGCAATAAATCTGTGGATGCACAGCTGGCATGCATCTGGGTTCCTAAATAGAAATCAGCCCAGGGCTCTTTGAAATGGTTAGACTGTCAAATGGATAAATTTAAATTGAAATTAAGGGGTGCTTTTAAAAACTAAAAATTATAATTTGTCATTACTAGCAGCTTGGTGATATAGATTGACATGATTATATGTTAAATAAAAAAAATGAGAACCAGAGGGGAAGACATTCACCCTGATGTTTCATTAAGTTTGGTGTGGCGCTCAAACCTGGGTAGGTTGGGCAAGTTCTCAGGTTTCCAAGTTCCAACCACTAGACCCATGAGAATCATAGGTTAAGAAATCAATGACCTCTTCCATAGCATATAATAACAGTGTTTTGTGTCAAGAAACAAACACAACGACAAAAACCCACACAAACAGTAAAGGAGCCCTATTTTCCATCTCCAACAGCTTGCCTCCCAATACAGCTTGCTGCACTGCATCACTACTATGGCACATCAGTTTACTTCTTCACTGCCACTCCACAGACCACACACCTTTCTATGTCCTTCCCAAAATAAAAGGTTCCTGTGACAGGCACAAGTATGTTGTCAAAAATATATTTATACCGGCATATATAATTATATAAGGCACCTTCAAAGATGAATTAGCTGTAGTATTTCATACGACCAAATCAAATTATCTTTGGTTCTACTATAGTTTGTAAGTGGCACTATGGGGTGAGTGTAGATCTTTAGTATATGCACTTCCAAGTGTAACACCATTTTTCTTCCTTCCTAGTAAAAAGACACGCAAGATACTCTAAGCTACCATATGCCCAATATACCAAAAAAAGAAAATACAAAGATGATGTATGGGACATAAGGAATAAGCCAAGATGGAGACTGTATTTTGATTTTTCCCTTTCTATGTGCTCCGAAGAGAGAGAGAGTACTTATTATACTTATTAAATATGCCAAACAAACACACCAAGCGAATTTTAACGAAAAAATGAACCAAAAGACGCCACATTCACATTGTATCACTTGTCAAATTGACATGCTCTACTACTAAAGAATGTAGAAATTGTTAATAGATTGACAAATCGAGATGCTCATGAACAATACCATGTGTTATTTGCTCTTCTTACCATTGCCAGTTCTGGACACATCGAGATGCCAATCATGAACAACACCGCGGGGCAAGATCTGCTGACTGCTGTCGCACGCGCGGCTGCCGGTGGGAGGTGGCAGGGGCGCGGGGCCGCGGGGGGCGACCGTGTGGCCAGGTGTATGGCCAGGCGGCCAGCCGGTGACGCCGACGATCAAGGGACGGTGGCGGGCGAGTGGCGACTCCGCGACGGTCGGCAGTCGGCACGGAGGCAGAGCCGCGATGGCCGGTGGGCTCCTGGGCGGCGACTAGCGACGGGCGACGCCCAGCTCCTCGCGAGAATTGGGAAGAAATGAATTGGGGCGTTGTTGGGCTTAAGGAAATGTAGGAGGTGCGATGGTGGGCTTTCAGCTCAATGGGGCTGAATAAAACAAAAGGCCCATCCAGTGCTCGTTTCTTCCTCACTTTCCAGCGCGGTAGGTCCAGGGTGCTCGTGCTCGTGCTCGCCGCCAGTAACTATTAATGAAGAAGCCAGGATCCGCGGACCCCGCGCTAGGTTGCTCCACCACTTCTGGTGTTATTGGTGTTTCAATTCAGTACCACTAGTAGGATGATGCCCAGCGTTCTTTGCGGGTATAAAAAAAAAAAACAAAAAGGTTTATAATAGTTAAAATTATAAATTAATAGATACATATATATGGATGTATTGCGGAGGTTGTATCTATTGACATGGTATAGATTATTTCAACTGGTCATCACCCAAATCTCATCTATACGCATATTTTGGAGAACCACATGTAATCTATGTGATTTACGGTTTTTGTTAGGTTTTTGCTTACAAAAGCGAATTTTGCTTAGAAACGGTTTAAATTTTTGCAAAAAAACTTATCGAAATATATTCATGTGGGTCTTGTTTTGAAGAATTTATTGCGAGGAACACCATAGTGCAATTAGATTTTAATTACGATACTTGAGTTAGGTGCTATAATTTTTTTTTTTTCAAAAGAAATAGTTAGTGGAAGATTAATGAGCTTTAGTGAAGGTAACTCCTCTTATGATGTCACCGACATTATCCTTGAGCTCCCAACCAATCGGGATCAAGAGAATAGGCTAAAAAAGGATTTAAATATATATAGGAGTTATAGATACACTAGATAATATGTCCGTGCGTTGCAACAGAAGAAAATTAAGTAATACGATCAAATTAAGATGAATAAGAGAAAAGTGTTGCGAAGCTACGAGCAGAGGGTGCTTTGTACTATGAACTTGCCAAAACTCCAGTACTATGCATGCAGATAACCCCTCCCACTCCAAATCTCCAATAATAATAAATAATAACTAGTACTAACTTATTTTGTGCTGGTTTAATTACTACCTTGCAGAAGGAAGGTGGCATGTTCATATATAAGTTGCCGCGGAGAAGAGGTACATGCCCCTACCACCTCTCGGAACACCTCATGACTCATGAGTACGCTCTATTCGCTTTAGTTTATTAGCCATTTAATAGTATTTTTCTCTTGTAAAAATTAGTCATGGCTATCGAGTTTAAACAGACTTACTTTTTGTTAATTGGAGACACCAATGAAACATCCACATTGATACTCACGAGACACAATAAAAACATAAATCCTAAAATTTATTTATCTAAAAAATACAAACATCTTGACACTCAGAACAATCTAATCACCTCACCGACATTTGGCATTATGAAAACAACATAAACTAATCTCTAAATCTTCTGTTAAATTACTGACCTATATCATCATCATCATCATCATCATTATTATTACTATTACTATTATTATTATTATTATTATTATTATTATTATTATTATTATTATTACTACTACTACTACTACTACTACTACTACTATTATTATTAATCATGATATTTAAATAACCATAAATTTTAGCATAAACTACCCACCTATGCCATTATAAAATATGATCTAAAGTAACAACTTAAATTTGCATCTAAATTACTCACCTTCAAAAAATTACCTATACATGTATCCAACTTATCCACCCCCTTATCATTATTGAAAATAAAATAAATATTCTATCAAATTTACTTCTCAATTGCCAACACCTAATACTTGTAAAGAAAAAATAACCATAAAATATGCCTGTATAGCACTGCTTTTCTAAACTAGTTGTTGACCTTGCATAGTCTTTATTTAAACTATATGGCACATATGTTGTTTCCCTTTAATGAACCATTTCTCCTATTTAAGTCATGTTTAGCTCAAACAATGGCTAAATAATAGGGGAACGTATCCTGTGGAAACCAAGCAAGCTGTGCAAACTTGCAAACTCTCAATCAAAGCCACAGGATGCTCATCCGATGGACAGGAGCTAAGATGGATTCATTTTGCATTTAACCGCACGCCATTAGCCACATTAATCCTGTTATTTGCAAGTCACCCCTCCCTAATTTCTCCTGTACGTGAGTCAGCCGCCCGTTCATTTTCCTGTACGGGAGTCACAGCGTGCTCGCCGCCTGTTCGCTTTCTCGTGCGGGAGTCACGCTGCGGTCGCCGCCTCCTCGTTTCTCGATGGCAAGTCACGGCGAGTCGCTACGCCGCTGACATTGCCATGGACTCCGGCGCCCGCGGAGTCGCTGCCCGCCCGCGACGGCCGCGAGTCGCCGCTTCGCCCTCGACGCCATGGACTCCGGCGCGCGTGACATCAGGGACCGCACCAACGCCGCACTGTGGCATTGGAAGTGGCAGCCCTTCGTGCCATGGTTAGTTACTACTATAAGACTTTCATGCTGATTTTGATAGAAATTAATCTGACCCGATCATTGCTACCATCCCTACGTGCAGTGGACGTTGAAACTGCAGTCGCCGTAGTTGGAGCCCACCTTGAACAACCAAGCATACCACGGCCAACATCTTCTCCGTGTATAGCAGAAAGTTGCCAAGAACATTTGAAGCCTATGGTTGGGATGATATTTGATACACTCACAGATGCGGAGGAATTTTACAAATCATACGCACATAAAGCTGGTTTCTCTGTTCGTGTTGATCAGCACAAGAAGCAAAATGAGGAAATATTATTCAAGCGGTATTGTTGTTCAAGGGAAGGGTACAGAAAGGAGAGCGTACAAGATGTTAGTGATCAATCCGGAAAAAAAAAGAAAGACACCGAATGTGATGGATACCAGATGTGGCTGTGAGGCACATATTGTTGTCAAGCTTTGCAGTGACAAGAAGTATCAAATACATTCAATGGTTGAGGAGCACAACCATGGTTTTGTGTCGCCAGATAAAAGACACTTGCTAAGATCCAACCGTTATGTTAGTAAGAGGGCAAAGAGTACTTTGTTCAATTGTCATAAGGCTAGCATTGGCACGTCCCAGGCATTTTGACTTCTCCAAGTCAGTGACGGTGGATTTGAGAATATTGGTTGCACGCTGAGGGATTTGAAGAACTATTATCGTGACCTGAGGATCAAAATCAAGGATGGTGATGCACAAATGTTTGTGGGACAACTTGAGCGAAAGAAGGAAGTAAATCATGCCTTCTTTTATGAGTTTATGGTGGATAAACAAGGACGACTTGTTCGTGTCTTTTGGGCAGATGCCATATGCAGGAAAAACTGTAGTGTTTTTGGTGATGTGCTTTCGGTAGATTCAACATATACCACTAACCAATATAATATGAAGTTTGTGCCATTTACTGGAGTCAACCATCATTTGCAAAGTGTTTTTCTTGGGGCAGCATTCTTGGCTGATGAAAAGATCGAGTCATTTGTATGGTTATTTCAGACCTATCTTAAGGCTATGGGTGGAGTAGCACCTCATCTAATCATAATAGATGAAGATGCGAGCATTAAGGCTGCTATTGCTCAGATTCTACCAAATACAGTTCATAGACTTTGCATGTGGCATATCATGGAAAAGGTACCTGAGAAGGTCGGGCTCTCCATAAGAGAGGATGATGAGTTCTGGAAAACATTACACATGTATGTTTGGGGCTCCGAGAATTCATATGAGTTTGAGTCTCGATGGAATTCTATCATGACAACATATGGGCTCACGAAAAATTAGTGGTTTTCCACAAAGTTTGATATTCGAGAATCATGGATTCCAGCATACTTTATGGATATACCTCTAGCAGGAATCCTTAGAACTACATCACGATCAGAGAGTGCGAATTCTTTTTTTAACCGTTTCATTCATCGAAAATTGACCTTTGTTGAGTTTTGGCTAAGGTTTGACATAGCTTTGGAGTGCCAGCGCCAAGAGGAGTTGATAGCCGACAATGCAAGTCTTCACACCAATCCTAAATTGATGAAACTATGGGCCGTGGAGAAGCAATGTAGTGTCCTATATACACATGAAATTTTCAGTAAGTTTTAGGAACAACTCATAGTTGCGAGAGACCATTGCATTATTCAAGGGATTTCGGAGTCTGAAGATATGAAATTTGTCACCATCAGCAGCCTATCTGGAAAAGAGCGAGTGGTTCAAATGAACAAGTCTAACATGTTTGGTACATGCTCCTGTAAATTTTATGAGTCATATGGCATCCCGTGCCGTCATATCATACAAGTGCTTAGAGGCGAGAAGCAGAATGAGATACCATCAACTTATATTATGAAGAGATGGGAGAAAAGATGTAAAATGTGAGTTATACGGCTGTTTTGTTTTCTGTGGCTGTTTTATTTTCTATGTGCAATAGTGCTGATCAGATCTTTAATTTCACAGAGAAGTGTTCTTTGATGATGAAGGTAACCTTCTAGATGAAAAGGCTAAAGATCCTATGGAGGTGGCAATGCGGAAAAAAAATTCAGATTCACGCAACAAGTTTGAAGATCTTATCCAAATGGCCAAGAACTCTGAACAAGGGATGGAGTTTTTATATTCTAGTTTATCCGGCCTTATAGACCCTCTCCAAAAGATCATTCCTTGTTAGATAATTAGGCAATTTCCATGTCATTTTGATTCCAAAAATTAACATTATGAAGATGACACATAAAAGATTATTGATAATTGAAAACATGATATCAAAGACATCCATAATTAAATGGAACATGATATCGAACAACATGTGAAGCATATGAATATTAAACTGAAAATTAAACTCATGAACACATGATTCATATAGCATAACAAAGAAAGCATGTCATATATCTCACAAAGATGATTAACACGTAACTCGCACATGAAACGACGAGACAGAACTACTAAAACATGAACACAGTAGCATATGAAACGTATCAACGTAATCTGCAGCAAATGACGGACATGGCATATATCTTAAAACTGAAACCCGACACGGGATATATCACGAAAACGATCCGACAGAGCATACGAAACGGACTCATAACAGTATATGAAACGACGCGAAAACACTACTGCAACGAGCATGATCTGGAACACGAAAAACAGAGAGAAGATGAACAGTTCATACCCTCCGGTGTAGGAACTCGATCCCGATCCCGAACCTTGTCCTACTTCTTTTGTCATGGTGAAGATGTTGAAGACGATCCCGTGAGGAAGACGAACGGCGGCGTCCTCCCGTGCGTGAAGAAGGTTGGCGGCGGCGGCGTCTTCTCTTGAAGATGAAGAAGACGATGACGATCGGCGGCGATGGATTGGGCAGTCGCGTAGACGCTCCCCAAAAACCTAATTGCCGATCCCCCGTGCAAGGTCTCGACCGGCAAGGGCTTCGGAGGCACCTGCCCTCTCGCTTCTCCGTGCGCGCAGAGTTACGAGATGGGGAGTACCTCGAGTTGCAACTGGAATGTGAGTCTGAGCATCTAATCCCGAAGAGGAGGGAGCGTCTCCCTTTTATGCTTGTGATGGCGCCTGGTGGAGAGGGGAGGTGAAGAGCAAGAGACACGGTGGCAACTGAAGAGACGAGCGAAACTCCCGCGGTTAGTGAATGCTAAAAATTTAGCACGCCGCGCCCGCCCGCCCGCCCGCCTCGCCTCGCCACGCCACGCCCGCGGCCCGGCCCGGCCGGGCGGCGGCAGCGCACACCTTGGTCCGTTCCTTGGCTTCTCAAATTAAGTGGAATAATTTCCACCATATAAGTTAAGGCAACGTCCCTTGGACTTCCAATCCGTACAAATAATATTTTCCATAATTACACACCATAGAGTTAATTGATTTATTAAATCTAAAATGGGCCAAGCCCATAATAAATCCAACATTCCTGCTGCTACAGTTAATAAACAAGATGAGTTTGAATCATTCCTTGGTAGCAAAATTCCACATGAAGTCGAGATACATCCCACCAAATGATATCAAGTCCAAAGGGCGATGCAAAAGAATTAAGAAGAGTAAGGAGAAGAAGGCACCAAGAAAACGGAGGTGTGGAAAATGCCAGCTAGTAGTGGATCATGATGCACGAAATTGCCCAAACAACGTTGTTGGCTGATTGTAAACACCTTTTTTGTTCTAGTGTTAATTTTCAGTGTGTCAGTGAATTATAGAGCATGAATTTTTCAATATCTCAGGGCTTGAATTGCTGATATAATCAATACAATGGTACTATCATTGTACAATGTCTCAGTTTAGAAGCAAGTGAGATACAATTTTTACACCCAATGGAACAACAGCTGCATTGCGATATAGATTCAGGCATGGAAGCATGCTCATATTTAACTCATTTATGCAGTGCAACACAGGTTACAAGCCCTTCCATAGAATGGGACATCCAAATTATTCATAATCGATATAAGAGACCTGCATTTCAAACATCCATATTTTTTTCATAATATCAAATTTACAATCTCATTTCTGTGAACACACTGAAACTTCCAGGCAAACTACAAAAAATACCACTATCCTGACCAAGCACCTAGATTTGGACAGATTAAGCCAAGCATCCTTGCCAGAATGGCACACGCCCAACATTGACAGATTAAGCCACTTGTCTCTTGTTCCAGTTTTGGAGTGCATACTGTGATCACTATCCTTGCCAGAATGGCACACGCCATCCTCAGCTCGCCGGCCTTGCAATCCCCTTCCCACCATGTCAACGACAACTTCAAACACCTCCTGCATGGTGAACTCTCTGCAGAGAGCTAGAACGACGGCATTGTAGGAGGCGGCCACGGGCGGCAACACCTCAGTCTCTCATCAACAAGATTGCGGCGGCTTCCATCGACCGTCCTGCCGATCAGCAGCTTGCAGCAGCCGGATCACCCAGGAGACAAGCACGCTAGCCATCAACAACATACAGGAGACAAGCACAGCAATGCAGGCATCGTGAATTTTTTGCTTGGGAATCTCTGGTTTTGCACGGAGACAAGCACGCATCCACCTGCCTCATCTCTCTCCTCCTGCACTAGCAAGATCAAGGGGCTGGGACGGGCAGGACCCAGAGCAGCCGGCACGTCGCCAGGTCCTGACTCCCGGTCGCCGGTGCATCCCGAAGAACGTCTTCATCGCGCGGTCAGCGCGCCCACGTGGGCGAACGCGCCGACGCCGACGACGAGGGCGCCCTCGGTGCACGGGACGCCCCGCAGTCACATCTCCTCGCCAGGGGGCTCTTCCTATGGGTGGCTCCTCCCGCCGGCGGCCGGATCGGGAGGACCGCTCCCCAATCGCGACTCGCGAGTCGGGGGCGGGCGGAGGAGACGAAAGAGGGGATCAGGAGCCGGAGTCCATGGTGAGGTCGGCAGCGACTCGAGGGCGGCGACGGGGAAGGCGGTGGCCGGCGACTCGAGGGCAAGAATCACGGGCGGCGGCGGCGGCGACTGTTCTGTGCTAGAGAGACGGGTCTCCTGCGGATGGGATTTGGGGGGTGATTTGCAAAAACGAAATTACAATTGCTGGCCGGCGGGCGGTTAAATGCAAAATGAAACCCATCTCAGCTCCTATCCATCGGATGGGCATCCTGGCCTTGATTGAGAGTTTGCAAGTTTGCACAGTTTGTTTGGTTTCCACAGGATATGTTCCCAAATAATAGACTCATCACAATCTATCATTTAGTTAAACATGAGTATTATAGAAGTCATTACTTTAGACACATTTATATATTGATAGCAGTTTAGTTTTAGAACTTAGTTTTATTAAAATACTAATACACACATAATTCTCTAATAGAAGAAATTGAACATCTAGAGTGTTGAAATGGCCATCTATGCCATTATACCATTTTTTATATTCTTCTTGAAGTTAAGCATAACTTGCTGTAGTTGAATGGAGACCCCAATAAAACATCCACACTGATACTCCACGAGACACACTGAAAACATAAATCCTAAAATTATCTAAAAAGTATAAACATCTTGGAACTTTGTAAAACCAAATCACAATGCTGACATTTGACATTATAAAAAATATAATAAACTAATATCTAAATTAGCTTCTAATTTACATACCTATACCATTATTATGAAAGATAATTTAAAAGACCCAAAATTTCAGTCTAAATTACCCACTTATGCTATTATAAAATATGATCAAAAGTAAGACCTTGAATTTGCCTTCCAATTACTCACCTCCAAAAAGATCGCCCATATTTAATTTGTATCTAAGTTAAACTACAAAACCTACTATTTTCTCTATGGCAGAATGATGTGTTGTTACCATTTAAACAAACATTTATTCTATTTAAACTTTGGTTTAGCTCAAATAATGACCAAAATAATAGATGGCTGGCTATTTATCATTTAGTTAAACATGGGACATTGTCGGTCGTCATTGCTTTACTTAAATTTATATGTTGACAATTTAGTTATAATGACTTTGATTTTTGATGAATAGTAATACACACATAATTCTTTGGTAGAGGAAATTCAACATCTAGAGTGCTGAAATGAGCATCTATGCCAATTTTAGTAATTTTTAGATTTTATATGAAGTTAAAGTTTAGGTTTATTTTGGATTTGCTAGATTTGTTTAATTAAAACCATTCATTTATATTTATTTGGTTAATAGTTTGTTTTTAAGCTACATTTTTTATGAAAGGTACACTTAGTTTGAAATTTTAGAATATTTTAGTGAAGTAGTAATTTTTGAAATTATATTTTTACATTTATTTTAAATTTAACAATATTTTCTAGTGATGTTAAAATCTTAAATTGGAGTTTTCACTTAATATTGAACTGTTTAGAATTTGGTTGGTTCATCTAATTATTTGAATCTGATATGGGGGCCCAAATACCCCTGGATATTAACCAATAAGATACTTGAATAATAGCTACCTCATATTTTCATTAGAGATTCAACTTTTAGCATTGTAATTCGAATCTGGTATTAGACATGCATGAAAGGACTATTTTTACCCAAATACATTCAACGAAAGATAAATGTGTAGGATCGGATCGATATGAATTGAAAATAGTTGTGAAAGATATGTTTTAGAGCATGTGTTAATTGTTTGTTAGCGATTAAACTTCGATGAGCTGTTTCCCCGTGGGTCAAATATTGAATTACAGTGTTGTCAAATGATCAATTTACTGAACATGGATATATTGGACAAGGTGGCGGCGGAGGTCTCGGCTACAAGCACGATCGCGAGCGCGACTGGTTGACCGTGCAGGGCTGCAACTGCGGCAAGTGATCTACGTGCCCCTTCAGGCTTGCCGCTTGTATATGCTTTCAAGATTTTACTCCCTCCATTCCAAGTTAAGCAAGATACATTTTGCTCTTCTAGATACAGTGGCGGAGCTACAGGGTATGCCGGTTGTCTGACCGGCATGCTGACCAGCATGCTAGTAGTATAATACATGTATTATACATCTTTATTCTGGGTCGTGCTAGCTACCGACCGGGTCGGCGTCCAGCGCCCCGCCGACCCCGCTGACCCACGTCCCCACCTATTTACGTTTAGCATCTGGCCCATTTGGTCCGCTCACGCCCCGCGCTTCAGCGAATTGGGCCTAATTTGGCCTAGCGCTTCCCGCGGCATTTTGCTGACCGTCCCACCTATTTACGTTTAGCATCTGGCCCATTTGGTCCACTCGCGCCCCCGCGCTTCAGCGAATTGGGCCTAATTTGGCCTAGCGCTTCTCGCGGCATTTTTAAAAAGAGAAAAAAGCAAAACTAGTACACGGGTATGATTTGAACACAGAACGTATTGTTTCTCAGATATCACCTTATAAATGTTCACACTAGTTGTGAAGTAGTTATTTTATTAAACATTAAATACATCATACTATTTTAAAGTCCAATAAAAAGGCATCCAACCATGACAAGAGTAAATATTCTATACTAAAATATGTCTTCGGAAACTTCAGAAAACATGGAAAAAAACTATGTAATGGAGAAATATAACAAAAATATATCATAAATAGGAACATCACATGTATACATATATTTATAGAACATCACATGTACTCCCTACGTCCCTAAATAAATGTCGCCGTGGAATGCGTGCCACGAGTTTGACTTGATTTATAGAAAATGCGTGTAATATTTATATCCCTAAATAATTTTATTAAAAAATAGATCCAAAGATCTTTCCGATGATACTAATTATGATACTAATCGATGATATTTATTATTTATTAAGATTGCCGGTAGTTGTTTCTCGGGAAGCGAAGCGACCCTTATTTAGTGACGGAGGGAGTGTACTATGTGAACATAAAAAACATAGGACATTACATGTATTCTATGTGAACATCACAAAATACATCGTAGAACACCACATATATACTATGTGAACATTACAAAATACACCATAGAATATCATATGTATACTAGGTGAACATAAAAAAATTACAGAACATCACGTGTATTCTATGTAAACGTCACAAAATACATCATAAAACGCTACATGTATACTATGAGAACATTACAAAATACACAATAGAACATGAAATACACCATAGAACATCATATGCATATGACGCAAACATCACAAAATACATCATGAAACATCACATATATATTGCGTGAACATTATAAAGGGCATCACGAACATCATCATGTGTATAGTAGGTGATCATCACAATAAAATATATAGGAAAATAACAATAACAAAAAAAAACATGTAATAGAGAAAAAGAAAAAAACACCCATTAATATACTATATGAATAGTGAAAATAATCATGGAATATCATATATACTATATAAACATCATAAATTTTATCGTAGAACATCGTGCGTATACCAGGTGAACATAACAAGAAGACATATAGAAAAACATAAATAACAAAAAAAATAAATATTTCATGAAAGTAAAAACAATATAATAGGGTAAACAATATAATAGTAAAAACAAACAAGAAAAAACAAAAATAGAAGCAATAGAAATAAGTAAAGTAACAATAGAAAATAGAAGGAAAAAAGGAATTAATGAAAAGAATAAGAGAAAAGAAAAAGAAATTAATGAAAAGAATAAGAGAAAAGAAAAAATGGTTAAGAAAAAAATAAAATAATTGATCAAGTTACTAATTAGATTGGTAAATAAAGTGAAAATACCAAAAAAAAGAAATATAACGAAAGAAAAAAAAAAAAGACAACCAATCTATATCTTGAAAAAGAAAAGAACGTAATTAGCTTCATAACCCACAATTTAAAAAATGGGACACAGATAACATGAAAAAAAAAAAAAAAAAACTTAATTAGAAAAAATAAAATAAAAAGAAGAATGGAAAACAACTAAATATAAAAAAGAAATACAAGAAAGAAAAAGAAAACAAAAACATCCGCAACCGTGAAGACTGAAGACAGTGGTTCTCGCTCGCATGGTGTTGGCACGTGGGCCTGACGGAGTTGTTGGTGCCGCACTTGCGCGTGGGCTGAAGTTGTTCGTGGGCCATGATCGTGGGATCATATTGGGCCAAAATAAGCTAAAACACGGTTGGACGGATGAAGCGCAGCGGAGCGTCTGTCGGGGTCGGCGCCTACGACTTTGTCCGACCGGTCGGCAAAAGAGATTGGCGCTTTATTCTTCTATCTATACTAGCTTTGTGCCCGTGCGTTGTAACGGTTATATAAAAGATCTCATGACATGCTCAATGACATGAGTAGAATATATGTAAAATTTCATGTCAACATAAATAATTAACACCAAATGTAAACTATCCTGTAGATTACAATCAAGTTTTCATGGTTGTCACATCGGTCTATTCCCCTAATCGGTGCGACGATCCAATCCTGAGCACCACTTTTTTTTCTCTACCGGATGGGCATAGCAAGCACGCAGCGCGCACGCGTCGAACATTAGGCTGGCTCGCTACCAGTGTAACATTGAGGTCGATCAATCAATTCTTCTTCAGTATGTATATAATCGAGTTTAGACGGTTGCTCTTTAAGTCTAAACCCTTTGTCATGACCTATGACTATTGGCATTGGCAGTTGATGTGTGTATCCCTAACTTGGCCAGTCAATCGACTAATTAAGGAACCAAGTTGCTGGCTTCCTACTTTGCAGCTTCACTGCCCTTCGAACTGGCTGTAGCAGTAGCGTTTTTCTCAAGAGTCTTTGTTGTGGCATTTTCAGCACCAGACGGCTCAAACAGTTTCTTGCACCTGGCCACCTGGGTCCCTTTCATGTCATCTTGATGACATCATTTTTTTGTGGCACCTTTCTTTTGCTGGACCGTTGCTGGATCTGAATCCGCTTCTAGAAGCCAAGGTCAAGCCCTTATCATTTATCTGCTTCATACGATCAAGGAAACAGAATTCAGAGAAAGACATCAGATCTATAAAACCCTTGAGGACAGATGAAGGTTAAACTTAAAAATTAGCTACCAACCTCGTCTATGTGAACTCTGACTTTAAAAACCTGCAACAAATGCAGTGGATTGGATTACTTCGGGCGGGTGGGGTGTTGAATCTTAGCAAATGAAATAAATTCATGACATTTTCTCAGATCCTCAGTCTTGGCCAACTAGCCTGAACTTAACTCACTGATATGACATGAACCATGTATACTGAATTATTACAAGCAATCGGTGTAATGAACAACCATCATTTACCAGCACAAAAAGAAAGCAGCCATGCACCTTTTTTTTTTTTTTTGCTTTTTTGATACTAACAGCAAACACTGGATGCTGCATTACTAATGGCAAACAAGTTTTAGGTCAAAGTTTTTTTTAAACAAAGCTTAAAGGGGTTTAAGATGAGCGCAAAACAGAATTCTAGCAGTTGCTATGTTTATATATTCCTTCATTTTTTTATTTTTATAATATGTTTTGATTATTCTAGACACATAGTTTTTGCTATGCACTTAGATATACACAATGTCTAGATACATAGTAAAAGCAATGTATTTAGAAAAATCAAAACGTCTTGTAATTTGGAATGGAGGGATTATATATATCATAAGTTGATAGATAGCTGGGGTAAGGAAATTGGCTTGTAAATGAAAATAGCTAATTCAGTATAGGTTTACTCAGAATATGCTGTCTCCAGTCCCTAGCTGGAAGGAGTGCTCCATCACAGGTAGAGTTAACCCGACTACCAGCCACAATGCAAGAATCAGACAGATTTAACCATTGTAGCAAAGCCTCCTCAAAGCAAAAAAATACATGACAAATACTTCAAAATATATAAAGTCACTTTCATTACCAACAATATGCAACAAGAGCTTACAGATAAGAAAACTGAGCTTTCAGCAGAACAACATATACTAACTTAGCTAATGCAGTTCCAAGTACCAAATTCAGAATAAAATACAAGTCACACCTTCAAATCCATGTCACCAGATAAAACAAGTCAGGTCTGAACTATGAGACCCAATAAAATAGGCACATGTAAGTAAATTACATACATATAAGCTGCAGATAAATTTTACCAATGCAAAGGAAATTTTCATATATATAAAAGAAAACCAAGCATAACAAGAGGCAAAGAGGGTTACATAAGGATGTTCAGAAAGTTTTGTCGAGTTGAACTGGTTCGCTAATGCCCTGACAGATTTGAGGGAGCCGAGGTCAAGCTTCAGAATTCTTACAAGCAATCGGTGTAATGAACAACCATCATTTACCAGCACAAAAAGAAAGCAGCCATGCATAAGTTGACATCCTTTTTTTTTGCTTTTTTTATACTAACAGCAAACATTGGATGCTGCATTACTAATGGCAAACAAGTATTAGGTCAAAGTTTTTTTTTTACACAAAGCTTAAAGGGGTTTAAGATGAGCGCAAAACAGAATTCTAGCAGTTGCTATGTTTATATATTCCTTCATTTTTTATTTTTATAATATGTTTTGATTATTCTAGACACATAGTTTTTTGCTATGCACTTAGATATACACAATGTCTAGGTACATAGTAAAAGCAATGTATTTAGAAAAATCAAAACGTCTTGTAATTTGGAATGGAGGGAGTATATATATCATGAGTTGATAGATAGCTGGGGTAAGGAAATTAGCATGTAAATGAAAATAGCTAATTCAGTATAGGTTTACTCAGAATATGCTGTCTCCAGTCCCTAGCTGGAAGGAGTGCTCCATCACAGGTAGAGTTAACCCGACTATCTGCCACAATGCAAGAATCAGACAGATTTAATCATTGTAGCGAAGCCTCCTCAAAGCAAAAAATACATGACAAATACTTCGAAATCTATAAAGTCACTTTCATTACCAACAATATGCAACAAGAGCTTACAGATAAGAAAACTGAGCTTTCAGCAGAACAACATATATTAACTTAGCTAATGCAGTTCCAAGTACCAAATTCAGAATAAAATACAAGTCACACCTTCAAATCCATGTCACCAGAGGCATCTTCGGCTCCAGTAATATCAGAAAGCATAAGTGGGCTACCATCTCCACCAAATTCCTGTGAATCAAGGACCATGCAATTCCAGCGACAGAAAACTTTATAGGAACCCCAGCGTCTTGACAAAAATTGCAGTACAAAGCCTATCGATTTAAAAGACAGATCAATTAGTAAATGACATTAATCATAAGGGCAAGGTAAAGAATCAAAGGAGACATTTGGACATACTAATCTCTTACTAATCCTAAAACACTAAGAACATTGTGGTCAAGATGCAGTGTTTCAAGAGGTACTAATCTGTAACTAATTCTAAAACCAAAGAAAATCTACTTCAACAAACATGTGTTTCAGTGTTTGGTGATCCTGTTCCTTATACTAACAGCAATGCAACTATTAGTAATATCCTATTCCTGTTCTCCGCTTGGGACAAAAAATATATATATTGCTGTCGTGTCTTGGAAGTAGCCATGCTTCACAGTCTGCACAGGAAAGCCGATGCGCACAGTGCATGTACCTATGGTTCATGGAGATGAAGCTGATGAGGAAGCTACACTTGCCGCACGCTGGAAGGAGCAGAGTGTGAAGGGCGAGACTAGGAGGTTGGGAGCGGAAGAAGACGCCGCCGCCTGTGGTGCGCCTTCGAGCTTGGTGCCGACACTTCAGTCTCCAGCCATTCGGTTTCCTACTTTCACCTGAAGGATTAGAAAGGATATGGGAAGAAAAATCAGGAATTCAAGAGGTGCTGAAGTCTGAAGTCTAAAGTCTAAACAATATGACATTTGCATAAGTACATCACAGTTCATTAACCATATTGAATTTACCTAGGCATCCGTGGTCTAAAGTCTAAACAACACATATTCTATTTATTATTAAGATTCATTGTTGTACATCAGACATCAGCAATGAGAACAACAACAAAAAAAGAACTCTTACCCAATGAAGTACAATAACATTTACACTTTCTATGGCACAAAAAGAGAAATAACAATTTTGAAAGTATGACCATATGGTCAAACGCCGGGCCAACACACATAATAAAATATGGTCCTCATTGAGTTTATAAAAATCAATTCCCTTTGCATATGTATGGTGGTGGGCAACTGATGCCAAACTCACAATGCGACCCATATTGATAAGCAGAAAGTGTCCTGATAAAACAAGTCAGGTCTGAACAATGAGACCCACTAAAATAGGCACATGTAAGTAAATTACATACATATAAGCTACAGATAAATTTTACCAATGCAAAGGAAATTTTCATATATATATATATATATATATATATATATATATATATATATAAAAGAAAACCAAGCATAACAAGAGGCAAAGAGGGTTACATAAGGATGTTCAGAAAGTTTCGTCGAGTTGAACTGGTTCGCTAATGCCCTGACAGATTTGAGGAAGCCGAGGTCAAGCTTCAGAACAACAGGAAAGCAATAGGTTTTTGACATCTTGGAAATGACAAATGAGGTGGTTGTGATCGATTTACTAACTACTAGCATATGCCCGTGCGTTGCTATGGGAACTACTTAAAAAAAATTTCAATGTAATTCAACACGATAAAAATAAAAAAAATAGTTGGTTAGAGTCTCAATTTTCATTACAGTAAGAATATAAAAAAATAGTAGATCAAAATCAAGACAAATAAATTTTAACTTAGGATTAGCAACATATTGTTTTGAACCACACTCAAATAAATAAGCGTCAAATTTAGTAACAACATTAAAATAAGTGCATGATAGATCAGTCCTCCATAACTATCTCTTTCATTGTCTTATGCCCGTTATGCGGCTAAGATATTCTCGTAGGGATACAAGGATCATGCAACGCCGTGAATTCCCATCATACGCCAATAGATCAATCACAAAGTTCTTTCGTAATCTTTGGCCATCCTTGCACAAGACAAACATAAATAATAAGTTGCAAATATATATATATATATATATATATATATATATATATATATATATATATATATATAGGAAATTCCATCCTACTCCTAGGGAGTAGTTACCCCATATTAATATCTCTAGATTTAAGGTGTATATGACCAAACGAAGTGTATGTACACGAAGTATATAATCATACTAGACCATCTATGGTAGTATATATGTCAAGTATGCATACATACATAGAGTATGTGGTTATACTTGTTTTATATACTACGATCGATTGGTATTTTCGTAATATATTAAAAAGTATGGGTTCCTTTGAAATTTTTTCACGTAAGAAGATTTGAAGTATCTTAGTATGAGTATATAAACATACTCAAAGTGATAAACAAGTATAAATACATACGCAATATGTTGTTTTGAAGATGGGAGTAACTACTCCCTGGAGTAGAAAAACCTCTTCCTATATATATATATATATATATATATATATATATGACCACAAACATAAATTATTGTGCTCACCGTAGAGATTGGCATGAGCTGTCCATTGTTCCATGCGGACATGAATTGTAGAATGATGAAGGCATTTAAATTTCTATATCATAAAAAAATGGTCAATTATTAACCCTTAACAGTCAATTTCTATATATAGCATGGTTCAAATGAAGTTACCTATCTTCTATGATTGGAAAGCCACTTGGGAGTATGTGTTTCCACGGAAAGACATCGACAGCATGTGCAGGCTCTTTCACTCCCGTTGCAAGTCTATAACTGTTGGAAATACTGATAATTTTATGCACATAGTGCTTGTATGGCATATCCTTACACCAATCAGGAATTGGAGTAGGATCAAGCACAGTTAGAGTTTTTCCACAATGGTCGAACACAAAAAGGTTAATGCCTCCTCTTAACCATGGCATAAGAAGCTGTGGAATGGTAGGAATTAGAATTTCAAAAAAGGTTTCACAGTAATCATAGAGAAATATCCTTACAAATCTGCAGCGTGAGGCATCATATTTCATATATGGCCATGTTTCTAATGATTTAGCCAATTCTTGAACATTAAGCTTCTCTGACCTTGGAATTTGTGCAGATTCGTACGTAGTCTACAGAAAACATATATGCTTGAACACATGAGAAAGACTTCTTATTATGGATATACTACTTAAGAAAATACGCAAGAGCATACTTATATAATTTAAAAACAATTTACTCACACAAAATCTCAGGTCCATGTAATGCTTTGAAACTACCACATTAGCACTCGTCAACCTTTTATTCTCATGGTATGCAAGAAGCCGCACACCCATGTTGAAACATTCTCTGGGCATCGGTTGATTCATCCTTAGTGATGCTAGGAGTTGACGGACAGTTAGAGAGATATTGTAAGGTTGGAAGCTCCGTACCCAGTCGGTCCTATAAGATAACAAGTTATGACCTAGAATATGATCAATTGAATAATATATATTACCGTTGAAAAAAATAAATAAATCATAAGAAGCTTACTCCAATGTCTCAGCATCATCAATGGTCATGATATAGTCACACAACATGTCTATCAAATCTTCCTTGGTCATTGGCATGTCAAACGTGGAAAGGCCACACAATAAAAATGGGTCCATAGCTCTATCAGGAGAGGATGCTGCAGAAGTTTGATGATAATCTTTCCTCTTGCATGGACTATTAGGACTCTGTAGTATTTCAATATCAGATGGGCTTCCAATCACTTCATCATCAACTTTAACTAATAGACATCCCTTTCTCTTGTTTAACTCTGAGGACAATAAAATAGCAGCCAACTTTGTCCTGAACTGGGTCATATCTTCCTACAAATATGATGAATTATCATTTTATAATACATATCATTAAATGCATATATAACAACATACAGTAACCCTGTGTGATATACCTGAGTTATGCTGTTAGACAGACCTTCCCCGGTCCAGTATTCAACATACTTTAATAAAAAAAGACCGCATGAACAGCTGCCATATCAAAAAGAGCATCACACACATATCCAATAAATACAATAAAAATCTATTAAATACAATATCTGGCACAAACCTGTCCGTCTGCATTTTCTGCTCGAAATGTATCTCTCTAGTTGGCCAAGAAGAAACCTAGATGTTCGGCCACTTGTGATCTTTAAGATCCTTGTGCTGCGATATAATGTCTATTTTTTTCTGCATTCCCTTGATCTGCAAACATATATACAAAGCAGTATCTTTAGTTTCCTAAAATATTATCTATTTATGAACTAACAAATAATTAACATTTTGTAGCAATAGAATACACTCACGGTAAGAATCAGGTCTTGACGACCAAATATGGTGCCCATTGAATCAAGCACTTGTATCTCGTGCTCTTTGGCATTAACCACAGCAAGATACCAATGGGTGTGTTCAATATTTATTGGAATAAACACCTAAATAAGTATTGTACATATTACATCAGATAAGTATATATTTCGTATACAGCAATAATAATACGAATTGATTTTTTTACCATATCATGGTCCAGGTACGATATGGTGCTAATTCCATTCTTGTCATGCGTGGGATACATGTCCTTCATACTAATTTTATCATCACCATCCCTCTTGAGGATACTGGAGATAAGAGAGAATTCTCTAGGAGGACCTTACCACAAGCCCTCAACTTCAGATGATCTTGATGCCTTAATAAGATAATGTATGCATTTATGACCTGCACAGGTTAAGATGAACTATAAATATTTGGAAAAAATATTTCATATGTTAGATTAGAAGTAATGCTACGAACTGGTCATTTAAAAATGCTATGACCTGATCATTTAAAAATGCATTCGGCTGAAAAAGGCATTCCATGTTCATCCTGTCTATGAAAGCATCGTCAATGAGCACAACTTGTTCCTTTCCAGGTTTATAGGGGATTTTTTTAATAGGCTCAATAATGTCAAGATCAGCCTGGTTGCAAACATAATCTGTAAAAAAAAATAGTTGTGTAAGGAAGATGACAAACGTAGCCATTGAAAAAAATATACATATAAATTGGGAATTGAAGTTATATATAAATTGGCAAATGGAACATGTGGAAAAGGGAAAATAATTCCAGTACCTTCGGGACAGCCACAATGGAAAAGGAAGATGACAAACGTAACCACTCTTGATATCCCTGTTCTGTTCTTACTGATATGTTGTTATACTCTGATTTCCCCTGTTTCCCAAGTTTTAGATCATATGTTTTTTTCTAAGAAGATCGTGCTGCATTTATATTATTATACTTTGTTATGCATGGTGAAAGTTTTAGACCACATCTTTTTTTCTGAGAATCATCTATCTATGTTATTGTACTCTGATATGCAAATCCAAGTTTTAGTTCACATATTTTATCTGCAAATGGTGAACCTGCAAACTTTGTACTGCATCTTTGTTATTATACTCTGATATGCATGGTCCAAGTTCTAGATCACATGGTTTTTCTAGGAAGACCATATAATACTTACTATTACATAAAGTTGATATATCTTTTGGTTCACATGCTCAATTCTTCTATCAGGACAAGATGACTGGATCGCTGAAGCGTAAGAGAGTTGAAGCGCCATGCATCCTAACTTTTGAGGACGTGCATCCTCATACCACATGGAGTCTATGTGTCCAAGTGTTCCACAAATTCCATGTGGAGAGGCTTGCCCAGGGCACAAAGAGGCTTTACATGGTGTTATTGGATGAGAAGGTAATACATATCAACCCTTTTGGTTTCACTCTTATAGGCATCAGTTGTTAATGTATTGTATAGGATGATTAAATTAACTTTCAAGTGTTCCTTTGTTGTTCATATGAGACTATAGGACTGTGAGCTTTCTTAGAAACCGAATCAGAAAAATGTTGGTGCATTACGGGTAGAAATATGTTTTCTTTAAAAAATATTAGTAACATAATTTACTTTATATTACATTTTTCATTAATTGTAGTTATATAAACACATGGTGCTACAATATCAAAAGAAAAAAAAAACAGCGCAATAATAGCCATTTGAGTTGGCTTCCTGACCATTTGGTAGACACATCCCTTGTCCTCTTACCATCTTAATTTCAGCTGGGCAATCAGATGGGAGGTTTGCAGCCTCTGCCATCTTGTAGCCCGCTGCACCTCCAAATTAAACCTCTGAAAAACTCCATAACTGAACTCTGGCCTCACAGTAAGAGAGTTGGCCAGTTAGCATGATATCTTTTTTCAACCATGAGTTAGCATGATATCTGAGTCGAGAAACATACATTAGTCCAAAGAAGCAAACCTCAAAGTTTGCTGGAAGTTTTTCAGTGGGTGTTTCCTAAAAACATATTCATGTAGTTTTAAATTAACCTTGGATCATCACAAGATAATTTCTTTTTTTGTAACAGGCTAAAAAAATGGTTACAGTGATATATGATCATGAAGTGGATCGCCTCGAGCCTTTACTTGTAGAGGGTCGAGTATATTTTGTGGGGCGGATGTCCGCACAACCAACTATGAGATCTCAGGAGTACAAGTGGGCAGATAATGATGTCGTGTGTCGTTTTACCTCAGTGACAACAGTTAATGAGGTCAGAAACATGGACGAGAGCCAGATCCCATTATTCCCACCTTTTATGCGTTTTAACAAAGTATGGGAGTTCTATATGGATAATGATACATATGTTGGTAAGTGCACCAATTTCCTTTTGTGTAGGCTGTAAATGTTCTTTTCTAACCGAATATTTATTATTTTATTATTATTCAAATGTCAGATATTATTGGTATGCCATTGATGGTTAGTTCATTTGCACAAGCTGATGGTGACTATAATCGAAAGATCCCAACTATACATATGGTTCTACTGGATGGCACGTATGTATATATGTCATGGATTTTAATTTTTCGTGTTTAACATAATTCAAATTTCTTATGTTTTCTTGTGATCTTAATTGAATTTGTAGCCATAATATCTATAAGATAAGTGTGTTTGACAAGTTGGTGACTGATAATCTAATGAAATGGAAAAAGCTAGCAGAAGATCGTGAGATTATTGTGTTGACAATGTTGCGTGGAAATAGTGTTGGTAAGTATGCCATGTTGGTTATGTATTATTTGGATGGTATTTATTAGGTTGCTCTTGTCTATGAAAAACTAATGTCAATGGCATTATTCTTTTTAAATTGGATTAGAGAGGCGGCTCGAGACTACGGAATTTAGTAGGATGCATTTTGAGCCAAAGATCGCAGCTGCGCATGAAGCCAGGAAAAGGTAATTATAACTTTTATTTATTGGAGTTATATTATTGTTTCAATTATATTTTCTACTAATTACATGTTAATTGTTTCTATAGGATTAATGGAGAACCAGAGGTCCATTCACCTGATCGCTGCAGGTTTGGCTGCCGCTGTTGCCATTCTAGAAGCTGCTGCAACCTGCAGCAGACTAATGCCTTCTTTGAAGGCAGGAACTCTCCACGAATCAAACAAAAATGAAGAATGTAGCAGTCATGGAGAAAAGCCAAGTCTTAGCATTTTGTTGCATTGGAACTGTCAATCAAACAAAAATGAAGAATGCAGCAGTCATGGAGAAAAGCCAAGTCTTAGCATTTTGTTGGAACTGTCCTTTGCTGTGACGGGTGGATGGTGCTGTCTTTTGTTGGCGTGTAATGGTTCTTCTTTTATGTGTCATCAAATGGATTTTAGTTGCCCAAAATACTGCTCCTCCGTGTTTACTTTCTTTGACATGAAATCTCGTAAATTTCTGTAGCTGAGGTTACATTTATTTCTCCTATCCCAATTACTGCTACTACTGATCAATCATGTAGTTACGAGCTCATTTACCTGCTAGAAGGGGACCATTGAGAAAAATCACTAAACCAACCCGTGAATCCCTCATCTTTCACTTGAGTAGTTGATTTTTACTAATGGATACCTGATTTCTGTACCAAGATAGGACCTAATCACTTTGACCGGACTAAGAAAGAGTACCAAAAGTTATATACTTCAGTAAAAACCAAAATAAATTATTCCGGATACTTCTTGATTGCACATCTTTGACAATAGTAAATAATATGGCTAGAAATTTTTCTACTCCTACAAAAGTTCTAATAGAATTATCAATATACATCTTTGTACATGTTTTTGGAGCCTAAAAAACTTTTATACTACCATTATGTGTTTTTCACCGTACGTGCGTCACACGTACAGGGCTCCGACGTCTCGTCTTGCCGCCGCGATCCCTAACCCTTGATCCCGACCTCTAGTATCTTGCCGCCGCTTAGAGTCCAGGCTTCGCGATCCATGGATGGCTACCCACCTGACGCCATGGCCTGGCCGCGCCGACCCCTGGCGTGGCCGCGTCGGCCCTAGGCGTGGCCGAGACAGACGGCGAACAACGGCATGGCGATTGGTGATCCTAATATCAGGAAGTGAGAATGTCTTTATGTCCTTCTGCATTGATTGTAATATTTTCCTAATATCCACAAGGACCATCTGCTCCACTGCAAAGTTGGATTGATTATTGCGTCGATAGTCCTCTGACATTGCGTCCTTGTGTTTATCCCAGAGTCCGGACACATCGCTTGGCTCACAAAATACCAATATTGTAGCAAACAGTCGTCGTAGTGCATATGGCATCATCCATTGAGTAGCTTCAGCAAGGCTCTCGTCCAGCGTGTTGTCTGCTTCGATCAGTCCCCTTCTTTCTGCTGCTTCACGGAAGGTTGGGAAGGTCACTCCATCAACAGTCTTTAGATCATCGAAGGATGTAGCACCAGCAACATGGTTTAGAAGAACCCTCAGATAATAGCGTTCCCCCTCAGCTGGATTGGCAGCAACGATTCTTCTGACCTGTCCTTCCCTAATTGTTTTCCTCTCATTCCATTCTTTGTCTTTTGCAACCCATGTATAGAACTCAGGAAAGTCTCGGTACAAGATACCACGAGCTTTCTCATCTGTCATGTTCTTTTCAAAATATGCTGTAAGTATTGACCTTTCAACACCTGGACGGTTGAGCACTTGTCGAACACCCTCGCGCTAGTCAAATGATACCATATGCATGTCTGGAAGATGGAGTTGCAAGGATTGCACAGAAGGGGATCTGTCGCTCAAATCAAACCCATATATCCTCCACAAGGCTTCCGGAGGGGTCACCCACCTAGCGTCTCTATATAGTTTGATCTCATCAATGTTTCCTTCATTGTCCACCTTGTCTGCCTCTCTCATAGCCACAGACGCTCGATCATGACCCTTGTAAATGTACTTAAATAGGTATTTAACAGCCTTGATGCTCCCACATGCCTCGACATTGATGTGGCAGTTGAACAACCGCAAGAGGTAAGGGTTGTAAGGCACGACCCATCTATTGTCTAGCTCGTGGTTGCGAATTTTTTCTTTCCTCCCATCTTCACATCGCCTATAAACTGGGTAGGAATCCTTGCCCTGTATAGTGACCTCGCTGAAAGGTCGCGGGTATCGATTCTTACATGAATCACGACCCTTTGTGCATGGGCAATTGCGATTAAGCATTCCATAGGGCCCATGCATCATATGCTTGGTGACCATCTTGTATAGTTCTGGGTACTTCTTGTCTGGAAGCTCTGCTGAGATAAGGAGGTCATATTGCTCTGGACACGTGATCTTGTACTTCCCTTGCATGATTAGCAAGAAATGTGCATGTGGTAGACCCCTCTTCTGGAACTCTACAACATACACATGGGCCCGTACCTTTCCAAGAATATCCTTTTTCAACAACCTCCTCTTCAACTCTTCAAGCTTTGTCTTAAAGACCCGCACAACGAGATCCGGCCGATCCTTTGGTGTCTGGCCAGGGTAGAGTTCATTCTTGATCTCATCCCAGTTTGGATTACATGTCATAGTCAAGAAGATGTCCGGCTTTCCAAACTTGCGCACCAGAGCCATGGCATCCATATACCGACGTCTCATGTCTCGTGGGCCTCCGATAAACGATGAAGGCATGACAGTTCTCTTTCCAATAGCTTCAGCTCTACCCTCACCAGCATGTAGGCTATCCACTAATCCTTGGTATAGGTCAGCCCTAATTTCCTTCTGATGGCTATGTATATAATCCAATCGAGAGCTCTCAATCTTGATGTACGTGTCAACAGCAAATTGCTAGAAAAGACGCCCTCCAAATAGTATTGGATTAAAAATTCCTGGTCGCATCTAGAAGTTATAGCAGTAGTAGTCACGGACAGACACAAATAGGTTGCCAGAAGATACTGCACATATAAGAACCATGTATTAGAGTATTTTTTATCACAAATGTACCAGTCTATGTGAAAAAGTAGATGAATAAAAAAACCTGATTCTTCTTTTGGACCACTACGAGCTTTACGAAGGGCGCGAGCTGCCTCAACTTCCTTAATACTTACATCTTTTTTGGGAATATCCATATGCCATCCAAGCTCCCCCTTAGGAAAGAATATTGGGTATGAAAGAGCATCATAGCATCCATGATATGATCATATGCCATGTATGCCCCTATCCTTCCCATGTAGTACAACACTATTCTCAAACCCGACCAAGGCGTTCACTCCCTCGATCCAAACAGCAGCCACCTCCGAAGTTAGCGGCTCATTGAATGTTCTTTGGTCAAGTTGATAATCAAGGTTCATCTGCGACATAGTAGTCCTCAAGGTGTTCAGCCCCCCCCACACTCCTGAGATGTTGTGAGTATGGGTTGCCACAAAGGATAGCCACCAACCTTTCAATCACTTCTTTATCTTTTTGGTACTGCTCCTCACGGCACTTTCGATACCGGTGCTCAAGACTCAGATCATCATCATAGAAGTATAGCTCTAGATGTCTGGGTTCCTTACCATCTTCTGCACCAAATGACCTTATGTTGTGATAGATTTGACCATGTGCATGAAAGGTGTAAATGCCACTGTTTTTGATGTTAGCAATAGCGCTATCGAGGTGACAATATAGAGAAGTGAATGAGAAATGGCCATTGAAGAACCTAATGTTGTTACGAAAATGTCTAGCATCAGCATCTGAACTTGACCAAAGCCTCACAAGTTGATTAGGAGTGTCCGGTGCACTTAGTTGCACCTTTCCGTTACGGCAGCAGAAGCCAGGTGGCTCGGACTCAAACTTCTTGGCACTACAATGCTTGCAATCTTTGACAGGTTTGAGAATATGTATATCTGTAGGGATGTTACTATACACCTTTTCATATGGATCGGGAATGTCAGGGATAGAAAATGTATCTTCATTTGAGTCATCGATTTGGACACCCTCATCAGCTTCCTCATCTATAAGGTTATTTAAACTAAAACAGTTTAGATAAAATTATGTAAACGTTTATAGTAATTCAAAAGTCGTGACAAGTACCTTGCCCAGCAAATAGGTATCCCTCATCCTATTCCTCATCTTCCTCAAATATATCCCCATTGTGATCATCTGTTTCCATAATAGGGGCTTGGTTTATTTAAAATATAGGTTTGAGAACATATACTCAAAGGATTGTTACTAATATCGTAAATTACCACTATCATCAACGAATGGTTGTGTGTGTGTAGCTGAGGTAGGATGGACGCTTGGTTCGACACTTCCTATCAAGGATAGCACGAGCACGATTAGTACAGGTTAACATTCAGTCATATCAATTAAATGGGATAAGGAGCCCTAGTATTTACCATTGTTGACCATGGTCGATTGACTTACGGGTTGTGTCTCATTCGTGTTATCTCGTCCACTTTGTTTAGTAGCTTGTTTTTGTTTACCACCAATGCATTTTTCAAACAACGTGTTTTGGCTGGCCAACAGTATTTGTCTTTCCCCAGATGGAACACGACGTCTATGTGTCATGTGGCCAGGTGGTATATCATTGCAGCCATCTTCATCCATCTGCACTGGATCTGGTGAGATATAAAGAGGCGTTGCGCTGATCTCAGGAATCAACCATTCACTGCTGCTTGGTGTGGTTCCATGTGGCTCAGATGCTTGAGCAATGGGCCACTCAAGTGTAGGAATAAACATTGGGTTCTCCATGGCAATGGACTCCCGGTGGAGAGTGTGTCTGTGCACATCTTTGAATCTTTTTTTTGAGATTTTCATAGCCTCCTTACGTTCAGGTAAAGTATTATGAAGCCTTTGCTGCTTACGCCTTGATTCCCTCTCCTCAGGTGTCAAATTTTTGTACCGCTGACTAAAGTACTCGCCTTTTTATTTAGTCTGTGTACATGCTTTGATAGCATAGGGAGCTGGGGTAACAAAATCTGTATTATCAATGGCGTTGGATGAGTTGGGTGTTTCTGGTGTCAGCATTGGTCCTGTAACGCCTGGACTGGGTTGAGGCGTTTTATCAGTCAAATCAACAACGCTGCCATCATCTGTTGACAGGTCGGTGTATATTAGTAAAAAATCCAACACTGTTGTATTAGTAAAGCCAACAATGCTCCCCTTTTATATAGTATTGTTGATTATTGCATCTACTAATTACATGATAGCATGGAAGTGGACAGGAAATGAATCATTCCTATTTAACTGTATGCGATGTTAGTATATCACCTTTTTGTTCTCCTTGGGTCATCTTTTGGGATTTTCTTTTATGATAATTTTCACGCTGCTTCTTGTTTCTTTCAAGTTTTTGTTCCCGTGTCATCGCCGCAAGTCGTGTTCTTTCCCTTTGCCGTTTACGTTCCATAGCATCATTGACATGTGCTTTTGAATTAGATGCACACTGACTTCCTGCTTTATTATTGCAGTGGATCTGATACTTAATGCGAGGGCCATTATATATAAAGAATCAGTCATACCCATGCATGTATCAGTATTTACCAGCGTTTGTAGTGTTAGTCAAGTCTTCAAGTGGACTGCGGGCACTATTATTTTTTCTGGGTTCCATGAAGCAAAGATTGAATATACTGCATGATTAAAGGTTGCACAAACATGCAAATCAAAACACCCCTCAATAGGAAAGCGCACATTTCAATATGTTCAAACAAGTAATTGGCATATGAAAGGTAGTAAATTTAGACAAAACAAAACTTGCGGTCTTTACAAAACACCACCATGCATGGCAAACAATTACAAGTAATCAGCGTACCAATTTATCATATAATCCTCTTGGTGCTCAACAACATCCACAATTTTTAAAAGGTTCAACTGACTATCCGTATTATTGGTAGAACCAAAGTACAAATCATTGTTAACCAAAAAATGTTCCAGGCTCTACGCATGCATTTGGCCTCAAGCATTGATCACCCAATGTGATTCATATTAAGCTAATCTTACCTTTTTTGCTGCTTGTTAAAAATCTAAAATTCTGTTAATCGCATCAGAGAACACTGGTCTGCACATACTGGATATGTGAAGGATATTGGCCTACAATGCAAAGAATTAGGGCACTGAATTTTAGGACAAGACTACAACAGTTAACATGCTTCAGTTGAAAAATCAGCATCAAGACATGACAAATTTTGCTAAAGCAGCCAAGACATAGTGTTGTTCTAAAAATGACCATGCTACAAGCAAAACTGCTTGAGCTGAAAAATAGTGTTGCACTAAAAATAAACCTGCTATTTCTATAATTCACTAAACTTGAGCCAGAAAACATGCTTTTTCTATCTCATCTCATAAAACAGAAGTGTAGCTTCAGCAAATGTACCAACACTGTTAACAAGATCATGTTTATTACTATAAATTATCACCAGGTGACATAAATCTAACCATAACCCCCACCAAAAATTATCTATATTAATAGCGCCATTAGGTTCAAGCACGGGGCATATGTCTGAAAAAATCACAAGGCTTTTTTTTATTGCAGCACAGGTGCAGTTTCATATAGCTGTCTTTTAACATACTAAGCCTATCGACAGGAATGGATACACAGAAGCAGTATTATACAGATGTCAAAGTTGTCAGCAATGGAAACATTAATGAATAACAAATTCTCAAGCACGGATATTTTCTATTTTCTATATTTACACATATTCAGAGATGCACTTGTTGAGTGTGCTTGTAAGATACTTTGCCAACCAGCTAGAGACAAATAAACTTTAACATTTGTTTCCTTTTTACTAAGTGGTCTTTCAGCACCTGCATTTGATATACAATATCAAAACTATGCGAATAATGGCTCTGGTAAATCAGTTAAGGGGAAAACTATTTATTAAAAAAAGTGCACTAAAATGAAATGCAGACTTCTGTAAATGTTCTTCTCAGTCTCAGCAGTTGCAAAGATCCTGCATAGGTGACACAAACAATTGGCACACCCAAAGCATATTTGAAAAACTCAGATCTTTACATTGTGCCGACTGAAGGTTCACTCCAGATGATTTGGTGTGAAGATAACATGTATTGTTGACAGTTAAATTAATGTTCAGCAACTGACAAAACTGAGTTTCACTAATGCCATACCTATATTAAGGCAAATATCAGCTTTATGCTACAACAAAACAAAGGAATCTGGAGATACAAACCAAACTATTATTCCCTAAAAAGAAATTTACTCTCCACCTGAATATTGTCCAACTTCAGTTTCTGGTAGCTTATTATAGAAATGAAGCCATATACAGGTGCATGACAGCAGGAATAACTCCGGAGGAAGAATCTAATCAACAAGCAAGCTTACTTATTCACAGTGGTGATTGATGCCTATCGAATGAGTGGCTGGCCTCAACACAATTCCTACCCCCTGTGGCTACTATTTTGATCAATGGTTCCACAGCCAGTCCAAAGCAGTGGGAGGAGTGATCTGCAAAGATTAACAATCAGGCTCAACTTAGATTGAGTTGACATAAAAAACTATAATAAACATTATTTACTATTTCTATTTCAGAGTACATATTCTTGACCTGATAACAAACCATTTTAGAAAGAAATATTTTCTAATTAACCATGTGCATGTACAGTCATCCAAATTTTTTATCATTGTAGTAAAGGATTGACAGATATTGAAGTTGAAATCAGAATACAATGAAGGCCTCTTTCTTTATAGCTTCAAATTTTAGGCACAACAATGGGCTACTCTTCAGCACAATATATACACTACTTTTTAATATGCAAGACAAGGGAGCAAATACAACAACACCATTGATCAAACAAAGAACCGGATCCGCATCTGCCATTGCTTACCGTGTCAACTGCCAGATGCAGGACTGAGGAGGGGCGCTGGAGCTAGAGGCTGACGCGGCCCGACCGTGTCAACTGCCAGATGCAGGACTGAGGAGGGGCGCTGGAGCTAGAGGCTGACGCGGCCCGCAGCCGGACGGTCGGCTGGACTTGGCGCTTGGGCATCCGCCGTTCAGCCTATCCAGAGGTATCAGGGTCAGGGATGCTGCTGCAGCGTGCAATTGCAGACTGTGGGGGCGAGGAGGGCCGGAGGGCAGGTGGCGGCCGCGGGCCGCTTCCGGCAAGGGCAGGGCGGGGCGCACTGCTGCTGCGTTGGCTGGGGCAGGGATGCAGGATGGGGGCAGCACGACGGGCGATGGTGCCAGCTCCAGGCTCTTGGCTGCCCTAGGGTTCCGACGACGTGCGAGGCAGCCGAGCTCCGAGACTGATTTAGCGGCAGCCGGGCGACGTCCCGGGCGGAAGCTCGAGGCTCCAGAGTCGAGCAGCCGCGCGATGGCTGGGTTAGGAGGAGGAGGCGCTTTCTCGCTGGTCGCGTCCGAGGCGGCGGGCGGCGAACGCAAAGGCGAGGGAGCAGTAGAGGAGGAGGAGAGGTGGTCGACGGCGCGGGCGTCGTCGTCCACTCCTCGCGTCCACAGCTTTGGCGAGAGGTGAAACGGGGCAGCGTGGAGCAGGCGAGGAGGCGCCGCTCGTCGCGTCCTTGGCGGCGGCTAGGGCAAGGGGCAAGAGAGTAGTGGACAGGGAGGTGCTCGTGCGTCCGCGCTCGGCGCTCCGCGGCCTGGGGCTGGGCCGAACGGGAGTCGATGCGGGTTTTTGTTGGAGGCACTCTGAATCGGGATTTTGAATCCATCGAGCGGGAGAAACGCCGAAGTCGCGAAATCATCTAGCGCGGGAGGCAGGCTGAAGTCATTGCACGATTCCTGTTTCAGCTTATTAGGAGTAGAGATAAGTGACGTCAACTAAAACTATAAAAGGAATGGTTACAAACTTCAGAAAGAAAAGAATAAATTATCCTGAGCCAAATGAATAAGAAACATAAACCCCCAGTTCGTGAATAAGAAATTAATTACTGCTAATACATATTTCCTCTAACCCCTAATCCAACAATACCTCTTTAGGAGTCAGAAACAATGCATAAGCTATTTTCTTAACTGTTTTGATTGAAGATAAATGAAGGGGTTCATGAACTGAAGCCTAGCACCAAGCAACACCTGTAGCCAAAATCATAAAAGCCAACCAACATGGAAATAAGGGCTAAAGCTGCTAAAACAACACAAACAAAAAGAACACGCAGAACAGTGGTTTTGATTGCATTGCATAAAGAAGTGGATAAGAACATGTAGAACAATACTCATTAATGGACAGCTGCTCAGCAGTATTCTAAAAATTCAGAAATTGATGACTGATTTTCTTTTAGGACTACTGTCTTTTCAATTGAACAGAGAAAACGTTCATCAGAATACATAGTAGAACGCTAATCTGTAATGTATTAGTGCAGGCATGTAGCATTTGGCTTATGTGCGACGATAACAGAGGAGAGCCCTGTCAGATCACATGGTTGCCATGCTGTCATTTGCATAAAAACTATCTATTCAATTACTTGTCTAGCCCAATGCCCATTCAATACTGGTTACTGCCAGAAGGTTCACATCCTTTGGTCATAATGAAAATTTGTCTATCTAAAACTGATAATGTGAAGCGATCAGAGAATATGCTGAATTCTCATTGCACAGAAAGTTTCATATATAGTTCCAGCCATGGAACCAACTATGCATGAGTAATATAAGAATAGTTAAAACCTATATATGGAAATGGAGAAATCCTGAGTAAAGCAACAACCTTAAATTGTCCTTCGCCAGGAAGCCTTACAAAAGCTGCTTTATTTGTCCATTTCTCCAACCATCTCTGCAGAACATTTATCAACCAATTTTTCAGAACTAAGTAATTTGCAACAACCTGCAATGAAAACAAAGAAAATCAAGGTCAGAAAGAAACTAATAACACAATTTCGTCAATTTTAAAAATAAAGGTGTTTAGTCTGAAACTCCGTCCAAATCAATTCCAAGTCTGTGCGCTCGTTGTTGCCCACCATAGGTATGCCCTGGATCAGCACGGCTCAGGCGCAGTCTCCTGCGTCTTGGCCTCCTCCTCTCTTCTTCGCTTCCCGTGGCAGTGCGGCACCTCCTTTTCCCTTCCCCCAGCCTTGCGGACTGCTGCGGCGGCACGGCAGCAGATCTGCAGCAGCTGCAGGCATGGCAGGACTGTGGGAGGCGGGTGGGATGGAGGGCACCAGGAAGCAGGCGTCGAGTGGCAGGAGGCGGCTACCAGCCGCTACCATCCAGAGCTTGTAGGGTTCAGCGGCGGGCACCAGCCACCGGCAGACGGAGGGCCGGGAGCGGGGGTGTCGAGCACTCTTCGTGCCAGAGTCGGACGAGGCTCGCCGGGTAATGGGATGAACAGGAGTTGCATGCTGGGCGGAGGGCAGAGCGGAGAGGATGTGGCGGCGGCCAGGTGCTCCAGCGCCAGGTCGAGGGGATTGGAGGGAGCAGGGAGCGGGGAGGTGGGGTCGGAGGCAGTTCGGGCCTTCGGGGCATGGCAACCGCGGTTGGCAGTTGGTAGAGCGTGGCCAGCGAAGCGCGGGCGGGGATTAGCGCGGGGCTGGGGTAATTAGCGCCGGGGTGATTAAGCCGGGCGATTACGATACACTTCATCTTTTTTTTAGTTGTAGAGATAGAGATAAAAAAAGAGAGAAAAAAAACCTGGATCAGGATCAGGCCATCACACAACTACAGAAGTAGGAAGGCCCAGGACGCGGCCCACGCGGCAAGAGTCCAGTACGTACCCACGTTCACTACTTAACTAGGCAGTACCCCGCGCGTTGCCGCGGGGTAGTGCTGCGGTCATGATTGAATGAGAATAAAAATAATATAGTGACTAAAATGAATACATTTAAATTTGGGCATAGCATTTTTTTTCTTTTGCAACATGAATGTTCGCCAATAATTTCTCAAGGTAGTATCCATAATTATGGGGGCATAACAACATCTCTTCAAATCAGTTATTTAAGAAGATCCAAGGATATGAACAGTGAACCCACGTCACTTTGATTGCAGTCTCAATTGCATAATAAACCCACGTCAATTTGATTGCAGTCTCAATTGCATAATATTTGGACATGGTATATTTCGGTTATCTCCCTTGTCATATGGTACCTATAAATGGAAATCATGATCAGTTTTGCTGTTGTGGTTTTGATCTTTTCATGTTAATCTTGAAACAAAAAATTTCATTCATAAGTCATGCAACAATTAGTGTGGGCAAGTGAATAGCAAGTCTATATAGACATTTTCAGGATATAAACTATATAATGGAATTTTGGATCCCATTCAGTGGCAAAAATAAATAGCCAGGAGATTATTGTGGCCAAAGGATTTAGATTATGGCAGTGAGGATGGGCATTAGTGTAGGTCTTTAGAGTGGATAACATGCAGGTGATCATCGTAGAATGAGCACATAGCAATGGGCTGTAGGTGAACTCTTTCACCAAACGAACTTGAAAGCTAATTAGCAGAGGTCAGTGAAACAAACTGCATACCTTTCATTAAAGGAAAAAACGGACACTTACCTGGTGCAACTGATGCGGAATAACACCATCTAGCTTCAAGTGGAAATTTATACATGGACCTCCACAGTTGGAAGTTCCCTAGGACACGAAGAAATTGAGTGCAAAATTCAGCGGCTTACTCTCAAGGCAAGTGTAACAGCTGCTAAGTGAATGAGCAGCATAAAAAAAAGGCCATAAGCTGATGTACCCAGTGTTGATGCTATGTATTCATTGTAAACATGCAATGTAAACTCGGTAAGGACACAAACTTGTCCAGCGAATATGACACTGGATATGGAGTAACACAAGCTTCAGGGCCGGGCATGCGGGTAGGGCGACGGAGTCACTGCCGCCGCCGCCGCCTAGGGACGGCCTCCCCGCAGAGAAGTCGACGGCGGGGGCTCCGCTGGCGGGCGGGCGGTCGGCCGCGGCGCGCGCCGGTGCGGACTGTGAGCACTGCGAAGGTTGCGGGGCCTGGGTGTGTTTTGTGGTGAGCAAGCAGCTGCCGCGGCGCAGCAGCGAGCGGAGCGCGCGGGAGAGAGCGGCAGAGTGGGCGGAGATCGCAGGAGGGAGCAGCGGAGGCAGCCTCGATGGAAGCTGGGGAATTTTAGATTTGCTTTGTTTGGACTTTTTTTTCTTCTTCTTTTTTTTTTTGTTCAGGCCGGGGACCATTTTCTCAGGCTGGGCCTTGGGCTCGGTGGCAGGGCGGGCGGGCCAATGTTTCAGGAAGGTGGACGCGTGGACGTTGGTTTGTCGCAGAACTGTTCTTAGAACAGTGCATTTGAGTCTTGGGCACTCTATATATACAGGAATATGTGAGAGAGGCAATGGTATGCGTCTTTAAGTGTATAGGTAGATATGGCGAGTCTAATGTTCTGAACTTTCTTGCTGCGCAACTATGTAGGAGCATTATGCCGAAGGTATTTTTAGTTGTATAAAATTATTGCTTGGAAAAATAAATTAACTTTTGAGCCATATGGTACTCTGCATCATTAATGGGAGATGATGCCTATCATTAACGACTGATGGTGTCATGGTGGTGGCCATGACTTGGCCAAGAAAATTATATTTGGTGAGAAGTATGGCTGAATCAGTTCACCCTCGGGTACACACACATACAGTGAGCTCGATCCCAGATTGGCATTTTTAAGCTTTGAAAGTTGAATTAACTGCTGAGCAGGGTTACCTTCTATGCTTTCTTGTTTGCTTGTTTTGGACACATTGGACTCCTTGTTGACCATGGATATGTCCATCTGCATCCTTCTTCCTGCAGGAAGCTAAATATGGTTATTTGGTTAGCAACAGAAGTTGTGGAGGCAAATCATCGCAAAGAAAATTAATTTGCACTGAAAATATGTACTCTAGAAAATGGTGAAGCTAATATATTAGTAAACCAAGTTGGGCTTGAAGGCAAAATGAAAAATTACATTGAAGCAAGTTGGCCTTGAAGCTGATTTGAAAAATTAAACTAATATGAATGGATCAACTGGAGAAGCCTACCTTCATGAGAGGAGCCACCAAAAATGAGAGAAAAGGCACATTCATGCAAGTACATGTTGTGTTTGGCTACATAACCTGAGTTGCTGCATGAAAAAAATGTAGAGATTTAAATTTTAATTAAATTAAAAAGCATAGACTTTACTATTTTTTTAGGACTGAAATGTTGAGTTGCTGCATAAAGAAGTGCAGAGATTTAAATTTAAATTAATGGAAAAACATAGACCTAACCATTTTTTAGGACTCTGAAGCTAATGTTCAAATGAAACATGGAGGTATATGCAAACTGACAGTCTGAGATATTCCATTAGATGGACCAAAGAAAAACTTCACAGTTACATAATTCACCTTTATATGATTGGATGAAACCATACCTAGGTAAACATTTTTTTTTTCAGGAATCCAGGATTATATTAGGCTGTAGTAGCAGGAGATTAATCTTTTTGTACACTTCCATACTTAGTATAGTAGGGAGATCATACTATTATGGATAATGCAGTACATACATCGGGGACACATTGTGGGCTACAGTAATTGTATCTATTCATCTTAAAGGTAAATTGTGTTCCATGATAGAACGGCAGCAAATAAAAGGTGTCAAGGATAGTAGTTGCAGTATAAAGCAAAATAGTTTTTGTAATGGAGACAGAGCAGCAGAGGATGTGGGAAATTAGTGGATATGCCCGTCCTGAGGCAGGCAGAGATGGTGTTGACACAGTGCAACCCAGGGCCGAGCGTGCCGACGATCTTGGTCATCGCCAGGAAGAAGCTCTGTGATGGGATCCATCCAGGAGCGAAATCAGGCCAGAATCCGAGAGTATTGAACAGAAGACATCGGAAGAAAGCAAAGAGGAAAGGAAGGAAGGGCGAGGGCTTACGGTGTTCCAGATTTGCTCCTCCAGCAGCAAGTTCACCATGGTGGCAACGGCGGCTCCGGCGACGCGAAGACGGGCGGCAGTGGGATGGAGGGCGCGGGCAAGCTTCAGGGCCGGGCATGCGGGTAGGGCGACGGAGTCACTGCCGCTGCCGCCGCCGCCGCCGCCCAGGACGGTCTCCCCCCGCAGAGAAGTCGACGGCGGGGGCTCCGCTGGCGGGCGGGCCGGTCGGCCGCACGGCCGCCGGTGCGGACTGTGAGCACTGCGAAGGTTGCGGGGCCTGGGTGTGTTTTGTGGTGAGCAAGCAGCTGCCGCGGCGCAGCAGCGAGCGGAGCGCGCGGGAGAGAGCGGCGGAGCGGGCGGAGGTCGCGGGAGGGAGCGGCGGAGGCAGCCTCGATGGAAGCTGGGGAATTTTAGATTTGCTTTGTTTGGACTTTTTTTTTCTTCTTCTTCTTTTTTTTTTTTGTTCAGGCCGGGGACCTTTTTCTCAGGCTGGGCCTTGGGCTTGGTGGCAGGGCGGGCGGGCCAATGTTTCAGGAAGGTGGACGCGTGGACGTTGGTTTGTCGCAGAACTGTTCTTAGAACAGTGCATTTGAGTCTTGGGCACTGTATATGTACAGGAATATGTGAGAGAGGCAATGGTATGCGTCTCTAAGTGTATAGGTAGATTAGCTTTTCGTATTCTAAATATAAACGTCGATAGGAGATTTGGAGGGTCTCACGGAACAAGCCACCACGCCGCCGCCATGACAGCTGACGCCAAAGCGGTGCCGCTGAGGCTGTCACGGGGACGCCCTGGCCGTCTGCCCCCGTGTGCCCTGCTGTTCTCCTCCGAGCACTCTTCAGTCATGGAGGCTCGTCGATTTGCTATACTTCCCTTAGGTAAAATTATTCTTTTGCTCTTCATCTTTTTAATAAAATATTCATTGTCTGTTTTTGCTCTTCAGTCATGTATTATTAATTCTAAACATCGATAGGAGTGTTTTTTAATAACTGTACAGTTATGATTGTCTAGTCACTTTTATTGAGTGAGTTATTTTCTTTGAAGTTGATGAAGATGACATAATAAAGACATGTATGCCCCTTTGAAAATGTTAAATTAAACGGTCAGAAAATAAGACGTAAGTCTTTGGTACTACTTTATGCTTATATTTGAATTATCTGTATGGTCTTTAAACTATGTATAGTATATTTAGTGGATTGTTTTAACTTAATCCATGAATTTAAGCCTTATTATGTTATTTAGTGCATACATACTGAATTATGTTGTCAATTTTATAATTATTACTGAATTGCTAAAATGGATTTATCGAATTGTATACGAAAATTTTCTGGTTGGCATACCCTAAGATAGAATCCTAGATTTGCCACTGAGTGCTAGTATATCTCAATGACATATTAAGGCTATGTTTAGATCTATTTAGAATGCCAATTTATTTTTCTCCTAGAAGTTGTGTCCAAATATTTTGGCATTCTGAATTTTGGAAGAAGTGTTTAGATACACCAAAAATGTTTGCATTGTGTATCACCATATGAGTGTGGGCATGCCCCCAAAGCACTTGTTGCAAACTTTTTTGCAATTTTACGCCTCAAGAGTCCCAAATGCCAAATCATTTCAAGGCCAACTTTTTGCAAATTTTAGAGGGGTGTTTAGATTCATTTTGTCAAAAGATGAGTCAAAACACCAAAACTTTTAGCAAAATAGAGAAATTAAACACACCCTTTACGAGAAAGTGCTGCAACTATGATCCTAGTACAGTTAACAATATAACACTAGCTAGGTAGCTGCTCAGTAAGCAGGAGGAAGCAGGTTGTTATTAACAATATACACTCCATAGTTAGTTAGCTACTCAGTAAGTAGCAGCAGAAGGCCTAGTACAATTAACAACATACACTAGCTAGATAGCTACTTAGTAAGCAGAAGGAGGAAGTAGGATGGACATGGAGTGTCGGTCTAATGACATGCATCCTATCTCAACTCCACCACCTGTGTGATCCAAAGTGGTGCTGGGGATCAGGTGACTTGCCCAGATAGGCTCGCACACAATGGAAGGTGTTGTAGAGGCACCACCCTAGTAGGCCAAGTCCGATCACAGAGCCTAGGACTATGCCGACGATGATCCATGCTCCTGCTACTCCTCTATAGCTACCAGATGCTCTTAGTACTCCTCTGCCGCTACCAGCACAGGTAGACGGGGGACCAGGCGGAGGTGGTGATGGGGTCGCAGTCGCACCACTGCATACATCTTCAGCAAAGTACATACAACATTAAGTGATTATAGTAGTAGACGTCACACAAGGAGCTAGGTACGATTCAGTGATTGAACCACTACTTCTTCAAAGTAGGTAATCACATAAAAAAATAATCACATAAAAAAATTTGGTAAAGTACCTGAAATTGCAGGTTAGATATGTTCTTAACTGAGCTGTCTAGGAAGCCTTATTGTTCTACTTCTACGAAAATAACATGCGGTTATTATGGGAAGGATAGAAAGGAGGGAGTATACCATTGCAGTTAGTTGGAAAACTGCTGGGGCTCTGCCTCCTAAGCCATGCCATGATGCCTCCTACCCTGCGACCACTGCAGGCGATGTAGACATGAGGCAGAGTCCAGGTCTGTAATGCAACTGCATAGCTGCAGAGACAGCAAGCAGCTCCCACCAGATGTCCAGCGTGAAAATACGTCACAACATCCTGGTGAAGTGGGTGACGACGTCCCCAGACATGACTCGATCATGGAGCCCACACTGTCGTCCATTGTGCACTAGACGGAAACCGCAGCAGAGGTGGTCGCCGTTGTCATTGGCGTCGAACCGAGCAGGGGAATGACGACGATGATGATTAGCCTCGGCATCGCCTCTTCTCCAGATGTGACTGGATGTGAGAACGATGTGACTGGACAAAGATGTGAGGACAGTCTGGTGTGGACGATGTCACTGGAGAGAGATATGAGGACGGTCTGGTGTGTAGTAGATGTTGTAGACTATATGCAAATTTTATAGCGGTGTGGACGATGTGACAGGACAGAGATGTGAGGACGGTCCAGTGTGGACGATGTGAGGGCGATAGGTTAGAAACATCCTTTCTTAGCAGTTTTTAAAGCTTATCACCCTGCTACAGTAGAGTATCGAGCAGCAGCGCACAGAAGTACTACTTGCAGTGGCAGTGCATCCCTATTAAAACATCACCTCTTGTCTAAAAGACCAAACCCCTCTTTAGTCCATAATTATGGTCACTTGGGAGTGAAGCTCGAGTACCAAGGAAGGTGCCAAAGTATCTATATACCCCTACTATGTAATGATTACAAGTAGTACAAGCAGCAGCAGCGGAGTTCTACTCTCTCCTTCATACCGGACAGGGCTGTATTTTTTTATTTCTAGCCGCAGTCCATTGGATGGGAGGAGTGAAGGGAAAAGGATTGGTTGATGGCACTGTTGTGAGTGGACAAACTGACAGACAATTGCTAGGGTACGAAATCTATGTCTGCACCCTACTGCTGCCTAGACAACACTCTTTACGGGACAATATTTGAAAGGTAGAACGACTATTTTTTTGGGATAGAGGGAGTAGTGGCTAGCTGGGTTGGTCTCACACTACAGTTTTAATGGGGGTGGGTCGTGGGTTGGCATTGGGAATTTACTACTCCTGCCTCGCCCGCTGGGTGGCCACGCTAGCTCCGATGACGCACCGTACGCTTGTGCATGTAGTGCCATGCACGCGATCATAGGCGCCGCCTCGAATAGCGGACATAGGGCCATCTCTAACCGCCTAGCCACGTGGCCAATTCATCATCACTCCAGCAGGCTGTCACGGGGACGCCCTGGCCGGCTGCCCCCTGTGCCCTGCTGTCCTCCTCCGAGCACTCTTCAGTCATGGAGGCTCATCGATTTTCTATTTCCCTTAGGTAAAATTATTCTTTTGCTCTTCATCTTTTTTATAGTATATTCATTGTCTATTTTTGCTCTTCAGTCATGTATTATTAATTCTAAACATCGATAGGAGTTCTGGAGGGTCTCATGGAACCACTTCATTGTTTAATTATTTAGCATCATATTTTTTTAATAACTGTAAAATTACGATTGTCTAGTCACTTTTATGAGTGAGATATTTTCTTTGAAGTTGATGAAGATGATATAAGAAAGACATTTTATGTCCCTTCGAAAACGTCGAATTAAATGGTCAGAAAAATAAGACTCTGGTACTACTTTATGCTTATATTTGAAAATTATGGGTATGGCCTTTAAACTATGTAAAGTGTATTTAGTGGATGGTTTCAAGTTAATCCATGAATTTAAGCCTTTTATTGCATTATTTAGTGCATATATGTTGTCAATTTTATAATTATTATTAAATTGCTAAAATAGATTTATCAAATTGTATACGAAAATTTTCTGGCTGGCATACCCTAGGATAAAATCCTAGATTCGCCACTTAGTGCTAGTATATCTCAATGACATACTAAGGCTGTGTTTAGATCTATTTGGAATGCCAACTTATTTTTCTCCTAGAAGTTGTGTCCAAATATTTTGGCATTCTGAATTTTGGAAGAAGTGTTTAGATACACCAAAAAGTTTTTGCATTGGGTATCACCATATGAATGCAGGTACGTCCCCAAAACACATTTTGCAAACTTTTTACAATTTTAGACCACAAGAGTCCCAATTGCCAAATTTTTGTAGGCCAACTTTTTGCAAATTTTGGAGGGGTGTTTAGATTCATTTTGTATAAAGATGAGACAAAACACCAAAACTTTTAGCAAAATAGAGAAACCAAACACACCCTTTACGAGAAAGTACTACAACTATGATCCTAGTACAGTTAACAATATAACACAAGCTAGGTAGCTGCTCAGTAAGCAGGAGGAAGCAAGTTGTTAACAACATACACTACTCCGTAGTTAGGTAGCTGCTCAGTAAGCAGCAGCCGGAGGCCTAGTACAATTAACAACATACACTAGCTAGGTAGTTGCTCAGTAAGCAGAAGGAGAAAGGTGGATGGACGTTGAGTGTCAGTCTAATGACATGCATCCCATTTCAACTCTACCACCTGTGTGATCCGAAGTGGTGCTTGGGGGATCGGGTGACTTGCCCAGATCGGCTCGCATACAATGGAAGGTGCTGTAGAGGCACCACCCCAGTAGGCCATGTCCGATCACAGAGCCTAGGACTATGCCGACGATGATTCATACTCCTGCTACTCCTCTGCAGCTACCAGATGCTCTTAGTACTCCTCTGCCGCTACCAGCACCAGTAGACGGGGGACCAAGTGGAGGTGGTGATGGGGTCGCAGTCGCACCGTCGCATACATCTGCAGTAAAGTACATACAACATTAAGTGAATATAGTAGTAGACGTCACAAGAGGGGCTATGTATGATTCAATGATTGAACTACTACTTCTTCGAAGTAGGCAATCACATAAAAAATGTAGTAAAATGACTCGAAATGGCAGGTTAGATATGTTCTTAACTGGTCTGTCTAGGAAGCTTTATTGTTCTACTTCCACGAAAACTAACGTGCGGTTATTATGGGAAGGATAGAAAGGAGGGAGTATACCATCGCAGTTAGTTGGAAAACTACTGGGGCTCTGCCTCCATGATGCCCTCTACCTTGCGACTGCCGCAGGTAATGTAGACATGAGGCAGAGTCCAGGCCTGTAATGCAATTGCATAGTTGCAGAGACAGCAAGCAGCTCTCGCTGAGGTGTCCAGCACGAGAAATATATACGTCGGAGCATCCTAGTGAAGTGGGTGATGAGCCCAGACAAGACTCGATCATGGAGCCCACGCTTTTGTCCAGTGTGCACTTGACAGAAACAGCAGCAGAGTTGGTCATCGTCGCCATCACTATCGAACCGAGCAGGAGAATGATGGCGATGATGATCAGCCTTGCCATTACCTCTTCTCCGGATATGACTGGATGTGAGGACGATGTGACTGGACAGAGATGTGAGGACAGTCCGGTGTCGACGATGTGACTGGACAGAGATATGAGATGGTCTGGTGTGTAGTAGATGTTGTAGACTGTGTGCGAATTTTATAGCGGTGTGGACGATGTGACTGGACAGAGATGTGAGGACGGTTCGATGTGGATGATTTGAGGGCGATAGTTAGAAAGTCCTTTCTCAGGGGTTTTTAAAGCGTATCGCCCCACTGCAGCAGAGTATCGAGTAGCAGCAGCGTGCAGAAGTACTATTCGCAGTGGCAATGCTCCCCCATTAAAACCTCACCTCTTGTCTAAAACTCCAAACCCCTCTTCAGTCTTCAGTGTGTACTCCCTTCGTCCCGTAAATATGGTCATTTGGGAGTGAAGATCGTGTACCAAGGAAGGTGCCAAAGTATCTATATCCCTACTATGTAATGATTACAAGTAGTACAAGCAGCAGCAGCGGAGTTCTGCTATCTCCTTCGTAGTTCGTACTAGACGGGGCTGTATTTTTTATTTCTAGCCGCAGTCTATTGGATGGGAGGAGTGAAGGGATAAGGATTGGTTGCTGGCACCGTTGTGAGTGGACAAACTGATAAACAATTGTTAGGGTATGATACCTATGTCTGCACCCTATTGCTGCTTAGACGACACTCTTTACGAGACAATATTTGAATGGTAGAACAACAGTTTTTCGGGACTGAGAGAGTTATGGCTAGCTGGGTTGCTCTCACCCTAGAGTTTTTATGGGGGTGGTTCGTGGGTTGGCATTGGAAATTTACTACTCCTGCCTCGCCCGCCGGGCGGCCGCGCCGGCTCCAATGACGCACCGTACGCTTGTGCATGTAGCGCCATGCACGCAATCACATGTGCGGCCTTCAATAGTGGATGCAGGGCCAGCCCTAGCCCCATAGCTGCGCGGCCAATTCATCATCACTCCGACTGGTGGGTGAGCAGCTCGAGGTATACGCACTACCGGAAACTTGAAATTCCCGACCAACGTCGGGGGGCAAAACTGGAATTACCCCCGCCGAGCTAGCCCCGACGGTATTTTTTTTTTTCCCCGACGGTAAGTGCACCATAAAAAATTTTATAGCGATATTTTTATTTTTTATGACCATACGCATTTTTCATGTATTTTCCCTGACGGTAGTGCACCGTGAGGGAATTTCAAGTTTCCAGTAGTGACGGTACGGCCACCCAGCAGGCGACAGCTCCCGTCCCATCCTCCGTACCTCTACCATGGCCACACCACGCCCGGCTGCGCTGCTCTTCCTGCTAGTTCCAGTTCCAGCAGAGCGGACGACTACCCCTGCCGTTCCGTATGTCCGGCCGTTCCATGGCTCATGGCTGCCTACAGTTGTAGCAATGCCTATGCTCATGGAGTCACTCACACAGCCATGGCACAAATGACGTTCCTTCTCGCAGGTGAGCACCAAGGAGCACCTCGTCGGTGGACCATGATCACGACCAAGCGTGCAGCTCGGAAGGCCGTTCCAAGTTCCGTCGTTGAGCCAAGGACTCCGTCGACTGGTCTGACGTGGACTACACTGTCTACGAGAGTTCGCCAAGGGCCCCCTCAGCCTCTTCCGCACGTACCTGGCGGCTGCTCGGTGCTCGGCGGGCCCTCTCCCCCCTATCGCGGTGAGCCCCCCGGAGCGACACAGGCACACGTCATGCCTGCCAGGATGGCGCTACCGGCACCTTTGGACGTGGCGCAGAACGCGTCTGCCAAGAGGAAGCGGTGTCGTTGGCGCAAGAGTGCGCCTAGAGGCCGCGAGGCACCACCGCAGCCGACCAAACGAGTGCCCGTGCAGCGTCGCCTTGGTCCATAGCCGGCAGCAAGGGTCCCCGTGCACTAGCGCCTCGGCCCACGATGCAGGGCAGTGTTGTCTGACGATGCAAGGGCCGCACATGTGCCCCACCAAGGGCTTAACGTCGATGCCGGTGGGTTTCGTACCATCGAGAGCCGCCGTCGCTGGTGCTGACACGCCACACAGCGCCAGCACCCCGTTCGCCACCCCTCCCGCTGCCTGCGTTGCCGGGGTACCGGCATTCAAGCCCGGGCATGCATGCGAGGTTGACCGCGCCTCCACGCAAGCATTTGTCCTCGGAGGTTGGGCTAGACCAGGATGCCTTCGGGACGTGTCGCCATGCCAGACCAAACCAAGAACAGCGCAATCGTTGCCTGCTCACGTGCAGCAAGTACCCATGATGCCATCGTAGCCGCAGCAGCACCACAATGACGCGGATGTGATGGACAGCAAGGTGCTCAGGAATCTCGCCTCCGTCATCTCCGCCCCACCGGAGGGCTATCCCTCCAACACCCAGAAGGCGGCCGACGACCTCATCGTGGCGCTATCTGTTGTCTCCATGGAGGCGATGTAGGTCAAGGTGTGGCTCTCTGACGCGCAGGCCGAGCTGGAGGCCGCCTACGCCAAGTCCGACTAGCTCCGAGGCTTGCTCCAGGACACCGAGCCGGAGCTAAGGTCAGTCGCCGAGCGGGTTGGCGCGCTCGCCTTTGTCTGGATGGATGCCCCCCGGTGGCGCGCCAGGGAGAGGGCACTGTTGGCACGCGCATGGGCCGCGGAGGGGGCGGTCGCCATCGCGCTGGGAGAGAGCACCGACTTCGCCGCAGAGGGCTAGGCACTGGGCGATGATATCTCTGCGCCAAGACGCGCGCTGGAGCAGGCGGCTGTTCAGGCTAACACGGCTACCGAGGCGCTATGGGCTGCCACCGGCAACGACGGCCTGCAGGACGCTACCGCGGAGAAAGAGCGTGCCGTGGAGCCTGATCAGCTGGATGCTGACGTCGACTAGGTTTAGGTGAATCATGCCACCCACGACGGCGTCGCCATGCCTGTCGTCGCGCCGGTTCAAGACTTCATCGCCTCCTTCCAGAAGCTACTCCAGCAGCCGCTCTTATCCACACCGCGCTTACACGTCGCCTACAACGGCAATGACCAGGACTTCGTTCCCAAAAGAAGCACGCGCCTTGCTGTGAAGAGCAGATTCAGGACTACTAAACCGGAAGCGCAGGCTCGAAAAGTCATGATGAAAAACCTTGGCTCGAGGTGGAGATGGAGGTTCCGGATGAAACCTCCTTGATGAGTTCTAGACGGCGCTAAAGCTAACTCTCACACCGTCCCAAGTAGGAGGCTATGCAGACATTGTTCCATGGTAGGAAGCAACTGGAACTCCATTGCCGTTAGCGCCACCTGAGTGACACGGCTACCTGTTTGGTTGAAACATATAATTGTTTTATTTAAAATCCAATAGTTTGTAGGTGCCTCTTCAGTGTGATCCAAGGCTACTCGCCTTGGTCTCATCCTCATAGTCGGTTTGTGTACTTGACTTCCTCTTAATGAAAAATGGGCACAATCTGGTTGCGGAAAAAGGAGCACCTTATCGATGTCCTGATGAACTCGCTTGGGCACGCGAGGTTCAGCGAGCTTCATGGCAAAATTGGCGTCATCAGTTTATTGGTGTGGCCAACAGAGGAATCAAAACTAGAAAGTTTACTTGCAATATTCCCAACAGAGGAATCCAAACTAGAAAGTTTACTTTCAATATTCGCATTAATTCAACATTACACTGACAGTAAAAGAAGGTTAACAATCGAACATTGTTGAATCAAAAAAAAAAAAAAAAAAACCAACAACAACCGAACATTAGGCTTCCACTGAACCTTGACGGATCTTTGCACATCAATATGTTCATCGCATCTGTAAATATTCGTGACCAATATCTCTAAGAAATGAATTAACTCTAACAAGAGCCAGTTGTGCTGATAGATATTGAAACAGCTACACAAACTAGCTGTGTGTGGCCGAATTGAAGACTCAGTCTTTCTGTCGTGCATAAGCTTCTTGGTTAAGGAAGTCTGTCATAATCCAGACAACGCTCGTCAGCTCGCCACCACTGCTGAGCTTCTTGGCGTGGGCCTCCCTGCTGCACCGATTGGCCGCGTACACCACGAAATCCATCCACACATCAAGGAGCAATCTCAAGACTGCCTCGACGCCTTTCTCCTTCACTCTGCCAAGCAGCTCTACCGCGACGCCATTGGCGTAGCAGAGGCGAGGGACGCTCTGGCTGTACTTAGGCATCTCCTCATACACCCTGTTGGCAAGCTCATGCACATGGCTCAGTTCTTCAGTGACAACAGAAGGGCCATCCTGCAGGCAGAATATTTCCCTGAGCTTTGTAACGATATCGTCTCTGCGAAGATGATGATGATTCTTGCTCCTGTCGGATAGGTTCTCGCAGGTTCGCCGGTACACCATGCCCTGGGCAAGGCCAGGCAGCATGTTCGGGTGGTTCACCAGCAAGAACATCATGTAGTTGGACAGTGTCCTGATCGACCTCACCGCCACCAGGAGGTCTCCTGCTGCTGCTTCTATACGGGTTCTGGATCTGGCGAGGAAGATGTCGGTGCCGATGTGCCAGATGATGACGCCCTCCTGGAACTCCACGCCGAGGTTCCTGTCTCTCTTGATGCGTTCGTACAAGCTCTTGTCCTCTCGCTCAAGCGCCTCCTGACCCCAGCTCTTCCTGATCACGCCCTGGGTGTTCAGCCCCGTCTCCGTCAGCCTCTGCACGTACCGGAACAGGCCCTGCCGCAGCTCGTCGGAGATGTGAGCCGTGGCCGAGTAATGCTTCCGGTTCCACCAGTCCTCGAACCCCAGCGCCATGGCCATCCTTCCTGCAAGAGGCCTGTGAGCCCTTGCGCGACGGCTGCAGAAGTGCAGCATGTTGTACTGCCCCATCTCGCCGGACCACCTCCTGACACTGACCGATCTTCCCTGTATCGTCTTGACAAGCTGACGAAGCCGATCCCACCTGCCGGTGCACAGCAGCGCGTACCGGAGCCAGCTCCACCGCGTGGTGCACAGGAAGGCATACGTCCACGAGGAGCCCAGCGCGTTGATCACCGACGCCACCTCCATGGCCAAGGCCCCGGCCAGCAAGACGTAGGTGACGACGACGTCGACCTCTTCCCGCCGCCGCCGGCTGTTGTTGTCGTCACCGTCGCCGAAATGGAACAGCAGTAGCGAGGCGGCGATGGCGAGAGACGAGGCGAGGCGGAGGAGGTAGCCCGGCCAGGTGTGGACCACGGCGGCCTTGGTGTAGAGGACGTCGTACAGCAGGGAGAGCTGCAGCTCCGCGAACGCCCACATGCCCCTGGCGTCCTGCTTCCTGAGCGCCCGGAGCATCTCCATTGTGCCGTGCTCGGGGTCTTTCTCCAGCCAGGAGTCCACGGTGGCACGCTTGGAGATGTGGAACATGTGGTGCGCGTGGCGGAGGTAGGCTTCGTCCTCGTCGACGACGGCGGCGCCGGCGCCGGCCGCCTTGTTCGGCAGCACGCCGTGGTTCCAGTGGTGGACGTGGTGGTGCCTGGCGGCGGCCGGTTTCTTGGTGAGCGATCTCCGGATGCTGCTCTTGTTGCCGCCTCTGATCGCCGCCACCTTCTCCCCGTACTTGGCGACGCCGACGGCCCACATCAGGAGGGCCGCCACGGCGAGGAAGACGTCGCCTTTAGCTGCCCTAGGGAGATGGATGTAGAGGACGTAGGTGACTGCCACGACCTTGACAACGAACACCTGCAGGTGGCGCAGCCACAGCTGGTTGTCGTGGAAAGCGTAGGCGCCGATGCTGTCGGGCCCGCCGCGGTGCAGCAGGAGGAAGGGCGCCCAGAACGGCATCAGCCGGTGCTCGCGCGGCGCGCTGCTCAGAGAGAGGAGCCCGATCGCGTAGATCCCGATGGTGTCGGCCAGGTGGTACGCCAGCCACAGGGGGACACGAAGCAGCATAGGGGCTCGACGCCGACGGATTCCGGCGAGGGGGAGGAGGAGGACGTGCATCCCGAGGCTCAATAGCATCAGGAATTGTATGGCCCAACGGTTCCACACCTCCAATGGCCTGAAAGCCATTTTTCCTTAAACAAAGGGAAAAAACACATAAATACAAATATTGTGAATTGTCAATAAATAATGTGTAAAACTCTACGTTTTAACAGAATGGAGTCGCACTTCTGAATTGTCGTCGATAAATACGTTGTTAGCAGGTTTGCCAGCGTCTTATTAATCTCCACTATCAAGGTTACATGATTAAAACAAAATGCTTCAGTGGAGCGCTGGCGATCTGCAAAAATAAGATAATGAAGATTGGAGAAATGCAGCTGCTTCCGTACTAATCCATGAACGTATACTAAGATCGATGTAGCTACCTTATTACTAAGGAAGAAGAAGGAACAAATCCTGCATAGCCTATCTCGCTCACTGATTCGGATCATGAAAAGGCCAGCATCAGCAGGTCATGAGCTAGGCTGGACAGGAGAGGAATGCGGTGATGATTAAACCAGAAGAGAAAGATTGAGGTCTCTTGTACGTACCATGTAGCTACACATCCATCACCATCATCATCAGTCACACGGCCGCATTAGCATATGTCATTAATTTGTTCATTGCTGGTGACTTGCATTGGAGGAGGCAATGTCCAACAATATAATAACTCGTCAATTAATACTATAGGTATGAACATGCAAACGTCCATCAATACAATAGTCATGAACTTCCATGGCTTCAACATATAAATCAATCCAAGGTGAATTGATGGAGAGCTAAATCACCTTTTAGTGGTAGAAACTGGAGAAGCTTATCTTCTCTGCAGGCTTATGTGATGGGGATGCCAAAATAATCGGTTGTTGTCTGGCTGGCACGCCAAAATTCTTTTTCATGGTAATGTAAAGCGAGATGGTATACCTAGCATACCAGCGTCTCTATATTCAGATTGTTTATACTACTGTAAGATTGCGTGGAGGACTAGGTGTCTAGGATTTCAATCCATTTGAATATTATCTTAGCAGACGGGTGCTGTCTGTCATATTCCAATCCTTATTTATTATTCTTCATCATACTAGCTACCTCGTTATTTAATCAGTGCTTGGGGGCAGCAGGCTCACGGGAGGAGTAGCATTAGTGATGGAGCGCAGGAGACGGTGGGGAATATTTTTTTTTCTCTTAAACTGTGGAGCAAAGCTACCCGGTAGGCCAGTACTTTAATAAAAGGGGAAGAGGTGGTTAATCGAAGACTGACTAAATGCTGTTACCAATGGCATCTTGTTTTTAAAGATATAGGCATTGAGCTCGTTCGAAATGCACCATACAACAATTATTATAATCTCCATGAAAAGGAAGCTGTTAGGATTGTCTTTGCTCGGCAGTCATCTGGTACATGCTCCTGTGAATAGTCCACTGCAAACCAAAAATGAACCACCTGGTTACACTAGAAGAGCATTCAAAGAAGAGATGCATGGAAGTTTCCTCCACTCCATCAAGGCACATGGCATAGTTCAAAGGTGCATAGTCTTCGACTTGTGGCATTGTGGTTCTAAGAGGTAGACCACACGTAAGCAGATTGATGCCACATTTCGAAGGAAAATTATGCCCCGTCACTTTGACAATTTTGATTTTTGCTCCTCTACTGGAGTCTCGGGAGGTATTCTTTCGCCTGGAACTCTTCTCTCTTTTTTTCTGGAGTGGTATTATAAAAAGCAAGATTTTGCTATGCGACTAGATTTTACATCTACACTTGTTTTTTTTTTTTTTGATACTAGGCTCACAGGCCTTTCATATTACTGACTGCTCAACAGAGTTGTGAGCCAACAGGTTTTGTACAAATCTCAGAAGTGGTTATTGCCAGAACTCTGAGACCCTAACTTCCAATCTACTGCCTAAACTGGCAATCTCATGCGCAGACGAGTTACAGACTCTAGGAATATGAAAACGTTCAAAAGTGGAAAATTATCATGAACAAACGATCGAATTTCCTGGAAGATGACCCCAGCCGCTGTCTCATCCATTTCCTTAGTAGTAACACCTTCTAAACAAGTGTAGAGTCTATTTCCACATGAATTCTGGAGATTCCGTGTGCAGCAGCCGCTACAACTGCTCTCAAGCAGGCAATTGTTTCAGCCATAAGCGCATCGTGGACAGCCATCAATTTACCTGCACCTGCTAACAATCATCTCCTGTACTATCACAGCAAACAAGCCCTAGCCCCCCATCCTGCTACTTTGGATGAAGGCACCATCCACGTTAATTTTCAGAACACCTGACGGTGGGGTGTCCAGGTGCGCCTGACTGTTGTCGGATGCACAACAGGAGACTTCTGTTTCCTCTGAATATCTGCAGCCAATTGACAGACTGATCTGACAATGATAGAAGTAGTTAACTGCTTTTCTCCAGCATTCACTGCATTTCTTACACTCCACCATTTCCACAACAAGAATAGGATTTTGTTGCACCGGTCTTCAGGCATACTTAGGACTTCCCTTATCATCTCTTGTGAGGAACGCAATTCAGCAAGCTCACCTCTATTCTGTTCTAGCCCCAATACTTCCCAGCAGTCCTTAACATATTTACATTTGAGAAAACAGTGTGCTCCATCCTCGTCCAAGCGATTACACACTGGACAGATGGTTTCAGTCAGGACACCTCTGCACTTCAAGTTCCTTTTAACAACCAAGCTATTATATGTCAAGCGCCAAACAAATTGCTTAACCTTCGGGGAACAGGAAAGTTTCCAGATACGCATCCACCCAAAATCTTGCAATCCTTCACATTCTGATGTCGATGACCCTCCTTGTTGGCGAACAACCGAGAGCGCCCTTTTATCATCCAAGACATGGTAGGCCGATTTCGCTGAAAACCTCCCTTTTGAGTCAAATGCCACGCTATCGAGTCCTCAAACTGTGTACGTACTGGTATAGCTTCGATGCCTCTCACATCCTCCTCCCAAAAAAATATCCTCTAAAAGTTCAGTGTCCCAGGAACCCTTCCGTGGATCAATAATGAGTTCAGTAACTTTGGTTAGGATAACATTCCTTCTTGGGGTAATCGGTCTCCGAGTCATACCTCTAGGGATCCATGGATCCTCCCAGATTCTGATCGACTCCCCATCACCCACACGCCAAATAATCCCTTCCTTTAGCGCCTAAAGACCATGGACAATGCTGTGCCAAGAATAAGAAATCCCCGGCCCTTCTTTAGCATCCATTATACCTCCTTCAATGCAATATCTCGCCGTTAATAATCTAACACATAAGGATTTCGGGTTTAGCACCATTCTCCAAGCCTGTCTCACCAGCATAGCTAAGTTGAATAGGTGCAAATCACGGTAACCCAAACCTCCCTTCTCTTTGCTACTGCATATAACGTCTCCAAAGATAACCAATGGACTTTATTCTCCCGATCCTGCTAAGCCCACCAAAACCTATTGATCACCCTGCTAAAATCATCACAGAGGGACTCAGTAATGTCGAAACATGACATAGCTTATGTCGGGATAGCCTGTGCAATAGATTTAATCAAGATTTCCTTTCTGGCCTGAGATAGTTGACTTTGAGAAGATGCTCTGAGATAGTTGCCACGTAACCTTCCCAATCTCTCTTAAGGTGTTTATCAAACTCTGGAGCAAGACCAAGGACCCCAATATCAAACCGTCCTCTCTAAATCAAATTCTCCAATTTCAGTGATCTCCCAGACCGTTCGGCGATTTGGCGGACCGTCCCCCAGATCACTCTTTCAGCTGATTCAGTTTTGGATGAGATGCCCCTCTCACCCTCCTCTTTACGCCACATGTCAGCACAAAGTGGAGATACTTCTCAACAGATTCAGATCATCTCCACTCACTCTCTCACACACCCATTCATTCCCCACTCTCCCTCTCTCTCTTCATATGAAGAACATGATGAACTAGAGAGAAAGGAAAGGACCAGACATTGCTGCGGGCGTGTGGCTAGGTCCAGCCTGCAAATCTGTATCCTACCATTAAAGAACATGAACCTAGCGCGTGTATAAGAAATCAAGGATGCAGCATATAAGATACAAATAATTAATAGCTCAATCAGCCACACACTTCACACCCTATATGGAGGCAAACTCTACTCTCTTCTCTTTACTAGCCTGAAATTGCTGTTGGGACATGTGCTTTATTTATAATCTGGATGGTAGGGCGTGCAATGCGCGCAAGAGTTTGTATTATATATATCAGAGAGAGAGAGACACACACACAATCTGTTGCACTACAAAGTACAAATTATACCAATCCATTCAAACTTCCCCTGGTCCATAAGTTGCTCGGCGAAGGTAGTCGGTCATAAGCCACACGATGGTTGTCAACTCACCACCAGTGCTGAGCTTCATGGCATGGGAATCCCTGCTGCATCGATTGGCAGCATACACCAGAAAATCGGTCCACACATCACGTAGCAGTTCCAAAAGGAACCTCCTACCTTTCTGTTTTCCTTTTTCAAGTAGTTCCTTGGCAACATTATGAGCATGAGAGAGACGAGGTTCAGTGGGGCTGTCTTTTGGCGGCGCCTTGTAGAGGATCTTGGCAAGCTTATGTATATGAATATGCGATCCTGCTAGATGTGGGTAGTCCCGCAGGCAGAATAATTCGTTGAGCATCCTACAAAGAGTTCTGTTTTGACAACCAGAATCCTTCTCCCATTTTTCTGCCAAATTCTGACAGGTTCGTCGGTACAACATGCTTTGGGCAAGGCCTGGTAGCATGTAGGGGCGCTCCACAAGGAGGAAAATCATGTAATTGGACAGTGTTCTGATGGCCTCAACAAGCTGTGTTTCATATGCATCGAAGGCATCAGCTCTGGATTCGGCTAGGAGAACTTCAGTACCAATGTGCCAGATGATGATGCCCTCTTGGAACTCAGCACCGAAGTAATTTTTTCTCTTGAAATCTCTGTACATGATGTCTTCGTACTTCCATTGCATTGCCTGTTTGCCCCAGTCTTTCCTGATGACGCCCAGTACATTCATCATCCTTTTCGAGGCCAGTTTCCGTGCGTAACTGAACACAGTGTGTTTCAGGTCATCGGAAATGTCGACAGTCCCGGAGTAGTGAAATTTTATCCACCGTTCCTTGCATCCCAGCATTGCAGCCAGTCTGCCGAGAAAAGGGAGACAGGCGCTGTTGTGGCGACTGCAAAAAAGCAGCATGTTATACTGCCCCATTTTGCCCGACCACAACCTCTCTGACCTGTTGGTGCAACTAGTTCCTTTCATTGTCTTTACAAACCGGCGCAGCCCATCCCAAGTTCTTGAATGCAGAATCCTGTACCTGGGCCAACTCCATCTCATAGTGCACAAGAAGGTTTCTGTCCAGGTGGAGGCCACAGCATTCAGAAGGGACCAGGTCTCTAGTGTGAAGGCCCCAGCAAGTAAGGTGTAAGTGACTGCAACATCGACCGTACTGTAGCCATCTCTGACACTGACTTGGAAAAGCAGGAATGACGCAGCAGCGAGGAGTGGGGAGACAAGACGGACACAATAGCCACACCATGTGTAGATGACCGATGCCTTGGTGTATAGGATATCATACATAAGAGAGAGCTCAATCTCCATCAATGTCCATATTCTCTTGTAGTCTTCCTCCCTAAGCTTCTTAAGTTCCCCAAGGCTACGTTTATCTGAATAATCTGTCTCCACCACGGGGTAATTAACCATCACACGCTTGCATACATGGAATAGCATGTGGGCACGATGGATTTCTTCATTCTGACGATCTAGATGGTAGTGAGCATGATGTCTAGCAGCAGGAGCTTTCTTGTGCAGAGAGCTACGAATGCTGTCCAGATTGCCGCACTTAAGTGCCCAAGTCCTCTCTGTGTACTTGACCAAACCAACTGCAAACATAAGGATGGCGGCCAGACGGAGGCAGGTGTCACCACCGGCAACAATAATATGCTTGTAGAGGACATAGGCTGCCCCTAGGACCTGAACGACGAGATTCTGCAGGTGACGCAGCCAGAGCTGGTTGTCCTGGAGTGCATAGGCTGTGATGTTGTCTGGGCCACCAAGGTGCAGCAGCAGGAATGGCGCCCAGAATGGCACGAGCTGGTGCTCGTGTGCCAGGGTGCAGAGAGAAAGGTGGCCGATGGCATATATCGCCGTGGAGTCGGCTAGCTGGTACGCTAGCCAGAGGATGAGCTTTGGCATGGCGGATGCCTCATGCCGCCGAGTCCCAGCAAGGAAGAGAAGTATGATCTGAAGAGTGAAGCTCAGGAGCACCAGGATCTGAATCGCCCACTGGTTCCAGAGGTCTAGCGGCCTCACATCCATTGCTTTAATTTCTACTGCACTATCTCCACCACAGTTCCTACATGTAAATTAGAAGAGACTGGTCATCGATCCATGTATTTGAATAGAATACAAATATATTTTTAATGCAGAAAATGATTTTGTTCATGTACATTTGTATCAACTCATGATTACTTCGAAGAAGTAACAATTTTTAGGCTTCATTTAGTTTCACACGTATCCACTTCAATCGACGTGGTACGGGAGCGATTGAGGTGGACCGCGTGGATTATAGTGTATTTGTAGCCAAACAAGCCCTTAACGGTGTCCAATGCAACGCTACTCCAATTACTCTTTACTCCTAATTATAGGAGGTAGATAATCCGAGCCATTGAATTTGAAAAGAGAAAAATGATTAATAAAAGGAATAAAGAAGATAATGACAACAATCCCAGTTATCTGTTCCAGTGTCATGTGAAGTTGCCGAAGGACCCAAGGGAAATAGTGTCATGTGAAGTTGCCGAAGGACCCAAGGGAAATAACATATACCGTCCCTTCTTTTGTACATGTCCCATTAGCTTTGTTTAAGGCAAACATTTCTTACTTTGTTCATTAATTTTTTTAAAAAATTATATGTTAATAATATAAGATTTATATTTTTAGATTTACTATGACAAATACTTTCATATTATCTAATTTACATATTATGAAACTACATGGATTTCTTCAGATAAATGATTAAAAACAAAAATAATTGACTTAGGACAAAGCTAACACGACATAAGAAAAAAACGGAGAGAATATTATTCATAAACATGTATGTGTCTTATAATGGGACACACAATTTATTTGCATGGTGCATGTGCCAACGATAATAAGCTAGTTATTTGTATTGGATTCGATTAAGCTAGCTTAGCCCAACCTTAAATCAAATAAGTTCGAAGTCCCAAAATAAATAATAGTACAATAAAGAATTAATCCCGTATAGACAAATTTGATAGGAGATTGACTCAATTTAAATAGAACATGCCCTTACAAGCACAGACACAGGCTTGGGCAGCCACATATAAGTTTTACACTATATATATAGAAGTACTACCATGTAGCCGACTATAAAATAGCCTATTCGGTAGCCGAGTCCTACCGACCAAACGTCCGCACCAGCACTGCAAAACTATGTCCTGAACTCCTGGAGAAGTTGTTCCCACCCACCAGCTGGCTAGCCTACTCAAACAAAGTGGAAAAACCCCCTAAAAAGTACAGTGCCACAACCACCTAGTGTTGACAATCAAAATTGCCGAAAGTGCACAATGGACTCCACCATCATGTTTCTATCATCGAGATGGTCAGAAAGCACACTTTGATCATCGAGCTTGCGTGTAGATGAAGCGACTTCATGAAGGGCTCGTGGCCGTCCGATGCTTGGAAACCAAATTGGATGATTTTGCCTCAGGTGGCTAAGTGGTTTAAGCCTAAACCTATGAGCACTCTTGGAATTGTGTAATAGCACTATAAATAAGGATAATGGCTGCCTAAGACAACCATCTTTTATGCCCCCAAGTTATTTCCTTGGGGTAGCCAATGGCTTCTTCTTAAGAGGGAGATTAGAAGTAGAGAGAGACAAGCACCTCTTTCTCTAATTTTTGATCTCTAGTGGGAGGATGAAGGGAGGAGGTTAGATCTGGTCGTGTAAAGAAGACTTCATGGTTGTTTAATCATGTTGTTTGCTGAAATCTCGAGTTCATCCTCTTACTCCTCTAGTTTTTCCTTTGTTGGTGATTTTCGTGGCCATTCTTCGGTGATTTTTTATCTCCTAGTTTGGCTGTGTTGTAGCCTCGATTTTTGAATGCTTCGGGACTCTTGGAATTTATTCAAACCATGGCTTGAAGCCCAGCTCTTATCTCACAAGTTTCCCTTTCCAAAACTCTCCTTTTCAAGCCTCTTTTGGTGATTTTCTTGGAGATCTTTGGTCTGAAGGTTTTGGTTTCTGGTTGATCTTCAGGTGCTATGACTCCTTGGAAACTTATCTAGCCGCTGGTTTTAACTGATTTCCCACAAGTATCTACAAATCATTATTGGAGGATGTTTGACAAAACCCCAATTTAAGAGAGGGATTTTGATTCCCGTTCAAATTTTGATCTTTTTGAGGTGAGCTCTTGGGAATAGATTCTAAATGAGTTAGTCAAGGTGTGTGTGCCAAGTTTTAGAATATTTAGAACCCGTTTTAATTTATTTCAATTTTTTCTTGAAGAGGATTCTTCTGAAAAATCAAAAACCAACCTAGGACGGTTTGCATCTTGCTCCGATTGAGCTGATTTTTGGTGGAGATCTTTTCTATAGTGGTATAAATGTCTCCACAAAATTTCATGTTTTTTTGAGGCAGTTGTTGGGAATATGCCCTAGAGGTAATCATAGAGATGATGATATTGAGCCAGTATCCATGATATGTAATGTGTCCATTGAATATCCATTAAAGACAACTTGTATTGATTGGTAATTATGTGAATTGTTTGTGGAACTCTTTTATTTGTATGGTTATTCTATGTTTGTCCCTGGTCGGAGTTCATGTGAGGACACACATGAATATTAGACCAGCACATGTATTAGTTGATGGCTATGTTTCACAAGCCATGGACATGGAGATGTTAAACTAATAATGTGGGCACATGTATGACATGTAGGCTGGACTGACCCAACAAGAGATTGTCTCTATACACATCATATACGTTATGTCCTTCGACCTGAGATTGTTGTATGTGCTCGAGATGTGTATCGACCTGCTTAGAAACTGACAAACGCTACTCCGTTACTGGGTAGTTATAAAGGAGATCTTCGGGTTTGTCGAGAAACATGCTATGAGACATAGACAATCAAGATGGGACTTACCCCTCTCTGATGAGAGTGATATCACTGGATCACTCAAGTGATTGGATCAACAAATGCATGGCCGTGCTTGGGTTAAGTGTTAACCCACGAGTTGAACCAAATATCATGAGGCAAGGGAGTAACATGTATGTGGTCGTGGTGGTTCGTTAGATGATATGATCATTTGCGTGCATATAGGAGTTGTCACGCCTTGCTAGAGGCCGCTGTCAACTATTGGGCGAGTAGGAGTACTCGGCCCATGTCTATGTGTGCGTGAACCCATAGGGTCACACGCTTAAGGGGCTGGAAGCCTAATTCGGGTTGGACCTGAATTAGATAAGGCTTAGGGTTACTAATGGGCCTCCAACTCGGGAGCACATTAGGGACGCCTATATAAGTAGAGGGGGGAGGGGCGCGGCCAGAATTAATCCACGCCTTTGGACTGCCGCCGCCGCCCTCCACGCCACGCCGCCTTCGCTCCTCATGGACCTAGCAGTCCGGAGGCGCACGCTTCTTCCCCGTGCGTGTGGGACACCTCGGAGGTGCTGCATCTGGAGCACGAGGACGAACCGCAAGTGGTGGGAGGACTTGCTGGACGACCACGCAACTGCACGGCACTGCTGCGACGTGTTCGACTACATCGAGTCGTCTTCCGCTGCACCTACACGTCGAGTGGTATATCCGTAACCTATCTCTAGCAGTAGATCCTGGATTATGGGGCGAAAATTTTTGATTTTCTGGCTAGCGTAGCATTCTCATAACCCTTCAGTAGTTTGATCAGTTTTTGACTTTGGTTCTTTCATGAGTTGTGTTTTGAAAAACTGACTCAGATTAGTTTGGAAATTGTTTCAGGCCGGTTTTTGTTGTTGGTTTTTGAATTTACTTGTTTTGATCTCTGATCACTTCCGTTTCTTTATAGACTAGGGTCTATAGGCTGTGACTACGTGGTCTTGGCCAGTGCTACTCGAGGGATTTGTGGATTGTATTTGGGACATAGGCCATGTTTTTGTAAAGAATTTTAATTGGCTCCCATTCAGCCCCCTCCGGTCACTGTTTTCGGCTTCTTTGCATAGAATTGAGCGCGAGAGGGGGAAGGGCACACGCGGAGTCGCTCAGGGCTGTGGACAGCGAGCAGAAGCGGCTCGGGAAAGATGATGAGCTAAGTATGCAGAAATACCAATTGGGGAAAACGCAAAACAACATATAAAGGCTGTTGGACTGATCTTTTCGCCACAATGGGCAAAATCTAGCTTCACAGATGAGTTTAGAAAAGCTCTTGCGGTTGTTGTTAGAACGAATTGGAAATAAACATACATTTGCATCCCATCTAGAGCAACTTTGGCACATCTTCCACAGGTTCGAAAGGGTAAATAAGGTGCACATATGATTAAATGCTTCATAGGTTTTCAGAGGTTGGCTCGGCCTTGGACTCCCTAGTGATTTATAGAGGTAGTGAAAATCAATAACCGCCGCTTTGCAAATATAATACATGGCAGTTGTGTTCTTAAATCGTTTTTATGCATTATTATATTTTATTAGTGTGACAAATGTGCTGCCGACCGAGCCACCGATGACGATAGGAGGTAGCTAGCCTGGGGCAGCTGACAAAGAGGTGATAGCTGCCGGAGACATGGACAATCATGTCTTTTTTATGAAACCATGGACAAAACATGTTGCCGGCCCCGATGTGTATTAAATGCCGTCCGCCAATCTATTACCTACTGCTCCCTTCGTTCCAAATTATAAGATATTTTGTTTCTTCTAGATTCATAAATTTTACTAGACATCTAGATAATGTTATGCCTAAGATTCATACTAAAATCTATGAATCTAGAAATGCCAAAACATCTTATAATTTGGGACAGAGGAAGTAAGTATTGTTATGTCTATTCTCTTTACACTTTATTAATTGTGTTTATCTCTATGCAAAAATTCAAGAGCTTAGATCACTTTGACACCGTGCATCTTAAGGGGGCCAGAGGAGTAAAGTAAAAGGGCACTAATATTTTGCAATAGTATTACAACTTCTGATTTTTCAATAAAAATCGTCATACTGATTTTTCAATAAAAATCGTCATACTTTCATATTGGAGAGCATCCAATATGTCATTTACCATATGGACAGGCGAGGAATAAAAATTTATCAACATTCCGTGCATAAATTACTATTTCATCTATTTGAAGCTAGAAACGAGGCAATTCTTCATTTGCCATCGAAAGCTTTAGATTATTTTTCATACAAATTAAATATCAAATAAGAGATTCTGCACAATTGCAATGGTTGATGTTGCTGCACCATCTAAATATTTTTGACTAGCTCATTCCTTTAGTGCTTACAAGAGAGTGATATTATGCTGGTACCTTCTAAATTCAGGATGTCGAGTGACCTCATGAGCTGCTCCTCCTGCTTCTCCTCCGTTGATTAGCAGGCTTGATCCTCCTGCTTCTCCTCCGTTGATTAGCAGGCTCCCTCTCTTCTACAACTGTTTGTTTTTGGCTGCTCCCCTCTTGCTCTCTAAAATAGCAATAGAATACTCCCATTCTCTTCTCTTTATTGCAGGATTGGACACTAGTTTGGCACTTTTGTACAGTAACTTGGCAACTTGCCTCCCCTCCCTGGGTCAGATCAGCCAAACTTGTGCAGTATTATTTGACTTTCTCTTCATGTGAAATCTATGGCCTTAGATAAGGCTTTTCCAGTGTTCGTGACTTATGAGATTATTACATAGTCCACACTTTGAACATAACTAATTAATTAAAATGTTTTCTTAATTGTTTTTCTTGGATCCCATATAATTAATTAAAATGTTTTCTTAATTGATTTTCTTGGATCCTGCTTGGGCCTGGCCGTACAACCCAGTCCATGTCCAGACAGGGCCGACCTCCCGCATGAGTAGTCGCCGGTTGCTGGAGTCGACGAGGACTAAGCCTTACGTAGGTGGCACCGGAAGGAAATCGATGTCCAAGGCGAGGGCTGCGGTGGGCACGAATGGGGCAGCGGCAATGGACCAGAGTTGCGGCCTTGAGGGAAGCCGAAACGGCTATGTGGCCTTGTCAGAGCTGACTCGGAGGCGCAGTGACGCGGCGTCGAAGCCGCAGGCTAATAAATCGCATGCCCACGATAGCACGCGCATTGGTCGCCAAGTCACCCGCAGCCGCCGCCCACCAGCACCGTTCTTCTTCATCCGCATGCGCTGCGTGGACTTGGCTTCCGATCCCAGAGACAGAGAGAGAGGGACAAGACAAGAAGGAACACTACAAAGCTACTGCAAAGCTAGCATGTCTGTAAGGCGTGGCGATGAGGGCGTCTCCAATGGTCTTCAAATAGCTAGTCTAGGAGAAATTCTATTGACTATCAAGACATCTTTACAAATAGCTAGCTAGATGAGACATAGAAATAAGAAAATATAAACACTATAGTGGAGAGTTATGTGAGAGAGGTATTTCTAGAAGATTGTGCTAGACTAGCTATTTAGAAGTCGCTAGCTATTTGGAAGTCGCTAGCTATTTGGTCTCTCTCCTTAACAGCCAATGGAAGTGTTACTTTTTTATTATTTTAATGTCTCATCTAGCTAGCTATTTGCAAAGATGTCTCGATAGCCAATAGAATTCCTCCTAGACTAACTATTTGAGGACCATTGGAGAGGTCCTGAGTGGCTGGGGGCAGTGATGAGCACAATATGATGGCTACCGTGGGGCGACATGCCGCTCCAAAACCGGAGGAGGGTTTTCCTTGTATGCCATTAAAAAAGTTGGCAATCTCACCAAAGGACCTCAAAAGTTCAATCTATCAGCAGCGTACAAGTTCGATAAATTTTTATCTTCTAGGCCATTCCGTCCGCTCTTCTGTTTAACGGTGTCAAACTACACTGTAAAAAGTCCTAAATGCCCCTAAGTCAATGACAGCTAGGTCCCACCATCTCCTTCTTTCTCTCTCAATGACGAGCAGACCCCACGCGTCATCCCCAACCTCTGGCTGTCTCTCACCTCTGCACAGCTAGGACAGGCCTCCCTCCTCTCATCGCGACGGGCTGCCGCGTGCCGCCGAGCCCCGCCAGCGCCATGCCCGCCGCCCGGCCACGCCCAAGCGCCCGCCCTTCGCGTGCACTGTCCCGCAGCCAGCGCCGTCGCTACCCCTGGCGGCCATGCCGCGCGCGCCGTGCCCGCTTCGCCCGGCCCGCCCGCCGTGCCCTTCGCGGCGCCCTCAGCGCCAGCTGCGCGCCGCTTATTTGCCAGCGCCGTGCCCGCTTCGCCCGGAGCACGCCCGCCCCGCGCCCGCTTCGCCCGACACCACTCAGCGCCCCTTTCGCGCCCCGACAGCGCGCCGCCCGCCCCCCGCCGGCGCTGCGCCGCGCCAGCAGGCGCCAGGTCGCCTTGCGCCAGCGCGCTCTCAGCCCAGCGCTGCGCCACCAGCGGAGTGCGAGCCCACCGGCCTCTGCGCCGGCCGTCCGGCCGCGCCGCTGCGTTGTGCCAGCCGCCAGCGCCGCTGCAACTGCTCTGCGGCGTTGCGGCGCCCGTACCGCGAGCAGCGGTCGCGGCGCCGCCCGCGCCGCCCGCGCCGCTGCTTTGCTGCTGCCGTCGCGCGCGTTGCTGCTGCCCACGCAGGCAGCGGCGCCCCGCCCCCGCCCGCCGTCCGTCCGGCGGGCGCTGCCGGGCGCCGTGCGGAGCGCGAGCCGCGGCCGCTGCGCTGCACGCCGCCGACGCTGCTGGCCCCAAGCGCCGCTCCAGCGCCTGCTCCTCTTCCCCTCCCCTCCCCTCCCTTCTCTCTCGCGTTGTCTCTACTTCCGGTCAGCACAATGGAATGAGAAAGATGAAGGGTATTTGGGACATTTGTACTGATCGGGCCCACACGTCAGGGGTCGCAAACGCCGGAAAATGAACGGAGGACGGACGGAATGGCCTGGAAGAGAAAAATTTATCGAACTTGTACGCTGCTGATAGATTGAACTTTTGAGGTCCTTTGGTGAGATTGCCAACTTTTTTAATGGCATACAAGGAAAACCCTCAAACCGGAGACGACGTCATGCCGGCGACCCCTTCAACTCCATCTCCATGGTCAGGCATACGTGCTTGAAAACCTAGCGATGGGGATGCGTGGCAGTAGAACGAGTGGAATCGAAACTAAGGGATTGGAGCTGGGAAAAAATATCGGCCGATAAAATCCGAAATTTCCGATATATCCCATTTATCGGCTAGATTCGAAATTTTTCTTCTATCACCCGAAATTTTCATAATTTTAAAATTTTATCATCCAAATAGATGCCAATGTCCACCCAATACTCCACCCAATACTCTAAGCTTACACCATGTATCATTTCCTCTTTCTTTTTTTTCTAAATTCAAGTTGCCACCACACTCGCATGCTCCAGCTGTTGCCCTTCTCATTGAATAGGCAATTGGTGATATTATTTAGTTTTTTATGTTAAATGGTTTAGAAATGAGCTATGTGGTTTCCTAAACAAAATAAGTTTTTTTTGTTTAAATTTTTTCCAAAATTTTATTTCTACCGTTGATAAATTTCTGATATACCCGATATTCCCATTTATCGGTGACCACCGAGATTTTTAAAATAGAAAAAACCTTGGATTGGAGGAGGAGGGGGATGGAGAGGTGCCGTCCGCTGGGTCTGTCGGCTGCCGCTGTTTGGTCTGCCGGTCCGCTCATGGCGCTGTCTCCCTCAAGGCCTCAACGCACCGCACAAAGGAGATCTCGGAGAACTGGCCTTGGGTCAAGTATGGACAAAACTGGGTTGGCCGGGCTGGGCCGACGTGTTTGGTTCGACAGATCAGCTGGTTCGGGTCAGCTCCACTCCGGACAACCTCATCCGCTGACTTTAGGCCGGACGAGTTGATTCCATGAAAAGAACTGCCGCTGATGCTAGACAAGTTGGTTTCGCTCCTCAATCCAAACAAATCGATAGGTTTGGTTTTTGGATCAGATGACTCCGGACGGAAGCAGCTGATGCCACAATCCAAACACGCAAGAGAATTTTTAATAATTAGTTATATATCTGCAGAGAATTTTTTAATTATTTATATATCTGCTCTGAGATATGTACAATTTTTAGAAAGAAAAGTATTGGAGCAATAGTCCGATTTGAATTGAAAACAATATAGACAGTTAGACATGTACTCTCGAGTACACCTTTTTAAATCACCAAGCTAACAGAGGTTGAGATTGTGAAGTCATGGGATGCGTTGATGTTGGCGTGCTTTCACTGGTATAGAAACAGTTTGTATTAATTAATGGTACATTTTGATTTGCAACAGTGATGGTTTGCATCACTAGTTGAAAGGCAAGAAAAAATGATGCTGATTCACACAATGTCAAATTGAGAACCACAGGTACAAATAGATATTCACCGGAAGCAAGTCTTACACCAACCATTTATGCTGGCAGGATTGTTACATGAACCGCATATGTACATGATTTACACAGGTGGTTTGTGTAACCATACTACCTTAGTTACTTTATTTTTAGAGGCAGTAAAAACGTAACCTATCTCTGAAAATAATTTTAAAAATTCAAAATTTCCTCCACATTGTGCCATGATCTGTTCACACAAATTTCAAATATGTAATTATAATAGCAGACACGATATTATTCCATGCATCTAAAAAGACCAATACATATTCCTTGTATCAGTCATCGATAAGAAATACATCCATGGCATGCCGTTGTTCTTCCCTAACTAGGAGTTGGTATGTTCGGCAATTCTTCATCTGCTTCCATATTTTAAGGAGAAAATTGGCTATTCACCATTCCGTAGAGTGAGCTTTTTAACTTTGCCATTCTAAATAATGACTTTATAAAATTGTCATGCAGAAGATGTGTATCCTGTTTTTCTTTTTTTGCCATAATCCCTATTTAACTCCTTTGTTATATCTTCTGCAAATCTTAGGCATACGAAAGGACGCATCAGCCAGCCATAATCCCTGCATTAAGACCTTGCTGAGTTTTTCTTGCAAGTCTTCTTCACTTTTTGGCTTTCGGCAGCACATGCGCCACTTGTATTGTAACTTGGCAACTTGGCTCCCAACTCTGCGGTCTGAGCCACTCTGGTTCCGCAATATCTGACTCATCTCTCCCATTTTGAAGTGAAACTGTGGAAGGCCCCCATCAAATATTCAGACATTTTTGTCATGTTTTCTATGTCTGTGTGACTTTTGAGGTTATAAGGTCTGCATGCATTTGGGGGACTTCATGGTCATTTTCTTAGACTCTTGTCGCGTGAATTGACTACTTATTATGTTTTTTTATGATGTGAACTTTTTAGTTTTTTATTACTTCATAGGAAACTTTTATTTTGAACTACTAATTATATAAGTTGAGTCAACATCACAAAGAAACTCAGTCTGACCATTAATTTGGTGATGACAACCCAATTAAATTCACTTATTTTTTGAAGTGGATGGCCCGTCGATTATCACACATTTTTACACTATACTACAGAATTGGTTTTACCGACGACATTTTCACCGCTGGTTTGAACAAATTCGTTGGTTATGGTTTTCACTGTCGTTTCGGTTCGTAATACAAACCATTAGTGAAAATCATTTTCATCAACGGTTCATTGTATGAACCGACAGTGAAAACAAGGCTGATTTTCACTGACGGGTTGGCCAACCGATGCTGAAAATGGCTGACAACAGAGCAGTGTTCGTGTTTATCTGTATACATTGATCAATAGAATCTGAAAAACTCTGCGATGATTAGCGGCACCAAAACTCTAGTGTTCCATTCCACTGTGTTCGCATTGAGTTCCAGCACACGTGTTCATCGATCCAGGATTGTCTTCCTCGTCTCCGGCGACGGTCGCGGCGAGCAGGAGACTGCAGCGTCGACTTGAATTGTGGGCTTGTGGCCATGGCTATACCCTCAGCTGGCTTTGTTTAGGCCATAGAAAATTATCTACTCCTATTGAAAAGGAGTAGAAGTAGTACCAGCTCGAAACATATGAACAGTGGTACTGCTTTACTGCCAGTTCGATTGATTTGGCACGGATGAAAGGTACACGTGATACCTCCGTGCAGTAACAACACCGGTTTATTGGTGTGGCCAACTGAGGAAGCCAAACTACTCCTTTGTTTCAAATTATAAGTCGCTTTGATTTTTTTGTTTTATAGATTTTGAGAATTGCTAAAAGACAACCGGTTGTTTTGCCTTCAGCTGGCAACCGATTTCTTTTTGGCTGTACGCACGTCGATGGAGAGCGGTTACGAGCGGATGGCGGATGGTGCTCTCGCCTGCCTGAGCTTGCTTGCGGGGGCGCGCGCGATGGAAATGTGCAGGGATGCTGACGGCGGTGGGATGGGATGGGCTTGTGTTGGTGCGTGTGAGAGGGACGAACAACCAAAAAAGGCTGAAGTCGAGTCGATGCCGGCGTCCCCGTCGACGTCTCGTGGATCTGAGTGCCAGGAGCTTTCTCTGGCATTTGACATTTGTGAACAATTTGACATATATTTCTTTGATATCCGCAATTCATATAAATAATTTGTAATTTTTTCTAAACAATTTGGCATATGTTTCTCTGAGATCTGCAATCTATATAAATAGAAGTTATGTTATCTCCAAATTACATCACTTTGTCCAATAAATTACACTGAAAAAATCATTGTAACTATAGTAATAAGATAATGTAAATATAGCTAAAAGACAGTGTAAACATATGGAAAAAATTCAGTTGTCTGGAGGAGCCAAAACATTCAGTTGTTGCCTAGATAGATTTTAGATTTTGCTACGTATCTAGATATGTAGCAAAATGGACTAAAAAAAAATCAAAACGACTTAATTTGGAACAAAAAAATCAAAACGACTTAATTTGGAACTGAGGGAGTAGAAAATTTACTTGAATATTCGCATCCCGCTGAACCTCGATGGATCGTTTACTTACAACATGTTCACATCTTTAACTTTTCGTGACCAATATTTCTAAGAAATGAATTAACTCTAACAAGAGCCAGTTGTGCTGATAGATACTGAATCAGCTACATGCACACTCGCTGCCACTGCTCGCTGCTTCTTGGCGTGGGCCTCCCTGCTGCACTGATTGGCCGCGTACGCCACGAAATACATCCACACATCAAGGAGCAATCCCAAGACGGCCTCGACGCCTTTCTCCTTCACTCTGCCAAGCAGCTCTACCGCGACGCCATTGGCGTAGCAGAGGCGACGGACGCTCTGGCTGTATTTTGGCATCTCCTCATACACCCTGTTGGCAAGCTCATGCACGTGGCTCAGTTCTTCAGTGACAATAGAAGGGCCATCCTGCAGGCAGAATACTTCCCTGAGCTTTGTACCGATATCTCTGCTAAGATGATGATGATGGCCTTGTTGATTCTTGCACCTGTCGGATAGGTTCTCGCAGGTTTGCCGGTACACCATGCCCTGGGCAAGGCCAGACAGCATGTTCGGGTGGTTCACCAGCAAGAACATCATGTAGAGACCGAGAGTTCCGCTCGGGTGGCTAGCGGAGGCAGTGGCCACGCTGCCGGAGCAGGTTCGATTCTTGGAATCGGACCTGTGTCTCTCACCGGGATTTATTCCCAAAATAAAGTCTACAACCTCGTCTCGCGTGGTGCCACAAAGGGACTGCGACATTCCCGTCGCCTACGAAGATACGATGGTTTCGGTGATCTCCAGAAGGACGCGTTCTTCTAATCTGTGTGTAGTTGTAGGTCTAGTTAGGCATGTGTGGTGTGAGTGTGGTGTGCGTGGTTGTGTGCGTGTGTGTGCTTGAACAGATACTACAACTGTACTCAGATGAGAGGCTTCAAAGAAAAAAGGAACATAATATAGTTGGACAGTGTCCTGATCGACCTCACCACCAGCAGGAGGTCAGCTGCTGCTGCTGCTTCTATACCTATCACTGACAGATCTTCCCTGTGTCGTCTTGACAAGCTGACGAAGCCGATCCCACCTGCCGGTGCACAGCAACGCGTACCGGAGCCAGCTCCACAGCGTGGTGCACAGGAAGGCGTACGTCCACGAGGAGCCCAGCGCGTTGAGCACCGACGCCACCTCCATGGCCAAGGCCCCGGCCAGCAAGACACGTAGGTGACGACCACGTCGACCTCGTCCCGCCGACGGCTGTTGTCACCGTCGCCGAAATGGAACATCAGTAACGAGGCGGCGATGGCGAGAGACGATGCGAGGCGGATGAGGTAGCCCGGCCAGGTGTGGACGACGGCGGCCTTGGTGTAGAGGACGTCGTACAGCAGGGAGAGCTGCAGCTCCGCGAACGCCCACATGCCCCTGGCGTCCTGCTTCCTGAGCGCCCGGAGCATCTCCATGGTGCCGTGCTCGGGGTCTTTCTCCAGCCAGGAGTCCACGGTGGCGCGCTTGGAGATGTGGAACATGTGGTGCGCGTGGCGGAGGTAGACTTCGTCCTCGCCGACGACGGCGCCGGCCGCCTTGTTCGGCAGCACCCCGTGGTCCCAGTGGTGGACGTGGTGGTGCCTGGCGGCGGCCGGTTTCTTGGTGAGCGATCTCCGGATGCTGCTCTTGTTGCCGCCTCTGATCGCCGCCACCTTCTCCCCGTACTTGGCGACGCCGACGGCCCACATCAGGAGGGCCGCCACGGCGAGGAAGGTGTCGCCTTTAGCTGCCCTAGGGAGATGGATGTAGAGGACGTAGGTGACTGCCACGACCTTGACAACGAACACCTGCAGGTGGCGCAGCCACAGCTGATTGTCGTGGAAAGCGTAGGCGCCGATGCTGTCGGGCCCGCCGCGGTGGAGGAGGAGGAAGGGCGCCCAGAACGGCATCAGCCGGTGCTCGCGCGGCGCGCTGCTCAGGGACAAGAGCCCGATCGCGTAGATCCCGATGGTGTCGGCCAGGTGGTAGGCCAGCCACAGAGGGACACGAAGCAGCATAGGAGCTCGACGCCGCCGGATTCCGGCGAGGGGGAGGAGGAGGACGTGCATCCCGAGGCTCAATAGCATCAGGATCTGTATGGCCCAACGGTTCCACACCTCCAGTGGCCTGAAAACCATTTTCCCTAGAAGGAAAAAACATTTATTTAAATACAAATATGGTAAATTGTCGATAAATAATGTGTACAACTGTATGTTTTAACAGAATGGAGTCGCGCTTCTGAATTGTCGATAAAAATACGTTGTTAGCAGGTTTGGTTTGCCACTGTCCTTCTTAATCTCCACTGACAATGTTACATGAAAACAAAATGCTTCAGTGGAGCACTGGCGATCTGCAAAAAATAAGATAATGAAGATTGGAGAAATGCAGCTGCTTCAGTACTAATCCATGAACATATACTAAGATCGATGTAGCTACCTTATTACTAAGGAAGAAGAAGAAACAAATCCTGCATAGCCTATCTTGTTCACTGATTCGGATCAAGAAAAGGCCAGCATCAGAGGGTCATGAGCTAGGCTGGACACAGGAGAGGAATGCGGTGATGATTAAACCAGAAGAGAAAGATTGAGGTCTCTTGTACGTACCATGTAGCTATACATCCATCACTATCATCAGTCACACGGTCGCATTAGCATATGTCATTAATTTGTTCATTGCTGGTGACTTGCATTGGAGGAGGTGATGTCCAACAATATAATAACTCATCAATTAATACTATAGGTATGAACTTGCAAACGTCCATCAATACAATAGTCATGAACTTCCATGGCTTCGATATACATAAATCAATCCAAGGTGCACCTATGCGCAATTGATGGAGAGATAGTTACCTTTTATTGGCAGAAATTGGAGAAGCTTATCTTCTGCAGGCTTATGTGATGGGGATCGATGCCATAATAATATACAATTGGTTGTTGTCTGGCAGGCACGCCAAAATTCATTTTCATGGTAATGTAAAGCGCGGTGGTATACCTAGCATACCAGCGTCTCTATATTCAGGATGTTAACTACTGTAAGATCTTGCGTGGAGGGATACATGGATGTTAGGACATCAACACGTTTGAATATTATCTTAGCGGACGGGTGCTGCCCTGTGTCATATTCCAATCATTATTTATTATTCTTCATCATACTAGCCCTTCGTTATGTAATCAGTGCTCGGGGCAGCAGTCTCACTGGAGTAGCATTAGTGATGGAGCGCAGGAGACGGTGGGGGATAATTTTTTTTCACTTAAACTGTGGAGCAAAGCTACCCGGTAGGCCGGTACTTTAATAGAAGAGGAAGAGATGGTTAATCGAAGACTTACCAAACGCTGTCACCAATGGCATCTTACAACAATTATGATAATCTCCATGAAAAATGAAGCTGTTAGATTGTCTTTGCTCGGCAATTATAACAACACGGTGGGAGGGTGGTTGGGCTGATGATGACGGTGGCCAGGAGAGGTAGAGGGGGTGGCGGTCAGGGGTGACGGCGCCCTTGGCTGGAGGCGGCGGCGGTGGAGATGCGTTCACGGGAAGAGAGGAGGCGGCAGCGGCGTAGAGAGAGGAGAGATAAAGAGCTTTCATCCGATTGCTTTCTTGATTAATTCGGTTACATACTCTTAATATTTATAGTCCGAATTAGACTTAGCCTACAAATAAGCCGAAGGAGTCCTTATCAAACACGTATTCCTTCTTTCATCATTCAATCTACTAATTTTGATGTCGGTGTCAGGGTTGGCGACATGGATAGCATGTAAGGCGAGCACAATTGGGGACATCTTCTCCTCGTACGCCCCATCCAACGATGTTGAGTCGTTGTGGTGATCGTTGTCGGTGCTGACGTTCACTATTGTCGCGGTAGGAGGGAAGGTCAGAGTCGTGACCTCCTGCTTCACTTGCACCGGTGGTGGTGTCATATGCCCGTTGTTGGTGATCGACGTTGCTAGATGTAGTCTTTCATATTCCCGATCCCACCGTGTAGCTCCTCCATCAATTTTGGTTGAAGCTTATCTATGGTTGTTTGTAGTGTCGATGACAGCCCTACAACGAAAAGGTGGACTTGATTGAACTCACTAGTGAAGCTAGAGCATGGTACGTACGTCGTGAAGCAGTCGATATAGCGTTGTTCTATCAAGGTGGAACTTGGTCGTCAGTGACCATGAACTGGCCAAACTCATGGCGGAGGAGTCGTGCGAATATCACCCACTCCCGGATAGGTGCGGCCGATGTCGTTTTCATGAACTAAAGATATGCAACACCTGTCAAATGAAATGTTGCATATGGTACAAGTTGTTCTTCAGGTATGCTGTAGAGCCTGAAGAGGAGTTGCATCATGGAGATCCTTGATATTGGATCCATAGCACCGTCGAATGTCGGCATCAGCATCTAGAACATGTACCAAGGTTCCCACAGTGGGGTGTCCCTTATGGTGCCCAGTGATGGAGGCGTCGATGCTTGCAGTGGCAGAGCTAGAAGGGTGCTCGTGACCTTCTTGACAATGGTTGGAGTTGAGGAAGAGTTACGCTCGTCCAACTTCCTCTGGAGCAAATGGCTAGCATCTCGGATGATCTGCAAGGTCTCATCTGCGAGGACATCGATTGCGTTGACAGATGCAGTCGTTGTCTTGACTGCACGGAAGGTAACGTCCTCGGGCACGTATTCCAGCTTCACGGAGTTGCTGATGATGGTGTCGCTGGGGTTGGTGGCCGGGCGAAGACGACCGGTGCCTGGTAGGTGACACCCACATGGGGTGGCCTTGGTCTACCATGCCTATGGTGGTGGCAGTGGTGCCATGCTGAACATCGATGGTGGTGTCACCGGTGACCAGTGTTAAGGCGTAGATGGACAGAGCTCGAGCATTAATGATGGGGGGCACTCCTGGCAGTGCGCCCTTGCTCCATGGCGCGGACGCGAATGTCGATGTCATCGAGGCGTAGATGCATCTTGTCGATATACCCGTGGAAGGCGGCGATGAAGCCATGGAGGAGCTGCTTGACGTCTGCTGCAGTATTGGAAGCCATTGGATCGTTCTGGTCTCCCCTGATACTAGCTGTAACAAAGGCGGCGGGGGGAGGGGGTGGTTGGGCTGATAACGACTATGGCGAGGAGAGGTGGAGGGGGTGGCAGCCAGGGGGCAACGACTCCCATGACCGGAGGCGGCGGGGGGTGTGGGGGCCAGGGCGGTGCTGGTGTAGGGTGGTGGCAGTGATGTGTGCACGGGAGAAGAGGAGGTGGCGGCATAGAGAGGGAGGAGAGATAAAGAGCTTTTGCCAAATTACTTTCTTAATTGATTCGGTTACATGCTCCTAGTATTTATAGTCCGATTTGGACTTAGCCTACAAACAAGCCAGGGGAGTCCTTATCGAACACGAATTCCTCCTTTCATCAATCAATCTACTAATTTTTATCTAATAACTTATTTTATTCCTAAAACAATAAATACTAAAAAGGTAATCGGTGGAGATGTAAAAGGAAGGCACGGCGACGGTAGCGGACAACTTGGGTGGCGGCGGCTGCTGCACAACCGCACCTCCTAGGCGTGCGGCGCCCCCACCCTGTCCTACGGCAGGCCATGGGGCCCTCCAGGGGCGATGGCGCCTGGCTCACGGGCCTCTTCCAGCCTGTTCTCGTCATCGGCGATCACCGTCCGTGTTGGACGTGTGACAACAATCATCTGGGTACATGCTCCTGTGAATAGTCCACTGCAAAAATGAACCACCTGGTTAGCATTCAGAGAAGAGATGCATGGAAGCTTCCTCCACTCCATTAAGGCACATGGATTTTTCAAAGGTGCAGTCTTCGACTTGTGGCTTTGTGGTTGCAAGAGGTAAACCACACATGAGCAGACTCATGCCATGTTTCTAAAGAAAATTATACCCCGTCACTTTGACAGTTTTGATTTTTGCTCCTCTACTGGAGCCTCGGCAGGTATTCTTGCCTTCTAGAACTCTTCTCTCTTTTTGGAGTGGTACTAGAAAAGCAAGATTTTACTATACGACTGCATTTTACATCTAGACTTGATTTGACCAAATTGGCAGAACTGTTGGTACAGGCCGGAGCAAAGGGCCTGTGTTGTCTTCTTCAGTGAGTAGTATAGGCTAGATTGTGGAGGGTTTAGGGGAGAAAGGCTTTGTTGCTCATCACAAATCCTCCCCTTTGTATTCAAACTTTTCTCTCGTAATTCAAATACTCCAAGTCTTTTGCGTGACTGAGATTTTTTGTTGACCAAATGGACTCTGGTCACTGTTTATGGCTTGACAAGAGAACCTGATCGTACGGTCTTTGTTTCTTGGCTATATAGTCTTCTAGTTATCCTGAGGACCTGTAACACCCAGTTTTAAAGAAAAAAAACCAGATACACCATATATGTGTCTAGAAAGTCCACACATACAACCAAAGAGTGAAATAGTATTAAAACAATGTTATAAAACAACGTATACTTAACTATATTAACACTTAAATCAGAGTAAAGCGGAATGGTAGCTAATCTTTTTCTCAGGCTCTATCTTCACAGGGACGGTTGACTGGGGATAACATACATCTAGTACTTCTCAAAAAACTTACTAGCTCCATCATCTGGTACCTATCCGGGATTTTACCAAAGTATTAAAAAGTAAAGCAAGCACGTAAGTACATATCGTACTCAACAATTATAACCTAGGGTTCACGAGGCTCAAAAGGCTGACACTGCTTTACTGCATTTAACTTTTAAATGATTAACCTTTATGACATTAATAGTAATAAAGTAGTAGCGTTTCTTATAACCACATGATCAAGTGAACAAGAATAAAGAATAATACATAAACAACATAATTAAACATCATACATCGTGATCAATTATTATATAAGAATCTCCAAGGCCACCCGTATCCGTAGGCACGGCTAATATACCAGATTATTAAACTTTGCACGAGGGTGTACACTCTCACCGTGAGTCATGATCTCTAGGCAAGGGGTTAGTTAGACCCGATACACCAGAAACCATATAAAGCTACTCTAGGGTTCGTCTAACAAGTTAGGGCCATTAGATTCACTCGGCAAGTGAATATAGAGTCCCCTTCCAGATGGCGTAATGACACACAACCTATACACATGTGGACAGAAGCCGCACTATACTCAGCTCGCAAAGCTATTCTTACGCCAATTAAGGTAATCGCTAACAAGTTAGAAAAGATCCCTAAAGCAACTAGAGTTAGAGTCATGTAGCCCTCATAGCTGTACGATAAATCCTGGTGATCACTTGCAGATAAGTCCTTACGGAGAGAAACTAGAGCAATAATATAACACCATGCTCTAGACCTCTATAAACAGTAATAAAATTATCTTTTAATATTGTTGCATATTCAGGCCTGGTGCAGTTGGTTGAGCGCTAGCTCACCGAAGTGCCAGGTCGTGGGTTCGAGCGGCCACCCTGCAGTTTACTGTAGGGGACAGGCTTGTCTCGTGAATTTCCCTTCCCCAGACCCCACTGGTGTGGGAGCCTCTGGCACTGGGTCTGCCCTTTTTTATTGTTGCATATTCTATTATTCATATTACAAGACCAGCGCTAGCAAGTACTACCCATATGTATATATCCCAAAGTAACAAGATAGATGATAATCAACTCTAAGTCATCCTTAATAGGAAATCAAAGACACATGCACATAAAATATGGTGTATATGGTAAATAGATAATCAAGGAAGTCCCAAGCTATACTTGTCTTAATACTTGCTTAAATCATCTTATGCTTTAGCTTCTGGTCATCACTTTCTGATCTTCAACGCTCATAAACGATTCTCGTTCTACTCGTAGCAAGCACCACCATATGGGCAAACGTACAAAGCAACAATAAAAGCAACTAAGAACAATACACCAACTCAAGACCAAAACTTTTAAAACCAATGCACTAAAGAACACGGCTTACTGCTAGGGTCGATAAAAAGAAACAACTATAATTAAGCTTGATTATTTTAAGTAATCAAAATCATGAAAACTACTAATTTAGATTAGTTAAATTGTGTTTTAATTTTAAATACCCAGTTAAACTAATCAGGTTTTATTTTTAAACATTATCATGTAAATTAAGCAAGTTAAGCTCTATTTTTGCAAAATACAACGTCATGTGAGAGCGCCTACTTGAAATTGCATATGACGTGTTTAAGCTAGCTAAATTGTAATTAAAAATATACTGGTGATATCAACCCACATTAATACCTGCATATAAAACATCAAGGTGTACTCCTATAATCCTAACCTCCACTATCCTATTTCTCTGCCTTTTGATTGGTTCAATCCTCAAGTATGACGTCATCGTTTAGCGCTGATTAGGTGAGTGCTGTTCGATTTCTAAAAGGTCATAGGCTGGCCAACCTCGCCATTATTTGGGCCATGCGAAGAGACATCGTATCAGTAGAAGAAACGCATGCATAGTGGTGATTATTGCTGATCAAGTGCATGAGTAACTCAGAATTCAACCCCTATGGCTTCCGATCCACTATATTATTGCGTGACGTCCATTAATCCATTAACATGCAGGTGGCCAATATGGGATCTAATCTAATGATATCTATATGATCCTATATAAGCGCCTCAAGCCTTCTGATTCCTCAAGAGGAGTAGAGGTGAGCCTCGGGTTTGAGGAGACCGAGCTCCGTCTCGGCCTGCCCGGCGGCAACGACGCCGCCAGGGATGCCGCGACGAGGAAGCGGGGTTTCAAGGAGACCATCGGCCTAAAGCTGAAGCAGGAGCAGCCGGTGGCAGCGTCATCGGCCGCGGCGCACGCGTGGAGGAGGAGGAGGAGTAGAAGGAGGCTGGCGGCGTGGTCCCAGTCGTAACCCCGCTGCCGTTGCCTCCAGCAGCAACCACAACCGGCGGCGCGGGTACGACCATGAAGAGGTCGCCGAGCCAGAGCAGCGTGGACAACGCCGACGCGCGTGCAGCCGGACCCCGAAAATACATCCTCCTCTAGTCTCCTTTTTCTCCTCTTTATAAACAACAACTAAACATTGCGATATGTCATCGAGTCGACATCGCAGCTGCCAGCTGGTGACGTGACAAGCGCGGCGGCCAGCGGATGAGGCGCTACCGCCAGGATCACCACCATGCATGGAGCTCCTCCGAGCGCAGCATCAGCAAAGCCTCGTATTTTTTAGTGCTCCTCTGGCCGCCGTCTTCGCCGGCCACATGTACTACGCATAGTATCGTCATATGGTTAGTATCCGTCGTATGGTAATTGGAAATTAATTGGAAATTGCTAGGTATCATGCCATCTCTTCTGCTTTCTTCTAAGTTCTAATTATGCTATTTTCTTTGCCACCACACACATGCAGGACATCGTCAAACCTTCTCAGTTTGCCACAAGTCCACAGCACTGCACTATCTAAAATTAGGAATGTAGTTTGTTAATATAATAAGAAAATTCAGTAGTTCTTCTATATGTTGATCCAAGTGATGTATCTTCATGGAATATGACTAATCTCTTTTTTGCATTGGATGGATTCTATTTATCTCCATACCATACACAAGCATCATTATATTTTCTCGTATATATGTTGGCTTAGAAATTAGTAAAACTACAATTACTAATACATCTATTTTTGATCTACATGAATGCAAATGAACTATCCATAGTTTCCTCTACAAAATTCCCGCAGCAACGCGCGGGGTACCATCTAGTTTGCTAGTTTGCAGGCGCCTCATGTTTCGTTTATCTGTCAGTCGACTTTCTGGCGCGTTGGATTTGTGATCAATGGCCTTGGTTGATTGCCTACTTGCTTGTCTCTTTCATGTCCCCGTGAGAACTATATCGGGTCCGTGTCTGTGTGCTTTGTGCCCGTTTCTGTGTTATTGGGTTTGCGTGTGTGATCCGTTATTTCTTCAATGTGTGCTCTGTGCCTGTGACTGCACGAGGGAGAGGGGCGACAATCTCTTCACGAGCTGAGGAGAGGGGCATCGATCTCATTGCTAGGTGAGCCAAGCGAAGATGGGAAGCTGAAGCCTTTGATGGGCTTGCATGTGCCGACCTGGCCAGCGGCAACCTTCCTGCGCTAAGGCATGGTGCCTCTGCTTGACGGCATCGATATGTTGGGAATGGATTTTTGAGGTTTGAAATTCGATTTCATTAGGTTTTTCTTTTGCTCCAGGATTTGATGGGTTTCGGGTTTGATTTCTAGTTTATTCGAGATCTATTTGTAGTTTTTCATCGAATTTGGGTGGGGATACATGGGGAAAGGTGAGAGGTGAGCATGAATCCATCTGGTTGTATATTTCAGCAGGAGCGTAATTTGGGGATGGAGAGGGGCGACACACTAGGGACTGTATATTTGTTTTGAAATTTGTTTAGGCATTGGGATCCAAGGAACCTTCATACTGTCTGCCACAGATTTAGTTCCAGCATGTGTGCACTCTGACACAGATTCAGTTCCAGCATGTGTGCACTGAGGAAAAAAAATGCATGCTTATCAAAATCAAAGATGTGCCTACAGTTAGAGCTCTTCAGGGAAAAAAAATGATGAATCCCCTTTTTCATCGCTTAATCTGAGTGGTTGTATCATGATGACCCTGCTGAAGGCATTGAGTTTAATTTTCTTAGACGTGAATATTTACAGAGAATTGAAAATTAACGCCCTTTGAGTGAAATTGTAAATCTTGTGTTTTGTCTGGCTACATTTTTGTTCAACGGATTTTTTTGGCAAGCTCTCCTGGTGTAGCTCCAATGAGTTGTCTGGTTGCCCCCTCTATAATTTCTTTGTACCACGTTCCACATCCATTTCAATTGTTAATTGTTAATGTCAAGTTATTGAACTGTCTTTCTGAAAAATATATTTCAGTGACACTTGTTGCCAGCAGGGTCAATATTGAAGATAGGTTTTGCATCTGTACGTCTACATTGGAGGCTGTGACATATTTTTGTCAAAGAAATATTAAAGATATGTGTAGTATAATCCAATGCTGCTGCTTGCTTGTGCAATAAAATGTAAAAAATACTTTCATTTTGCTGCTTCTGCACGTTTGGACCTGATTTACCTTCCTTGCTTCTCTGATAGATGTGCCTCATTTTCTTTGGTGAGAACTGTATACTTTTCATTCAGACATGTGTGTTCTTTACTGAATCCATTACAAAAGGGAATGTTAAGGTGTTTTTTAGATGAGGGGCTACTAATATGTGGCTAGTAAATCGATTTTCTTTCACAGCTAAAGCTTTTGATTGATGCCAAAAGAACAGCTAGCTATTCAGATGTTCAGAATCTAGCCATTGCTTGCAGATTAAGCATCCCCGTTTCAGCTGATGCAGCAAATGCCAAGAAAACATTAATAGATGAAACCATGATTCCTTGTCCATTTCAGAGTTAAAAATAACATGTGTGATAGGCACTCTAAAGGGAATGCTAATGTTTAGTGTATAGAAATATGCTAATAGGCTTTTCGATTTATTTCTAGCATGTTGAGGGAAACTGCTAGTAGAATCTACTGGCCATTGTATTTGTATGTTTACATTTTTATTTGAGCTGCATTTTTTTGGTAAAATCTGTTTTCTGGCTATCCTTGACCCTGCTATTATTCAAGCTCTCCTAGCGTAGCTTCAGTGAGGTGTCTGGTTGCTCCATCTCTAACCACTGCAGCACTTCTTTCTTCTTTTTTCTTTTTTTCTTGTACCAATCTAATTTGTTTTCATGGCTAGATGCCTAGATGTTTATCTAGTTCTCCATTTGGTTCAGTATTCCCACATCTGAGGGCCATCATGCCTAGCTAGCTAATGTGTTTCTCAGGGGTGATTACATTTTTCCTGACTTACGATTATTGATACTTCATTGACGAATAAGTAATCAGCTAGCCACAAGTCATGCACCAGCAGATTCACCCAACCCTATGCACTATGTGTTCCAAAAGTCACCAAGAAAGGCTAGATGCTGCAATCCCAAAGTCACGTACCTACACCTATGTTCAATGGAATGTATGTGCTTGTTAGAGTGGTAATGTCCCATGTTTTTAGGACTCATTTTGTCTGTGTAAACGGTTTTATGTATTCTTTTAAGTTGTTTAACAAGATCCAATTACCTTCTTTCTCAAAATATAGTTAGATAACAGTTTTTGCCAGCAGGGTCAGTACTGTATATAAGGTTTGCAGCTGTATGCCTATATTGGAGGCCAAGACATATTTTTTGTCAAGGAAACATCTAGCTAGTTAAGAACTATTGGAGGCATTTGTTAAGTGTGTATACTGCTTGGTTATTATTTGGCATTTTTATGTCACAGATTTATGATCTGGATACTCTAAATATGTGGCTTACGTTCTTAGACTTAACTATGTGGCTTACGTTCTTAGAGTTAACTGTATATGTTGGTTGTAAAATGTAACATGGAGTGCTTAGTGCATTTTGAAGCACCATTTCTTTCAAATTTATGTATGCAAGTCTGATAAGCAATGTCCTCTGCAGATTGGACCAGAATTATAAACTTGTCTTAACCCCATCCTTAAATGACATTGAGGAACATATGGAGATTGATGTGGAGAGTTCTTTGAACGCAGCTATTTGGTAAGTAACTTATGCTTGACCTGAATTTTGATTTTCGTTGCTTGCCTTACAAACCCTTTTGTGTGCTCATACTGGACCATTTGTTAAACTACTCTAGGAAAGTAATATGTGTGTGTGTGTGTGTGTTTCTACGTGTGTGTGGCCTTTAGGACTGCTGTTATTTTTAGTTGATTTTTGTAGAGTTTAGTTTCAATGATAAGGTTGTTTCTCTGTGTCTCTCTGTGTGTTTTTCTGTGTGTGGGTCCATTTTCTGGTTCTGCTGTTGTATTTGAGTTGATTTTTGTCGAGTTTAGTTTCAATGATAAGGTTGTCTCTCTCTGTCTCTCTGTGTGTTTGTTTGTGGTTTTCATTTGTGGGTCCAATTTTTTTAGGCTTCCTTTTTTATGTGTAAATGGTTTTCTGTATTTCTGTCATATGTTCTTGTGTGCTCCGTCGGACAGGAGCTACTGTAAGTAATATAAATCATTCTTTAAAAAAAAAAAGCTTTCCTACTTGTTTTTACCATCTTTCACCTGAGAGCCAAGTGGTATCTAATAACTTAGCTCTATATATTAATGTAATACAGGTTCTTCACTTTATATGAGATGTTTTTACTCTCTTATTAGCTGTGCATGTTGCTTGTTGCTTGTTTCTCACTTAAGATGTTAAGTTCTGTATTTCCTTATGAATTTATGATGCCTTCTAAACGAATTTGATCAATTAACATTGCCTTTGTAGGAGCAGCTCATTAAGGTATATGCGCATCAGTAGCTTATGCTCAGGTCCTTTTGCCCCTCTATGGATGGGCAATAAGGATCAATGTATGCTCTTCCCTCAAAGTCCCAGCTGTTGAAGAAATTTGAATGAAGATGATGACTACCTTAAATCTCTCGTCATTCCAAGCTTCGGCCCCTAACAAAATAGCAAGCAGCAACTCTATTTTTTATTATTTTTCTATTCTAGTAGTCCATTTTTTAAGCCATATAGAATTTCATTTTTGAGCCTGCTAAAAATTTGAAAGCCTACAACAACAGCCCACGATCAAATTGTGAGCCTATGGGCCTGTTTTTCCCTCAAAGTCCCAGCTGTTGAAGAAATTTGAATGAAGATGATGACAACCTTAAATCTCTCGTCATTCCAAGCTTCGGCCCCTAACAAAATAGCAAGCAGCAACTCATTTTTTCTATGGTAAGGCTGACTCCAACAGCAGGAACGCAAATCAGATAGCCATTTCAGCGTTTGGGTGCGGCACAGTAAATGCGTCCACGACCCAAAGCCATCCTTCTCCAACAAAGGAAGGCAAAGAAGAGCTCCCGCGCCGCCTCCCTCCCCCGCCGAGCTCCGCCCGCCTCTGCATGCGCCGCTACCACCTCCCGCCGGCGCCGAGCCGCCAACGTCCCTCCCGCCCGAGTGCCGCCGCTGGGCCTCGGGCGGGCGGACGAGGAGGATCGAGCTCAACCCCCGGCCGGCGAAGCTCCCTCCCCTGCGGCGGCCTCCCTCCCTCCCTCCCTCCCAGCGGCTGGGCGAGCTCCCCGCCCCACTTTGCGCTGCTCATCACCGGAGGCGGGGGGCGGGGTGCCCGGCAGCGATCAGCCCGGGTTCGCGGCTCGGCCCGTGGCCGGGAGATGGCGATAAGCGCGAGCCGCCTTGTCCCGCTCCCCCCTCGCCCTGCCGGCCGCCCCGCGCTCCCCCGCCCGGCGACCCGCCTCGCCCGCAGGCCGCGCCGCCCGCCGTGGTCCTCGCCGTCATCTCGTCTCGCTGGCCCACCACTACTACGGCGCAAGAGAGTTGCATCGTCTCTCTGGACGACGCATTTTTGCGTTCTCGGTGGCCTCGTACCCAAAATGCGTCCTTCGACTGGGTCTGCTGTTGGAGCGTATTTCTGGTATGCAAAAGCACTGTGAACGACCGATTTTGGGTATGCATCGCGTTATTGGAGTCAGTCTAAAGACTAGTTTTCAGCCGGCCGTACGATTGTCATGTTGCACGGACGCATCTAATCCCACGCGCAGCTTGGCATCCCCAGCACTCGGCCCATACACGCAAGCAGGCTACCACTCCTCTCTCGTCTTCGACCATTTCATCCCCGTCTTTCTCGATCTCTCCCCGGCAACTGGTGGCCGGCGACACACGACTGGCGACCCTGCTCCCGGCGAGCTCCTCCGCGCAACCTCCTCATGCCCGCGCGCACCACCACGCTCCTCCGTGCCCGCGCCTCCTCCCCGTGCCCACCCCCGGCGGCGATGGGGGATCTGCGCAGAGAATGGGGACCGCCGCCCCACCCTATGCCAAGTGCTCGGTGGTCCCTTGGCCGCTCGCCGCCTCGCCGGCGACGAGCGCCCACCAGGTTGGTTTCACCATGCCTTTCCTCCCCTTCCTGCTGCGCGAAACCAAGCTTACCAAACCCTAACTATGTTTCTGTGCCTCAGATCTGCGCCTTCGTCCGTTCCACCTTGCCGCGACCCATGCCCGGTGGTGGCGCGACCCTGTCCGTCCCGCCCGACAGGGCCACATCTGCTCTTCACCGCGTCCGCTTCCGCCTCCGCCTCCGCCTCCGCGTGTCTACTGCCTCAGTCTTCCTTCGTCAGTGCCTCGGGGCTCTCTCTCCTTCCTGCACGGCTGCGCCTTGGGCCGAGCCCAGCGATCGGCGGCCACAGCCAGGGACTAGATGCGGAGGCGCGGAGCTTCCTTGGCTCCTATGCGGCTGCGCCAGGGGCCCGGCCGACCGGCTGGAAGGCCCTTCGGTTCTCCACTACCCCTTCCCCTGTCGCCTGCTAGCTTCCCTTCGCTCCTGTGGTCCTACGTGCTCAGGCTAAGCTGCTCCCGCTCCTAATCCTTCCTCAGCGACATATTGACAGTGAGGTGAGAAGATCCAGATTCTGTTCTATTTCCTTGTTATGAATATTCAGTGATTTGTGATTGAGTGATTTTAGTTCTAATTTTGCTTTCATGATTTCTGTGGTTGCTGTATATGTAGTTCTGTAATCTGTGTTTTGGTATTTTGGAGGGCACAATGTGTCTTGCTTATTAAGTGTGAGACTGAATGATGGAAATGGTAATTTGGTTATTCCCTTTTTGTAGATGCATGCAGTTGCTTGTTGAGTACTTGATTTGAAATCATTGAATACTGCTCACACTAGAGGACTTAGTAGTTAGCAGGTGTATTTGAGATTCTGCATTTGACACCTTTGTATGTTTAAGAAGCAATATAGCACTGCATAGGCAATAATAATAGTTCACACCAGCAATAATATATCATTGAATAGGCAACAATATATTCATTTAGATAGGCAATATTATTGGGTGATTTACTCTAGTATTTGGACAAATTTTTTTATGATAATTAGACAGAAGAGCAAACTCATTACTCAAGGCCCAACCAGTGGTTTGTTTCATTTGTGTAGTGTCGGACATACAGTACCAGTACTGTTAAATTGCAATTAACATGCTTCAGTCCTTCAACATAGTGATTTAAGTAGCAAGAGAAACTATGCTTTTTCTAGGAGATCTTGCATAAAAGTCAAAGTGATCAACTGTCGCGGTTTTTTTTTTTTAAAAAGCAGGCACCACTGTTTTTCCCAAGTTGTCTTGTACATTAATCTAATTGTACTATTGCATTTACTTATGTTCTAAACTTTACAACATTTTCATATCTTATTAATTAGAGTTGGTGTGTTTTTCTCGTGTTAGTTGCGACTTGCTATCGGAGCAATGACGTCTAGTCATCTTCCACCAACTCCTTTTATCTTGGTAACCATGGGAAGTACAGGGGTCTTGTTAACTGCATGGTGTGCCTTGGTATCCCAACTTCTTTCCAACCAGCAAAAGCAGCAGGATGATGTCTACTGGCGTGGAAGTCCTTTGAGCTTTTTGATGTCAGTAGTTTCACGAACTGAAAATGCTTTACTAAAAATGTTTGGGAGATTATTATGCTTTATTAAGCATCTTATGATACACATAGTATTCTTTTATGGATTTTTTAATCATGTAAATCAAAATTCCCCTATCCCAGCTTAGTTGCCAGTTCCCATTATGAAACTGAAATAAGGGATGACTGCATATTCATGTGAATATTCAGAGAGCGCATTTAAAAATAGCTTAGTTACCATACAGTCATCATAATACGTAGTGATTTTGTCCCTATAACAAACTTAGTTACCATACTACAATAACTGCATGTTTGTTTGCTCATTTTCCTTTCCTTAGCCTTAAATATTCACATGGATATATTAATATATGGGAATAATATTAGAGACCTAATTGGTAACTGAATATGCTAGATTAGCTCTTCAGGCCTGCCTAGGCCACTGAAGAATAGATTCACTAAATATTAATATTCTAATTTTCCTTTTTCAGCTGCTAATTAGAAGATTAGTGCTATTGCTAGGCAACATGTCCGTTAGAGCTTTTTTTATTATTTTTTAGCTGCTAATTAGAAGATTACTGCTATTGATAGGCAACATTTTCTTCTTAGCCATCCCAGTGCCCTTGCGGCTGGATCCGTCGGTCCCCTTACCTAATCTCTGTGTAATACTGGGTGTGAGGCATCCCTTCTTTCCTCTTCAGTATGGCATGTGTGACCTCTCCATCCTTGCGTGTTCTAGGAAAGAACTTTTTCTCTGGTGCGTGCTCTCCTTGCCAGCGCTGGGGTCGGGTACATGTGCAGTTCTAGGTTGCAAATGAACACAGACACTATACTTGCTTTTTCAGGATACATAATTGCCTATGTCGAAAGGTATTGTTGGCTAACAAGTGATACTTAAATTGCCTAACAAAATGTAGTTGTTTAGTTTTGATTTAATCACCATGGCTATATTTGATTTTAGCACAGCACACCTTGGCTCTGCTTGAATATATTTCTAGGCTATTTACAAACATAGATGTTGTGCATAAACAAATGAAAACAGATGCCACACTTTTTGCTTTCTCAGAATGAACAGATTGCTAGTACAATCGTTATGATTAGCACACCCACATTTCAACTAAATTGTTTTTTAACCTTTTTTTTGTTCTAGAATGAAAATATGGAGCATGCTGCATTATCCCAGATTAAATTACGGCATGCTATTCCATATATGCTGCCTCCAAATGTCACCATAAATGCTAGTAACATTTTTCTGTTCTTTCTATGTGCTGCAGAGGAAAAGAAAGTTGCCCTCTGCTGCCAGTCAAGTTTATGTTGGGTTCCCTTTAGGTTTGAGCAGCGGCTTGCCATGTTCTCCTAATTTTATAGTAGTACCAGCGGCATTTCTGCAGAAACATCAACTCTCCAACAAAAGTACAGGAACTTCGGGTCGTGTCTCTCTACAGTTTTTAGTTTACTAGCAGCAGTTTAGTGGACCAAATTGTTGTACTTATGTGATCGTTCCTTACTACCTGCTAAGATTTGATCATTTTTATTCACTGGCTAGCCGTTGTAACTTGGTCTACAGTTCTTTGTAGTGTCAGTCAGTGTTTTGAATTTCATGATATAGCAATGTTCCTTTAAGCAATCATGACTTGCATATTTTTTTCATGCCATTTATAAGTGAGTCATCTGGTGCTATTTTCCTCTACTCTTCTTTACTATATCGCCCTTTAATTTTCAAGCATTATTCTGCGGTCTAAACGACTTTAATCATGCACAGATGACAAGGAGAAGCCTGAGATTCCATTTCTCAAGTAAGGAACATGCGCAGATTGGGAGGGGTTGGCGGGGTGCTGACTAATGCAGGTGATATATTGTTGCTGATAGACCATTATTTTCCTTTTTTTTCTACTATTATGTTGATCATTTCTGTTCAGTCATTAAACTAGTCTACCTTTTGTACAAAACGAGTTTTTTGACATCCTCACCTTGCCTTTGTTTGATCTTTTTTTGGCAAATAAAACATGGAGGGGGGAGTTGCAAATGAAACATAGACACTGTACTTGTTTTTTTAGAATACATAAATTGTCTAATTAGGAAGACATTGTTGTCTAATGAATAACACTTAAATTGCTTAAGAAAATGCAATCCGCTATACAACCTGCTCATCAGCAGTAGAGGCTCTAGGAAAATCCTCTATGGCTCTATTCTTGTTTCTTCAAGCAATAGCCTGATTACAAACACAGTAGGCACATCCTATTGATGGGGTATTTGTAGAGTGCAAAATATTTAGGTCAGTTGCATCTGTTGCCTCTTAAAACATTGCACCTAGGAAATCATAGTCAAATTATAGTGAAGGGTTATTCAAGTCCACATCACTTGTGCTATTCATCACCTACATTGAAAAGACAATGTGTGAGTGCAATGATATTTGTGTTTCTAGCACAAGGCATCAATAACAGTACTGATTTAGGCAATATAGGCACCTCAATTAAGCAATTAAATTGCTACTTTTATACAATAATGTCTTCATAATTAGGCAACATAAGGTTTTTTTTAAACGTATGCATCCTTTTTTATCTCCATCCAGTAATAAATTTATGATATATGTTCCTTTGTTTTAACATGCAGGATGCAGACCATGTATAGAGAATTAGAGATGTAAGATGCAACCCATGTATAGAGAAGATGTGCAAATGTGTTCTTTTTTTTCGTAGGAACTAGATGTATAGTGCTGTGCTCTAGAAAACTGCATATGCAAATATGTTCTTTTCTAAGATGTGGTTTGTTTTGAACAAATTGTCCTTTTTTGTGAATGTATACATGCAGTACCCAAAAGCTTATGTTTGGACCTGATTTGCCTTTTTTCCTCATAAGCGGTAGGTGACACAAGCCATTGGTAGCATCCCTCCACGCCAAAAGACGAACGCTAATTAGCATCCTTGCCGAAAAAGGAATATAATAGCTACACTAGCTAGAAACAGAAAGGCCGTGCGAATCAACTATAATACGGCCGGCCGTGCGTTAGCCGCTCCCTTTTTCTATTCTAGTAGTCTATTTTTTAAGCCCTATATAATTTCATTTTTGAGCCGGCTAAAAATTTGAAAGACTACAACAACAGCCCACGATCAAATTGTGAGCCTATGGGCCTGTTTTTTAATAAAAAATTGAGTTGCATACACACATTTTTTTTTGAGAAAAACTGTCATCCTTTATTAACTCATAAAAACAGAATTACATACACAATCAGGTAGTGACAGAAACCCAACATGTCTACTCGGAGCCATAGACATAGCGCTCCTTGCTAACCTATGCGCATCCTCATTCGAACACCTTCTTTCATGGACAAACTCGACATGGGAGAAACTTGCTTTTGTCGCCTTGATCTCCTTTACAATTAAGCCATACAGCCCCATGCCCTCTCCATGAATACTCTTTAATGTATTGATGCAGTCGCACACCACTCTTAACTTCTGTAGAGCCATGTCTACAGCTAACGCCATGCCCTCTCGGCACGCTATCGTTTCAACCACTTCTGGTTTGGTTAACCCATTCAAAACTAGCATTGATGCTCCCAAGAAATTTCCGGCCTCATCCCTCGCCACTGCAGCAGCGGCAGCATGATCGAAATTCTTTGCCAATGCTGCATCCACATTTTACCTTTGCAAGACCTGGCGGAGGGGTACCCATCTCGGCGATGTTGCTTGTTGGCCTCCCCTACTACACTTTTGAACTGGCTTGGTTATTACCAGCTCTTCTAGATACCTCTCCACGAAGCAATGCGTAGACAACGGACTTTGAAAAATATTCTCGTGGATCACCTTTCGCCTTGCATGCCAAATCGCCCATAGTCGAACAAAGACCCGAGTAATCGCGTCATGAGACATGGTCTTCCACACTGTCGCTAACCAGGCTTTCGCCTCCTCTTCATTTATCATACATAGGGCTTCAGTGATCTCTTCCTTCTCCAAAGCCCACACCACCTTCGCCATATAGCACTCCGAAAGGGAGTGCTTCCAGGAATCCAAATTGCTGCAAACATTGCATCGACTATGCTCCACCATATTTCTTGGACGTCTTGCATTGGGATAGATTGGCGTGCCAGCCGCTACAGAAAAATCTTCACCTCCGACGGCACCTGGATCTTCCACAACTCCATCCACTCCTCTTCCTCACGTGTATTCGACCTGCCTGCCGTATGCTCTAACCATTTCGTCCTTGTTTCCCTCGTGTGCACTAGCATTCTGTAAGCTGACTTAATTGAGAACAGCCCTGATTTTTCATAATGCCATGCCCAAAAATCATTTTGGGCCGATATGCAAAGCGGGATGCTCAAGATAGTCTCAACATCCATCGGTATGAAGAAATCGGTCACCTTCTGTCTGTTCCATCTCCGAAGGGTCTGATCTATTAGATTACTAACTCTCTGAGGGGGGTCATTCTTGATACAGCACACAGGCCTCATTAGGCCGTCTCTCGGCAGCCAATGTGTCGCCCATATATCTGTGTTCTCCCCTATGCCAATTCTCCTGATCAAACCCTGAACTAGAGTGTCCCTTCCCTCAATTATTGATCTCCAAGTTCGCGAAGGGTTTGAGCCAACTGTCGCTTCCAAAAAATCACACTCTGCAAAGTAGACTGCTTTAAGAATCCGAGAACTAAGTGCCCCCAGGTCCTGCAGGATTCGCCACGCCTAGCGAGCAAGAAGAGCCAAATTGAATAGCTCCATATCTCGAAAGCCTAGGCCACCCATATACTTCGAAATTGTCATATCTTCCCAGGATACCCAGCATGTACGACGCTTCCCCTCTTTACTCCCCCACCAAAAGCTGCATAACAAGCTGTCCACATGCTGACAAAGGCCTCTTGGTAATTTGAAACAAGACATAGAAAGGTTGGGATCGCCTATACCACTGACTTAATAAGAACTTCTTTCCCTCCTGCCAATAGACACCGCTCCATCCAACCTTGAACTCTGCTCCAAATTCTATCTTTTAGATACCTTGAAGGCCCCATTTGCTGAACTGCCCACATCCGTTGGCATACCCAAATACTTCTCGCTCAGTGCTTCATTGTGTATGTCCAGCAAAACCTTAATCTCCTCCCTCACATGGGAATCACAACCCTTTGCGAAGTGGATAGATTATTTTTCCATATTAACCAATTGCCCTGAAGCTCGACAATACAGGTGAAGGGCGTTCCTCACCTCCTCCACATTCTCCCTACTCGCCTTGAAAAACAACAGGCTGTCATCCGCAAATAGTAGGTGACTCACCATCGGAGCCGATGGAGCCACCTTAATGCCACTTAGGTTCAATGACTGAATTCTTGATTTTAATAGGCACGAAAGACCCTCTGCTGTCAACAAGAAAAGATAGGCAGAGATTGGATCTCCTTGTCGAATCCCCCGGGTTGGTTTGAAACTTTTCAATCTTTCACCATTGAATAGCATCGAAAAGGAGACCGATGCCACTAGCCTCATAGCCATATTCATCCATGCACTGCTAAAACCCAACTTCAACATAATCCTATGGAGATAAATCCACTCCACCCGATCATATGCTTTCTTCATATCTAGTTTAACCACACAACACCTGTTCTCTCGTGCCCTCTTCTTTTTCATAAAATGAAGACATTCATAGGCCGCCAAGATGTTATCCGTAATAAGCCTTTCCGGTACAAATGCTGGTTGCTCTTCTAAAATAATTTCTAGTAAAATGACCTGTAATCTGTTAGCCATAGTTTTTGAGTCTATATAAACTACATTGCACAGGCTTATGGGGCGGAACTGTCCTAATTCTTCTGGTTTCTCCACTTTTGGGATCAAAACAACACAAGCGTTGTTAATCAATGAAGGGTCATCCTCCCCACACAAATCCCAATGTCTCTGGAAGAAATGAGCTAGATAGCCATCAGGCCCAGGCGCCTTTGTCGGGAACATTTGAAACAACGCTGCTTTGATCTCTTCCTTAGATACCGGGAATTCTAGCGTGGCGTTCATCCTCAGAAACATTCCTTGGCACTGTTCTAAGGAGAGTATCCATGTCCTCAGTACCTTCTGACCGATAGAGGTCTTTATAAAACCCCAAGATGAGCTCGGCCATATCTCCTTCATTTTCTGTCATTTATCTATCGGGTTTTCTAAGTTTGGTAATCAAATTTCTCTTCCTCCGTTGGCTAGCCCGCAAGTGAAAGAAATAGGTATTTGTATCTCCTTTTGAGAGCCATGTAATCCGTGATCTCTGCTTCCACATGATCTCTCTATAATTCAATTCCATGATTTTCTCTGCGATCTTGGATTCAACATAGGATGGACCAGCCCTCAAAGGATTCGATCTGATCTCTTCCAGTTCGGCTCTTAGGCGCTTCAGTTCCTTCCCCACATGGCCGAAGAACTCAGCGCCCCAAGCTTCGAGTTTACTAGCTACCGCCGTCAGTTTCTCCACCATCTCATTTATCATGCTTGCCTTTCCACACTGCTGCCATGAGTGACTAAACATGGCAGCAAACTCATCATGTCTTTCCCACATCATTTCATATTTGAAAGTCTTCAATTTCCTCCTGCCTTGGTCCTGGCGATGGCGCCATGTCAGGATGATTGGCCCATGATCCAATGCCGCAGAGGTGAGGTGTTGTACCTCTGCCCAAGGGAATCGAGCACACCACTCCGCTGTTGCCAATGCTCGATCAAGACGCACACGACACCATGATCCCCCTGACACTTTCTCGTCGAATGTCCAACTTCACCCAACAAAGCCTAGATCTTTAGGCCACACATGTCCACCATATCGCGAAAACCAGCTATCTGTTCTAGGCTCCTCTCCTGGACACCGACATGCTCCTCCCTATGGAGTGCTTCATTGAAATCTCCAATACACATCCACGGCAACTGACACATGGGCATAATTGATTTAATCATGCCCCACGTCCTATGCCTCTCCCCTGCCTGCGCTTCACCATAAACACAAGTGAAACGCCATGCATCCTCCCTGTTCTCTGTAATAATTGCATCAATGTGATACTGAGAGTACGGTAAAATCTCCACTCTTGTATTATTGCTCCAAAAAAATACCTAGGCCACCTCTACGACCTGCACTACTAATAGCAAAAGAACAATCAAAGCCAAGAGTACTCTCTAACTTTTCTACCCTTGCTTTGTGTACCTGAGTTTCAAGAACACAAAGCATGGTCGGTGCAACTCGCCTCGCAAGATCACGAAGCTCTTTCACTGTAACAGCGCTGCCCAAACCACGACAGTTCCAGCTCAGGCAACTCATTGGTTCTGGCGGTACTCCACCTCGGAGCTCGCCAACAGTTTGCCCAACAGTTTGCCCGCGCATTCTTCCTGAACATCACACACCATAGCTATTCTTCCCACATATAAGAGTCATGCAATTGAAGCCCTTTCATCTTCAGATTTCCTTCCTAAAAATACTGACAGCCCCAATAGATTCCTCGTCACAAAAGATTGAAGCAGAACTAACAATGGTTTAAAATATTGCAAGATAGTATAGGAAGGCTTCGACAATATCAGGGGAAGGCGGCTTATCAGAGCAATCAGAATAAATAAGGCCTCCTTAGTCCCCTTGGGTCCTTCCTCTGCTACACCATTAATAACAGCACTACATACTCCAGCAAACAGCAGAAACCGCTCAAAAGATCTTTTTATTGCTTCATTTGTTGGGACCAAAATCTTACTGTTGCTTTTAGCTCTTGTTCGTGCAGGTTCTGTTACAGTGTAATCCGGCACATCAGCAAGTACACGCTTGTTATCATCTAAGACCAATGCATTTTTCACATCAACAGTATCTGTGGTGTCCAATCCATCTGATTTGTTATCTTGCACCACCCCTGAGCTCCCTTTACAATCATTTCTTCGAACATCATGCATATGCACAGAATTTTGGAGCCACTTGATAATTTTCAGTGTCAAACCATGGGGAAAAGTGGTAGTTTCACTCACGAGAGCAGTTTCCAAGGATTCCGAAGAAATACCGACTTCAGATGCTATATCATTAACACTAATTTGTCCACTGTCAATTAGCTTTCTAAGTGCTACAGCAATATCCCCAGAACTTCTCATGTGATCCCCACCAACAGAGGAGAACAGAGGGATGACCAGTACCTGTGTCTCAGACTCGACGACGGTGAAGGACGAGGGGGATGTGTCGGATTCGAGCTCCGGTGCGACGAGGAACGGGTGGGTGGTCGGCTCGGGTGACACAGCACCAGGACCAGCCACGCCTCCGTAGAAGTCGCTGGCGGCGGCAGAGGAAAATCGTCTTGCGCAGAGGAGAAGATGGCGGCTAGGGGAGCCGCTCGCAGGGGGCAGTGGCGGCGCTTCGGGGGGACGGGGATGAGCCATCAGCGGCAGTGTAGAGGTGTTGGCCGCAGCTGCAGCTCCGCACACGATGGAGGTCATCCAAGCGTCGCAAGGGTGGGAGGTGGGTGGGGGTGCCGGGCGGCGAGGTCGTCCCTGACCTGGTTGGTGGTGCGACTGCGGGTTAGAGTTCGGGGAAGAGGAGGTGGGGCCGGTGCGAAGGCCCGGCTGCGGAGGTGGTGCGGCTGGCGGTGAAGGCGAGGCAGCTGCGCCGGGGGCCCCTCGGGCGGATGGCGTAGGGGCCGCGGGTTGAAGACGCGGCTGCCCAGGTGGGTGGCGTGAGGCGGCATAGGCGCCCGGCGGTCAGGAGAGCGGCGTGGCGCCAAGAGGAAGGGCTGGCCAGCGAGCTCTGGGCTGGGAACGGGAGAGAGAGCTTGAAGAAACCCTAATCGCCTAGGGAAGCGCCCACTTGATTTGGCTGAAAAAGCAATAGAACAAAGCCTACAACAACAGCCCACGATCCATTGTGAGCCCATGGGCCTGTTCTTTAAAAAAATGAGTTACATACACATGCGGCATGCCTGTTTTGGCTGGGAAAAAAACAACAGAACAAACAAACTCCATTCGGTAGATTTGTATCTTACGGTCCAGGTTGGTTGACTGATAGTTAAACAAACCTTCAGTCACCTGCCACAGAGACAGAGATTTGCGTACTAATTGATCTAATCTAAACCTGCGTTTTTGCCTGGCCAAGGGGTTGATCCCCCGCCTCCTTCTGCCCCTATATAAACCGGCACCCTGGCCAACGCAAAGGGGCTCCGGGCTCCGGCGTATGCATGTACAGCGTCCTGCTGATGCGCTCCCCTTCCACATACACATCCATGACAGGCATCTGCTGCGCCGCCACCCTGCTGCTCTACGTCCAGCGCACGCATGTACATGCTGGCGCCCTGCTGCTGCTCCTCTTCATCATGCATACATCCGCCGAAGCCACTAGTACATAGAACCTCAGCAGAGGCGGTTCCAAACGCATTTTCATAGGTGTCGGGTACAAAAGTATGCCCCCCAAACTAGTCACACAAATAAGCCCAACAAACGCAAAACCTGGCCACAAGACAAGGCACGGCCCACCAAGGCCCCGGCGCCCGGCTCACCGTCCGTCAAGCCCTCCCCGGCGAGGCCTCGGGCGGGGCGCCGATTTGTCTCACCCGAGCCCTCCCCCGAGGCCTCGGACGGGCGCTAACTCTCCGCCTCGCCCGAGCCCTCCCCCCCCGAGGCCTCGAGCAGGCGCTAGCGCTCCCGTCTCGCCCGAGCCCTCTACGAGGGGGCCTCGGATGAGCTTCCGCTTTCCGTCCCGCCCGAGCCCCTGCGCCTAGGCCTCGGGCGGGGCCAGCGCCCTTCCTGGTCAAACCAAGACTCTGACTTAACGTATATCCACCGCCCACCTCTCTACAGTTCTTGTCAGAGTGACGCAATCCTGTGGCAGGGGAATGGGAGCCGCCCAGTCACTGTTCTCACCCGCGCTCAGGATTACGTTATCCTCCACAGTGGTGGCCATGCCTACCACTTTGGGGCACTGTGTTGTCTAAGCTTTCTGCCAGGTCAAGTCACCGAAGCTCCGAGGCACCGGCCGCCACGCCAAGGGCCGACACCCAGCGTCATCCTATGTACGGGAGTCGGTCGGTCGGGCGGGCGCCCGGCCAAACAACAGTCCCGCCCGGGTTTTCTAAGCCCGGGATGGGCGGCGATTGCCCCGATGACGGCTCTCTCCTGTGCCAACCACCCCGCGCACGGCAGCGGGCGCCGAGGCCCTCCGAGCCTCGGAACCGAGGCAAGTCAAAGCTACAGAACGCTACAGGATGCGGATACGTCCCCCTGGCCTCTCCATCAACATCTACAGGGACAGCCGTCCACTCCGTCGTCGGGATTGGGGGATCGACTCCTCCGCAATTTGCCCATGCTCTGATGCCGGCACCCACTCTGGGGCCACGGCACAAGGAGGGCGGCGGGCTCCGAGGCCTCAGATCAGGGAAGGGAGGCGCTCACAGCCTCTCCACGCACACAGGCACCCTCTGAAAACCCTGTCCTCCCGTTACGGCTATAAAAGGGGAGGACAGGGGTCCTTCCTCCCCCACTGGACGTAGGGCCTTCTCTTGCCCGAACCAGTATAAATCTTGTGTCCTTCTTGCACACTTTTCGGAGTTGGGAGCACGCACCACAAATCTACTCGTTGGTGCTAGGACCGCCATTTCTAGCATCGACAGTTGACGCGCCAGGTAGGGGAGCTGTGCGTGTTTTCGCTTCTCTTCCCGCTAGAACTCTAGAATGGCCAACGTCCACAACGAGGTGTCTCAGGACACTTCTGGTTCCACCTTCCTTCCACCCCAGCCGCTGGAGCTGGGCACCGTGCTCCGGTTCGGGGATCTCGAGTTCGTGTCCCTAGGCAACCAGTATGACATGGAGCTCCTACCACCTAGACCATGGAGTCTCCTGACGACGCTCCCGCTACATCGTCACGGACACGGCGCGGGGCGCCGCCCCCGCGATGCCCGCCACGCTCGGCGGGCGCGTCCCGCGTTGTCGGGGACCTCGAGGAGGACACGGCCGCGCATCGGGCGATGGAGGTCGCCGATGCCTCGCGACCAAGCTGCGCCATCTCTTCCGTTTGGCCTCACCAACACCGCCCATTGCGTGCGCGCCGGGCGATCTCCACCGGCTTGGGGGGACTACGGTGAGCTCTCGGCCACCCGGCCAGTGGCTACCCTTGACTGGTTGTGTCGCGGCGGCCTCATCTTACCACGACTCAGGGGGGTCGGGGACTGGATGGGGCGGCGTGGACCTCCCAATCCCACGGCTCCGGCACGTTGCGGCGCTGTCGGAGACCACCGAGTCTCGGCCCCGGTTCATCCGGCGTGCGCGTTACGCCCCGGGTATCCCGGACCCGGATGAGGCCGGCGACATTTTACGATCCGACCCGTGAATGCTTTCACGTGGAGATCAATGACCTCGACAACGGCGGCGAAGAGGATGACGATAGCGTCGGGACGCGACCCCGAGCACGCCGCAAAGGCGGCCCCGGTGGGCGCAACGCCTCAAGACCCGGCACGTCCGGCCGGGCGGGGAAGCGGCGAACTCCGACGCGCATAGGTCCCCTGAGGACCGGTGATCCGGTGGCTACCCCTCAGGGGCCACGGCCCCCCACTATCGAGCAGATCCAGGAGCTTGAGGACAAGCTCGAGCACGGCCGTCTTCTGCTGTGGCAGAAGATAGACGCGTTCGAGCGTAAACGCCGCGTAGCGCGCAACCCGAGCCCCCTCGCTTGGCAGCACGCCCGCGATGTCAACCGAAGGATCGTCCGTGACGAGGGAGAGGAACATCCCCCATCTTCCAGTAGCGCAAGCGAAACATCGCACCACGGCCCTTCTCCTGCAGGCGTGCGGGAGCCATCCACCCCGGAGGGGCGGCGGTCGAGATGAAATGCGAGGCTACATCGAGACCGCTGGCGTCCCGGCGGGCCGAGAGCTTAGCCTCCTGGCTTCGGGCGCAGAAGGATGAGGAGGACGAAGTCCCCCCTCACCGCGAGCGAGAAGCCTCGGTTCATCAAGATCCATCACGAAGGCCGGTCCGCTAACGCATTCGGGACAACCGCGGAAGCCTCGACGACGGCGACGCGCGCAACGTCATCAACAACGCCGTGAGGGAGGCTGGAGCACAGGCCGGACGTGGCCGCCCGGCAGCCCCGAGAGGCGGTAGGTGCGGCAATGGCGAGGACTATGGCGATCTCCGTCCCCGGGGCCCCATGCCTTGGTAGGGAGATCTGCGGCGCCCGTTCCCTTTCGGTTCCGCCCCCGCCAACCTCACCAAGTACTCGGGGAGAGGCGAATCACGAGGTGTGGCTCAACGACTACCGCTGGCATGCCGGTTTGGGCGGCGTGGGCGACAACGAACTCATCATCCGCAACCTTACGCTTCATCTAGGTGACTCGGCGTGAGCCTGGCTGGAGCATCTCCCCGCCCATACGATCCGTGATCGGTCCGATCTGGTCAAGGTTTTTGTAGGGAATTTCTAGGGCACATACAGGCGCCCTAGGAACTCGTGGGATCTCTGCTGCTGCCGCCAGAAGTCCGACGAGTCGCTGCGTGATTTCATCCGGCGCTTCTCGAAGAAGTGCACTGAGCTACCCAATGTAGACGGCACCGCCATCATCTGCGCGTTCCTTGACGGCACGACCTGCAAGGAGCTCGTCCATGAGCTGGGCCGGAAGATGCCAACCACTGCCAACGAGCTATTTGAGGTGGCGACGAACTTTGCCTCCGGCGAGGAGGTGGTGGGTGCAATCTTTCGCAGCGGCAATGACAAGGGGAAGCGAAAGGAGGGCGGCGCCGAGGGGGACACATCCCACAACCCCAAGAAGAACAAGAGGAACAAGCGGAAGGGAAAGAAGGGCAAGAAGGAGGCGGACTCCGAAGACGACATCGTCGCTGTGGTCGACCGCAAGGCGCCCCAAGGCCCCTCGGGGCCCGGGGCCTTCGACGACATGCTCAAGAAGCCCTGTCCTTTCCACAAGTTCCCCGTCAAGCACACCATGGGGGAGTGTGACTTGGCGTGCCATTTCTACTAGAAGCTGCCCCCACCCGAGGTCAAGAAGAAGGAGGAGGAGAACAAAGGCGAGGGATTCCCCGAGATCCATGACGCCTTTATGGTCATCGGGGGGCTACCGGCGAACCTCACCCTGCACCAGATCAAGCGCGAGCGCCGTGAGGTCTTCTCGGTGCGCCCTGCCACTCCACAGTTCCTGCCGTGGTCCATCGATACCATCACCTTCAACATCGATGACCATCCGCTCTACATGCCGAACCCGGGGCGGTACCCGCTCGTCGTCGACCCGATCATCGGCAACGTGTGGCTCACCAAGGTGTTGATGGACGGCGGCAGCGCCCTCAACATCCTCTACTCCGAGACCCTCAGCCTGTTGGGGATTGAGCGCCCGTAGCTCTGGCCCAGCAGCTCTCCCTTTCAGGGCATAGTGCCGGGCAAGCGTGCCTGGCCCCTCGGGCAGATCGACCTCCCGGTCTTCTTTGGGACGCCATCGAACTTTCGCAAGGAGGTCATCACCTTCGACGTGGTCGACTTCTGAGGGACCTATCACGGTATCCTCGGACGTCCCGCGTACACGAAGTTCATGGCCGTCCCCAACTACACCTACCTCCTCCTCAAGATGCCGGACCCTAACGGCGTCATCACCGTCGGGTCGTCCTACGAGCATGCGTTCAACTGCGATGTCGAGGCAATCGAGCATGCCGAGGCCATGGCGGTGTCCGAGGCGCTCGACGCCAAGCACCACCCCGGCACCTTCGAGCCGTCTGATGGGGTGAAGGAGGTTCCGCTGGATCCCGCCTCTCCTTCCAGAAAGGCGGTGAAGATCTACGCCTCCCTCGATCCCAAATAGGAAGCCGTGCTCGTCGACTTTCTCCGCGCGAACATCGACATCTTCGCCTGGAGTCCCTCGAATATGCCAGGCATTCTGAGGGATGTCACCGAGCGCTCCCTTGATATCAGGGCCGGATCCAAGCCGGTGAAGCAGCGTCTGCGCCAATTCGACTAGGAGAAGCGTAGGGCCATCGGTGAGGAGGTGAGCAAGCTTTTGGCGGCCGGACTCATCAAGAAAGTGTTTCACCCCGAGTGGTTGTCTAATCCTGTATTGGTTAGAAAGAAAAGTGGGAAGTGGAGGATATGTGTAGACTACACTAGTTTAAGCAAAGCATGTTCAAAGGTTCACTTTCCTTTACCACGCATCGATCAGATAGTCGACTCCACCTCAGGGTGTGAACTCTTGTCCTTCCTAGATGCCTACTCCGGCTACCACCAAATCAAGATGAAGGAGTCTGACCAGCTCGCGACTTCCTTCATCACCCCTTTTGGCATGTACTGCTACGTGATGATGCCCTTCGGACTCAGAAACGCCAGAGCTAAGTACCAACGGTGCATGCTCAGTGTCTTTGGGGACCACATCGGGGAAACCGTGGTGGCCTACGTAGACGACATCATTGTCAAAACCAAGAAGGCAGACGACCTCATCGTTGACCTTGAGATTGTCTTCCAGTGTCTTAAGGCCAAGAGCGTCAAGCTCAATCCTGAGAAGTGCGTCTTCGGGGTCCCCCAAGGCATGCTATTAGGATTCATCGTCTCCAAGCGCGGCATCGAGCCAAACCCGGAGAAGGTGACTGTGGTGACCAGTATGGGGCCGATCTAGGATCTGAAGAGGGTACAGCGGATCATGGGCTGCCTTGCGGCTCTCGGCCACTTCATCTCACGCCTTGGTGAGAAGGGGCTGCCCCTGTACCGCCTCCTGAGGAAAACGGAGCACTTCTCCTAGACCGCCGAGGCCCAGGAAGCTCTTGACAAGCTCAAAACTGCCCTCACTAGCGCCCCGATACTGGTCCCTCCAGCCGAAGGTGAGGCCCCCTCCTATACGTGGCTGCGACGACCCAAGTGGTTAGCGCAGCCATTGTTGTTGAAAGATAGGAAGAAGGCCATGCCCTGCCAATCCAAGGGCCGGTCTACTTCATCAGCGAAGTGCTGTCTGAGACCAAGATCCGCTACTCGTAGATCCAGAAGCTACTCTACGCTGTGGTCCTGACTCAGCGCAAGCTCTGGCACTACTTTGATGCCCACCCAGTAACGGTGGTCTCCTCCTTCCCGTTGGGGGAGATCCTCAAGAAACTGGGAAGTCTCAGGACGGGTCGCCAAGTGGTCCATCGAGCTCATGGGAGAGACTCTCCTACGTGCCGAGGAAGGCCATCAGGTCTCAAGTCTTGGCGGATTTCCTCGCAGAGTGGACCGACACCCAGCTTTCGCCGCCTCGAATCCAAAGGCGGCCTTGGACCATGTACTTCGACGGGTCCCTGATGAAGATCGGAGCCGGCGCCGGCCTCCTCTTCATCTCGCCCCTCGGGGTGCACATGCGGTACGTGGTTCGACTCCATTTCCCTGCTTCAAACAATATGGCAGAGTACGAGGGCCTCCTCAACGGCTTAAAGATCACCATCGAGCTCGGCGTCAAACGCCTCAACGTCCGAGGAGACTCACAACTCGTCATGGATCAAGTCATGAAGGACTCGAGCTGCCACGACCCAAAGATGGATGCATCTTTGCAAGGCATGCGTGGCCTTGAAAGACAAATTTGGTGGCCTCGAGCTCAACCACGTCGCCCGGAGGTACAATGAAGCCGCCGACGAGCTTGCCAAGAATACGGCCGGGAGGACCCCCGCCCCCCCGGACGTCCTCACCAAGGACCTTGCGGCCCCCTCCGTCGGCCGAAGGCCAAGGTGGCACGGTAGACGACAGGGCCGAGCCCCCCTCGGGGGCTACGGCCCCATCCGAGGCCGAGGCCCCATCGGCAGCTGACGCAGAGGTCGTGGAGCTCAACGAGGAGGGTCCTGAAGCCAACCCCAAGCAAGACTGGAGGAAGTCGTACCTCGATTGGATTGTCCGAGGGGTGCTCCCCGAGGACTTCAACCGAGGCCAACGTATCGCGAGGAGAGCAAAGTCCTTTGTCGTGGTGGAGGATGAGCTCTACAAGCGAAGCCCCTCGGGAGTTCTACAACGATGCATCTCCACTGAGGAAGGGCTGAAGCTAGTCCGCAAGATCCACGCCGGCGTCTGCGGCCATCACGCTGCACCACGTTCCCTTGTCGGCAGCGCGTTTCGGTAAGGCTTTTACTGGCCCACCACAGTAGCTGACACTACCCACATGGTACGCACCTGTGAAGGCTACCAGTACTACGCTCGCCCAACGCATTTGCTGGCTCAGGCGCTCCAGACTATCCCCATCACTTGGCCTTTCGCCGTGTGGGGACTGGACCTCGTTGGACCTCTCAAGAAGGCACCCGGGGGCTTCACCCACTTGCTGGTCGCCATCGATAAGTTCTCCAAGTGGATCGAAGCACGCCCCGTAAATAACATCCGGTCTGAGCAGGCGGTGCTGTTCTTCACAGACATCATCCATCGCTTCGGGGTCCCAAACTCCATAATCACCGACCACGGCACCCAGTTCACGGGGAAGAAGTTTTGGGACTTCTGTGACAGAAACCAGATACGCATTGTCTGGTCCGCTGTCGCCCATCCCCAGATGAATGGACAGGTAGAACGTGCCAATGGTATGATCTTGCAGGGACTCAAGCCTCGGATCTTCAACGAGCTTGACAAGTTCGGCAAAAGGTGGCTCGAGGAGCTCCCCTCACTCCTTTGGAGCCTCAGGACGATGACAAGCTGGGCCATATGGTTCACACCCTTCTTCCTGGTGTACGGCGTCGAGGCCGTTCTCCCCACTGACTTAGAGTTCGACTCTCCGAGGCTCAGGGCCTATGACAAGCGCCGCAACCAGACGGCTTGAGAGGATTTGCAGGATATGCTCGAGGAAGCGAGGGATGCCACCTTCTACACGTGAAAACCAGATACCAGCAATCCCTCCGACGCTACCACGACCGACGGGTCCGAACCCGAGACCTCAAGGAGGGTGACTTGGTGTTACGTCTTCACCAGGACAACCGAGGCCGCCACAAGCTCACACTGCCATGGGAAGGCCCCTACATCATCGCGGAGGTCCTTAAGCCAGGCACCTACAAGCTCACCGATGAGGACGGCCAAATCCTCAACAACGCTTAGAACATCCAATAGCTACATCGCTTCTACCCTTAAAATTTCCAAGCTTTGTACATACTTTTGTACCTTACGATTTCTCTCGAAAAATGGAAGCAACAAGCACTTGCTCTTTTTCCACAAGCGTAACACACATCCGAGGCCCCTCGGGAGCTAAGGACTTCAAATTCCGTTTACACTCCCGCAAGGGTTGAGTGAGACTCGGTCTTGACTTACCAAAACCGAGCCTCCCTCGGGGGCTAGAAAGGGGGAACCCCCTCCTAAAAAGCATCCCAAAAACACTTCTTGTTTTTCATTGGTCGTTTTTCGCAAACTTTCGTACCCTAGGTCTCGAACACTTAGGAAAGAGCAACTAAGGAAAGTCATTCCAAGGCTAGGGCCGGCTGAGCCGCGAGGTTTCCTACGCCCATGCGCTACGGTACCTCTACTTGCCAACCTTGGCCAACGGAGGACTTCAGGCATTGCGAGAAGGTTGTTCTGAATGTCAGGGTCGGCAGGGCCGTGAGGTCACCTACGCCCGTGCGCTACGGTGCCTCCACTCGCCACCCTCGACTAACGAGCGGCCTCTAAATTCGAAATAATCTCACAAGACTCTGGCCTAAGTGTGGATCGAGATCAAAAAAGGCACGAAAAGCAAGCAAAAAATGATTACAAAACACAAGGCCACAATGGGCCATCGGCATGAGTATTTCCAAAGCAAACTAACATAGTTTTTACTTGGGCACTCCCGCCAAGCTGCAGAGCCTGCGAGGGGCGTCGGCCCCTCACCGTCTTGGGCGTCGGCATCCGTGGCCTCGGCGACATCAGCCTCGGCTGCGGGAGGCGGGATGACGGCCGGCGTGAAGATCTGGACCAGCACTGAGGGGGCCCCGGTTTCCTTAACCTTTTGGACTAGCTCCGCGAACACTTTGCCCTCGCGGCCCTGCTCTTCCTCCGAGACAACGACCCCCTCAGAGATCCGAGGGAGGTCGAGCGTGTGTGACACGCCGACCCGGAGGAGGCATCCGGCGCCGCAGCGCCTCCATCCGCTTTGGGCAAAGACGGGCGAGCCGTCCCAATGGACTGCTCCCACCAGCCTCACTGGCCTCTACCTCGGTGCAGACAGCCACCACCGTCTGCGTCAAGGCGTCGAGCTCGCCCTGCGCCGAGTTGTAGGCTGCCTGCGACGCGACGAGGTTCGCCTCCAGCTCCGACACCCTCTCCCTCAGGCCTGCGATAATCCAAGAATCAAACTCCGAGGCAGGGCAGCGGAGGCACGACAGACAGGTATGACGCTTACCTTCCCGCTGGTTACGAAGGGTCTCGGTCTCGGACACCCCCTGCTGGAGTTTGACCCTCATCATGGCGTTGTCATCGGCGAGGAGTTGGAGGTCTGTCTCCACGGTCACCGGCCTCTCGGACAAGGCCTGGACGGAGTCAGCCGAGCGGGTGACTTCGGCCCTCATCACCTCCCTCTCGGCCCGATACCGGTTGAGGTCCGACATGTGCTTTGCCACAATTTCTTTCGAAAGAGTGGCCTCCTCGCGCGCCGTCGAAGCCTTGGCCTGCAGGTTCAAGACAAGGAGGCGGAGGCTCTTGACCTCGTCGTCCCTGGCCGACAGGTCGGTGCTCAGTTGCTGGCAAGCTCCTTCTGACGATGGAGCTCGTCGGTGAGACCGGCCCTTGCCCGGATGAACTGCGATTTCTCCCGGGACAATTGCGCCAGGTCCTGCAGTAATCAAAGATCAAGCATTCAGCCAGTGGAAACGCTCTCATGTCAAGAAAGCCACGGGAGGTGGGCATACCCTCAGCGCACTGGGAAGCTCCATGGATATAATCGTCGAGAGCGTCTTAAGAGACCTCTCGGCCAAATCCTGGCATGTCCCCACCTGCTCCCACAGGTTCCCTTCTATGGCATCGTCCACCCTGGCCAGGCGCTCCTCGGGTTACGGTGATCCGTCCGAGGTCAAGGCGCTTCCCGGCCTCCCGAGCCAAGCGGCCCCTCACTCCACGGCGGGCCTCGGCCATTGCTTCCGGCCACGGCGAGCGCCTCGGTGGCTGCTTTTCGGCTTTCGGAGGCGCCTCGGCCAGCTGCTTCGGCCGGGAGAGCACCTCGGCTGGCTGCTCTTGACCACGGCGGATGCATCGGCCAACGACCCCCGGCTTCGCCCGGCCCCCGAGGAAGTCGCGTCCTCGATGGCGCCTCCTTCCCCGTGCCTCGTTGGCCTCCTCCAGGAGGAATCTCCACCACCTCGTCGGCCCGCGGCTCGGGCGGGGATGGAGCCGGCGCTGCTACGCCATGGCCATGTCCGCGACCTTTGCGGCGGACCCCCTCGTCGCTTCCTCATGCGCCCGGCCAAGGGCATCTCCACGGTCGGCGGCACCTCAGCCGCGTCCTTCTCCTTCGCGGGCTACGCCACCGCCTCAGGGGCAGCCCCGATGCTCGCACTTCTCCCCCAGCTTTTACGCTTGTGATGGCGGAGCCCAAGCTGGCCGGTCTTGCGCTTGAGGCTGTAAGGACAAGAAGGGGAACATTAAAGGAAAAGAAGAAAGAAAAATAACCACTAAAGGTAGAGCCCAAGGCCGAGCCACACTTATCCCGGGACCTTGATCCTAATGCCCGACGAGGCCACGCTCGAGGGAAGGGGCCTCGGGCACTCCATCGTCCTCGCCCCTTCATCGGGCGTCCGACCCCTGCCCTTAGATCTCCTCTCCACCGTCTCGGGCCACCCCACGGACGGAGTTGGTCCACTGCCGCTCGGGGTCATTGGCGTGGGTTGGCCCTGGAGGGGCTGCACCTCCTCTGCCGAAGTTGCACCCTTAGCCGTCCCCGCGTCCCCTTCGCTCGGGCTGGGGGTAGCCTCGGCAGCGCTCTTCCCCGCGGCGTTCCGCTTCCCCCTCGGGGGGACGTCATGGCCTCGGCCTCGGTGTGCTGCCTCGGCACGGATGAAGCCGAGGCCGAACCTTCTGCGGCGGAAACTGCCACCACCTGCGCACGCGGCGCACCTCCAGAAGGTTGGGGATGTGACGCCTCCCCTGGCGTGCCCAGCCCCAGGAAGCGGCACAGGTCATCGTTGTACCACCCCTCCTCGTCGTCATCGTCATTGTCATCATCGCCGCCATCGGTGGTGTCTGACGGCGTCTCCTCCCGGGGAGCCCCTCCCGCTCCTGGTAGCACTGGCGCTTCGCCAGCTCTTCTCTCTCCCGCTGCTTGCGGACGTTCCGCTCCGTCCGGCTCTCCTTCTTCTTCTTCGCCACCTCCGTGGTAGCCCTGTTTACTTCCTTCTCCGAGGAGATAGGGGACTTGGACGCCCTCAGCCTCCCGGAGAGGCCCTATGGAGACAAGAGCATGATCAAGACTGGAGAAAGAGCACAGGAGACACACATCGGGCGCAGGTGGGAAGCTTACCAGGTGGATGCACCCCTTCTCAGGCCGCATCACGACCTTGTACATCAGGACGGGATCCGCCGCCGCCGCCTTGTTCATCCGCTCGAGGATCTCTTTGTGGTCGAGGTCCTCGGGCGGCATCCTGATACCTTTCCAGGTGTTGCCAGCCCTCATGTCGTACAGGGTGTACCGCCTATCCATGAGGGGCAGCACTCGCCGCTTGTGGAAACCGGCGATGACCACCGATGCATCCAACCCTGCCCGAGTCAGAGTCTTCAAGGCGGTTAGCACCTTGTTCAGTGGGGTCACCTTCTCTGGGATCAACTCCTTCCTCCACGACGGCGGCTCCTCGCTGAACGACTTCCCGATAAGCCAGGAGGTGGTTGCAGTCGTTGTGGAGGTTGAACCACATGCTGTGCCACCCGTGGTTGGAGGACGCCAGCTTCGCCGGAATGTAGGCTGCCTGGGCGCGGGACCACAGCTGCAGCGTGCAGCTCTCGGCCCAGACGGCCAGCCTCCTCCCCTTCTCCTTCTCTTTCTCCTTCTCCTTCCCCTTCCCCGTTCCCTTGGGGGCCTTCATGAAGAGGACGGCCTCGAAGAAGTAGAGCCAGAGGTCCCAGTGGGCCTCGACTCTGAGGTACCCCTCACACAGGGCGACAAACACTGCCGCCTGCATGATCGAGTTGGGGGCGAGGTTGTGCAGCTCAAGGCCATAATACTCCAGGAGCGCCCGTAGGAATCGGCCCACCGGCATGCCAAACCCGCGCTCGTGGAATGCTGTGAAGCTCACGATGTACCCCTCCGGCGGCATCGGGGACCGGTGCTCGGGTGGCGGCACGATCCACTCCCGCATCGGGACATCGGAGCGGGAGCAGAGAAGACCCTTCTCCAGCAGCGATGTCAGCTCGACCTCCGTGACTGAGCACGTCTCCCAATCCTCCATGCCAATGATGTCGACCCTCGGCGCCATCGGAACGACGAGATGGAATGGACGACGGTAAGGCAAGGTTTGCCTCCTCCTCTCCCCTTCCTTCTCTCTCAGCGGTGCACGAGTTGCTTTCGGCTGCGGTGGAGGCAGGAGCAGAGGCAAGGGCGGAGAAGGCAAGAGAGGGAGCAGCGGCCACCACCGCCTAGGTATTTATACCCGGTAAAACCCTAGCCCGGTCACTTTTCTGCATTAAATGCGTATCGCTTTCGGATTTTCCTACTCGATTGCACTCCACACAGACTCCCAGGCACCCGCGCCCGAGCAGCCGCAGCCACACGGGATTGGAAAAGCACACGCACACTGCAGGGTTCGTCCTCCACAGAAGATCCTGGCACACAGAGCCTGGGGCTCTGGCACCGCACGTGCCCACAGTGGCAGCCGCAGCGGCACACGCCACCGTCACGTCCCCCATGGGACCCGCAGGCACGCGTGCAGTGCGCCAACTGCCTTGGACATAGGGGACCCACCACTTCTCACACAGCAACGGTGCCGCGGCGCCGGACGCTCCGAGAAGGGTGCCTCAAAAGGCGCACCCACGTCCCCGTAGCGGGGCAGACTCTAGGCTTCCTTCCCCATGAAGGAGCCCGGCGGCAACCCATTTACGGTCCCGAGGGTTCGGAGGCTGGCCCACCCGGTGGGTTTCGGCGGCCGCCTCGGGCCAACGAGTCGAGGGATGGCTCGGACGGTCTCATACAGCCCTAGCCCCAGCGCAAGCGGCACTGTCCCTATCATGTCCGAGGCCAGCGAGGCAGTCTGAGTTAGGGGGATCCCGCGAGGGAGTGCACCGAGCCCTCGGGACCTGGCGGACGGGACCCAGGCCCCGCCTCAGACACACCTTGCAGGCTCTAATGGAATGCGCCTCCGGGCCCGCCCAACCCCTAACGAGCGGGGCACAGGCATTCCACTTGGACTTACCCGTTAACAGCTCACGGATCTTGCCATGTTCGATGCTCAAATCGACGACAGCATGGCGAAGTCCACCCTCCTCCCTGCAGAAGGGATGCTGAGGTGCGAACAAAACTAACGGCCAAGTACAGCTCGGCCGCCCCACGCCAGAACGGGGCTCAGGGGCTCCCCCGGCGCAGAGGCTGAGGTTAGGAAACGTCATCTAACTCGCCGAACTCCTGGACGAGCCGATGGGCCCAGGGGCTCGGCGGACGATAGGAACACGTGAAAAAACATGCGCAAAGCCCTCGAAAGAGTGCCTACACTCCTCCAAGGCCTCAGGGGCTACACCCGGTGGGTGCGCTCGCGCGCCCCCACCGGAGAACGTGGTCTCCGAGACGAAAGACACCCTGACAAACCAACTCGCACTGTCACCAAGCACGTATAAGCCCTCGGATGAGTGCTCACACTCCTCTGAGGCCTCGGGGGCTACACCCACCGGGTGCGCGCAAGCGCACCCGGTAGAAAGGGGCCCAAAACACTTAACAACGCGCCCGGCAGAAGTTTGGTTGAAAGCCACAACCTCCGAACAAGTGCACCCACTCCTTCGAAGGTTCGGGGGCTACTATCGGGTACCAAAATTATGGCCCCCAAACTAGTCACACAAATAAGCCCAACAAATGCAAAACCTGGCCACACGACAACAAGGCACGGCCCACCAAGGCCCAGCGCATAGCTCACCGTCCTGTCCAAGCCCTCCCCGGCGAGGCCTCGGGGCCAGGCGCCCGGCTTCCGTCTCGCCCAGAGCCCTCCCCGCCCCGAGGCCTCGGATGGCGCTAACTCTCCGCCTCGCCCGAGCCCTCCCCGCTGAGGCCTCAAACGGGTGCTAGCGCTCCGTCTCGCCCGAGCCCACTACGCAGGGGCCTCGGATGAGCTTCCGCTTTCCGTCCCGCCCGAGCCCCTGTGCCTAGGCCTCAGACGGGACGCGCCGCACTTCCTGGTCAAACCAAGACTCTGACTTGACGTATATCCACCGCCCACCTCTCTACAGTTCTTGTCAGAGTGACGCATTCCTGTGGCAAGGGATGGAAGCCGCCCAGTCACTGCTCTCACCCGCACTCAGGATTACATTATCCTCCACAATGGTGGCCATGCCTACCACTGTGGGGCGCTGTGTTGTCTAATCTTTCTGCCAGGTCAAGTCACCGAAGCTCCGAGGCACCGGCCGCCACGCCAAGGGCCGACACCCAGCGTCATCCTCCGTACAGGAGTCAGGTCAGGTGGGGCGCCGATCAAACAACTGTCCCACCCAGGTTTTCTAAGCCCGGGATGGGCGGCGGTTGCCCTGATGACGGCTCTCTCCTGTGCCAACCACCCCGCATATGGCAGCGGGCGCCGAGGCCCTCCGAGCCTCGGAACTGAGGCAAGTCAAAGCTACAGCACACTACAGGATGCGGATATGTCCCTCCTGGCCTCTCCATCAACATTTACAGGGACAGCCATCCATTCCATCGTCAGGATTGGGGATATGACTCCTCACAGCTACGCCCATGCTCTACAGTGTTGGCACCCACTCCGGGGCCACGGCACAAGGAGGGCGGCAGGCTCCGAGGCCTCAGATCAGGGAAGGGAGGCGCTCATGGCCTCTCCACGCACAGGCACCCTCTGAAAACCCTGTCCTCCCCTTATGGCTATAAAAGGGGAGGACAGGGGCCCTTAGCGGGCAAGTTCTCACAAGCACGATATTGGCACTAGCTCAATCACTCACGAGACTTGGGACCAGCTCCCTCTCTCAACTGTTTGTACACCCCTACCTACAAGCACTTCGGTGCAGGATAATACAAGACTTCCTCCCCCACTAGACGTAGGGCCTTCTCTTGCCCGAACCAGTATAAATCTTGTGTCCTTCTTGCACACCTTCTGGAGTTGGGAGCATGCACCACAAATCTACTCGTTGGTGCTAGGACCGCCATTTCTAGCTCCGACAATAGACGTTTTGGGGAGCCGCCTTTGCTGGAGGCCAGTGAAAGTGGAGCCTTTCCACAGGCAATTGCTTGAAAACCGCCTGTGAAAATACATTTCCACAGGCGGCTCACATAAGAAACTGCCTTAGAAAATGCCATTTTCACTGGCGGTTCACATAAGGAACCGCCTGTGAAAATGCCATTTCCACAGACGGTTCTGTTAAGTGAACCGCCTGTATTATAGTTTTCCCATCTAAATTAATTTGAATTTTCAAATCGAGCAGCCGCCCTCCTCTCCCTCTCTGCCTCCCTCCCTCCTCTCTCTCTCCCCCTCATCTTCCTCCCTCCTCTCTCCCTCTATTTCTCTCTTACATTATGATCAATACAAAGGCTATTTAATTATGAGAATCTATCAACGGGAAAGTAATTATATCATACAATTATATACATATATACACCATTAATAAATTAATTACATCATATATTATATACATCAAAGTTGTTTTTCTGGCGATGATATAATAATAAAATTTACATTTGACATGATTCTAAGAATCATTTCGATTCAATTTCAGAGCGCTAATGTTCCTTAGCACTCACGAACTCCGGCCTCCCTAAGGGGCTATCTGCATGGTGATATCTTCCCTCCGTAGGAATGATTTCTTTCAAGATGAATGAGCAAAGGTCCTCAACAATTGCATAGAGTTTTCTCGGTGAAGTTTCTTGGCTTTGTTTCTTGATAAACCTGAAAAGAAAGTTTATAAACATCATATATATTTACACGTGTCTACAATATATTTGCATCTTTAATGATATAAATATAGACATAATAATTAGTTATACCTTATTAGGGTTCTTAATGTACCGTCCGTCCGTTTTCATAAACTCGCACACGTAGGATCCACGGTGCATAGAACCGGTTGGTTGCTTGTGACACTACATAAAGGGCATGCCGTTATTTACTTGCAACATCATCTTATGTACTATGTATGCATGATATGGATTCATAAATTTATGTACCGGCCATTTATGAAATATGTTCAATGCCTCCCCCTTCTTGGACAAGTCATACACTCCACCTCTTAACTTATAGAATCTATAACAACTATGATCTCAAAAAGAATCAATTATTAATTCTTAAACTCTCATTGATAAAACGATGCATGCTAGCTTATGTTGACTTACCGTTCTAAGATGGTCGTGAATTTTGCATATCTTTCAGAACTAAAGTCCGTGGAGTCAAAGACCAGCACCCTTTCCGTCCCTAGGATAAATATAGAAGCATATCCGATTAATCGCCGCATCGATCGAACGAGAATTGTTATGCGTGTATATAAACCGATACCTAAGCTGATGTATATATATAAACTCATACTTACTTAAAGTTATAAGAGGCAATTATGACTTCCCTGTGTTCGAACTGAAACATTGCATGGCCTATGTGTTAACACTGGACTTTGGTAAAAGCCAATGACAATTGGGCGATTCGGTAAAGTCTATGGGAAAGCGTAAATCCAACGCGTTCGGCAAATGAGCGTGCGGTCGGCTAACTTTGAGCTATTCGGCAAGCGTGTGTGCAATTGACTGCGGGTGATTCGGCAAGCATTGGTGCGGTCGGCTATCTTTGTAGACAGTGGCTCCATTCGGAAAGCAAAAGGTGGCGAGCAAGAAGCCGAATAGAAGGAGAAAAGCGTGATGATCAAGGACTCAGGAGAAATTATAGCAAGAGTCTCGCCATACTTTTGAGTTACCTTTAACATACGTAATGCGTCGTAATCTCTTAGGATTCATGTTATGTCCAGGGGTATAAATATAGACCCTCGACCATTGTAAATATATACACAATCAAATCAATACAACCGGCCCCGTGCTACGTTTTCGAGTCCTTTTGTCGTGTCGTCGAGTTCTTCGAGAGGAGCCAATCGATCCGTCGACCTCCGTAAGTTCCGGCAACCTTGCTATCATGTCTAGTATCATGCGGTGGATTTAGATCTTGATGCAAGTAGTCTTGTTCGTCTCGATGGGATGGCCGTGCGGGCAGCGTCTACTTGATGATCAAGAAGTCTTTGCTTATGCTTTGTCTATCTCGACTAGATGGCCGTGCGGCAAAGTCCCCGCTTGATAGCTTAGCGAGGCGGGATAGTTATCGATTCTTGGTTAGATCGTGAGTCGTGCGGCGGGCTAGGATCCGCCTCAAGGATTAGTTATCGGCTCCATTAGATTTGGCAAGATCTAGTAGATTCATTAAGTTATCACGTGTTGCATAACTTTAATATTTTAATTATTTGTAACACTCTTTTGCCCAATCTAGGTTTGATCGGTTTCGGCTTCTTATTTTATAGATCTATTTGCTCTCTAATGCTCTTTTACTTATTATGATAAATAGGTCGGTATGCTTACGTAGTCGAATTAGATCAACCTAGATTGTTACATGTTGTGGGTTCTTGCATGTTAGAAACGCTTAGACTTTGATAGGATCGGGTATCGCGCGGCGATCTGCGGTCTTTGATTAGTTTAGTCGTGATAATTTGTATGTTCCTTCTTCATGGACCCCGAGTCGGGTTGTATTGCCGAGCTTGGTTATGCTTCAATTAAGTAGTTAACTTTCACTTGTTCAAACATGTCTTCTCATACATGCACGTTCGGCAATCGATGTACTACGTGTTTCACCTTCATATTAGCCGAATGAATTGCATGCATGATTGGCGCATGCCTTCTATAGCTGTATGTCGCCGTAAGTGGCTTCGAGGGGCGTATATACGAACTATGCGGTCTCATCCGACACGTTCCGATTTTGTATTTAACAGTTTCTTTGTCCCTTGTCGGTTTCGTCAAATTGATCGCACGCTTCCGGATCTCCAAACCGCGCGGCTGTCCGATTGAAGTCACGCTTTTCCGCTTGCCGTGTGCTTGGTGCGGTGCGATTTTGTGCCAACACACTTTTTTTACCCCGGTGGGACCATCTCCCCGATTCAAGATGTCGGACGTCAATAACAATCATGTTCGACGTGACACCGGATGAGTTGCCGCACCAATTGAGAGCAACAATGGGAGCAAGCATGCGAGCAATACAGGCATAAATGCTTAATGTCCTTCTCCAAGAACAAGAGCAACAAGGTTTTTCGAAGCGGCCATTGCCAAGGGTTCTTCTTGCACATCGACCGATTGCTCAAGAGGAAGAAGCTCAAAAGGTATCGATTTGGTCCATAAAGCCTTGGCGTATACCATCGGGAACCACAACACGGCCTTTCTAAATACTTTCCGAGTAATCATGGCTAATACTTTCGGCCAACAGTGATAAGTATTTTGAAGATGGTGTGGGACCAATTCGTGGACCAGTGCTTTTCAATATTCCAAAATATCAAGAGAAGCAACCCAAAGATACAGAACATCTGGGATTAACAAAGATGAAGTAGAGACTCATGAAAAGCAACCACCTCCTACTTATGGCCAAGTGACGTTTGGCACTACCGAAAGAGTACCGCAATCTGCATACAAGATATCTCCAAAGATCAAACAAAGGTTACAAAGGAACATGTATGGGGATGGATATCATGAGTTCACCGACTATACCGCTCTAGATGCTCTATCGAATCCAGGATATAGAAGTGCAGCGGGAATGCCATCCGGAGGACAGCACGTGGAACTCCGAAGACAGACATTGACATAATCATGCAAAGGATGGCTGATATGATGCAACATCGCCTCGGCCTAAAGCCAAAGAATCAGCCCTATTCATACAAGTCTGCGTACCTGCAATGGTATAACAGGGGTTGCACTACCAAAGGGTGAAGCCACCAACGGACTTGACCAAATTTTCTCGGGATGATACAAGTACCACAGAGCATATTAGCCGATACCTAATACAGCTTGGGGAGGCATCCACGCACGAAAGCTTGGAGGGTTCGGTATTTTCCATTGTCTCTCACAGCCCAAATTTCACCGGTTTTACTTCTCTACCAGTGATTCTATTGGTACCGGGGCAGAACTTGAACAGAAGTTTCATGCTTATTTCTTCACTTTGGAACTACTGAAAAGAAGCCGGTAGACCTTACCGGTTTGAGGCGTAAAGCTAATGAGACACCACAAGAATATCTTCGCAGATTCGGAGAAACTAAGAGTCTTTGCTTCTCGCTGAACTTACCGACGATCGGTTGCCCGGGATAGCAATAGCGAGGGATGTTGCCGAATGTCGTGGAAAAGTTGTTCAAAGATGGAATTTGATGATCTCGGTCAACTCGCTCGAGATTAGCCGTCATGAGTAATCGTGCTCGGGGTTTCGAAAGGGATAATCGCTATCGGAAGGGTAATGTTGCTAGTGAGATGTATCGAGTTTCCTGGAAGAAGCAACTCGAGTATGAGGATGAGGATGAAATAGTCTGCAAATGAGTTGACTTGGGACAAAGAGCCTACCCAAGTAAGTCGGCGGTGGCTGAAACAACAAAAAGGGGACTTACGATTTTGATGTCTCCAAATCGATAAGCTTTTTGATCTGTTGGTGAGGGAAGGACGCATCAAGCTACCAGAGGGACATCCCATGCTACGCCCTGAAGGGGTGAAAGACAAGAGATATTGTGGTTATCATAACACTAATTCTCACTCCATCAATGATTGCCGAGTGTTCAGAGTTCGGATTCAGAAGGCAATTCAAGAGGGGCATCTGAAATTTGATGGCAAGATGAAGATTGATGGCAAACCTTTCCCTCAGAACATGATTTCTTTCTCTGTCGGAATGGTCTCTGCAGATGACCCTAAAAGCAAGGGAAAGATGAAAGTGTTGACATCAGAAAGAGCTAAGAAAAGTGGCACTGTAGACCCCAACCGGCAGATTACTGCTGAAGAATTGAAAGAGAAAGTTCGGTTCAAAAATAGCCGAACCGAGAAAGGTGAAACGTCCAGACCAAGGGTGACATCACGAATCTTGCTGAATAAATGGCAGAGGCAGCAAGAGCAAGAATACTATGAAGAACGAAAGTTCTTAGAAGAACGGTGGAGATATGAAGAAGAAATGTATCACCGAGAACAAGAAGAACACATGAGGGAACTAGAACAGTCTCATTGGGGTTGTTCATTCTTTAAGCATTGTTGGAATGAAGGCTTGAAGCTGCCTGATAGAAACAATTGCCCAGAATGCAGTGATCAGTATTATGGCTACAGGCAGTCTCGAGTCAACCGCCGACCAGTCCATGAAAGACTTGGAATTCAATTTCCTGAGGACGATCGGCGTATAAAATTAAATGACTTTGATCATCGGAGGAAGAGATTCGCGGATCAGCATTGGGTTCATCCCGAAGAGTACGATGAGGAAGGAAATACTCATGGATATAGATGGCAGAAAGGGCAATGGTGCCCACCAGGGTTGAGGAAAAGTCAGAAGAGGAGAGTGCAGCGATTAAGAAACAAAGAGTCGGAACAAAGCTACTGCCGCAGAAGAAAAGAAGGAATGGCGCCCAAAGAAGAAATCCGATGAGAAGGGTCCTTCGGGTGATGCATGCATGGCTTTCTTCCTCCCATCGAAATTCATAGCTCCCGACAATCAAGAAGTACAAGAGGAGATTTATTCTGATTTTGATGAAAGTGAGTTTCGTGATCTAATGGCTCAAATTTTATACTAACACAACAAGCAACTTTTGACAAGCCGGCCAAACATCGTCACTTGAAACCGCTTTACTTGAAAGGATACGTCAATGGGAAGCCCTCGACCAAGATGTTTGTTGATGGAGGAGCTGCTATCAATATAATGCCATATTCCACGTTTAGAAAGCTCGGGATGACGGATGAAGATTTGCTTAAAACCGACATGATCCTTAGAGACTTTGTCGGGGCAATCCTTCTAACACTCGAGGAGCTGTGCATGTTGAGTTGATGATTGGGTCTAAAACCCCGATCACTACGTTCTTTGTCATTGACGGCAAGGGGGCATACAGTTTGCTTCTTGGGAGAGACCGGATTCATGCTAATTGCTGTATTCCTTCAACCATGCACCAAATCCTTATTCAATGGATAGGGGATGACGTGGAGATCATACATGCCGATGATTCGGTAAGTGTGGCTGCTTCGGAGCCGGCTTACTTTGGAATATGATGGTGTTGATTGTTTCTCCGGCAAAGTATGGAAAGAAGGTCCCGTTAATGTATTCAACAAGGATCAACAAATTATCCAAGCAAATCGGCTCGAACAAAGAATTTTTGAATGGGTAACCCAATCGATGGCAACAAAGGAAAGTTGGGACACGGTTTTATGTCGGCCGACAAGCTAGAAGAGATAAATGTTGGTGATGATTCCAAATCAAGGCCGATGTACATCGGTGCAAATTTGAATCCGTAATATAGAGAACAAATAGTAAATCTTCTTAAGGAGTTTAAAGATTGCTTTGCTTGGGATTATACTGAGATGCCTGGACTAGATCGTTCTATTGTTGAACATCGATTACCTATTAAGTCGGGTATCGACCCTATAAACAACCTCCAAGGAAAATCTATAAAGAAGAGGTATTGGCCGATGTGAAGAAGGAGATTGAAAGGCTATTGGAAGCAAACTTCATTCGGCCGTGCAGTGTACGCAGATTGGATTTCGAATATAGTTCCTGTTTACAAGAAGAATGGGAAGATGAGAGTCTCAGATAGACTTCGAGAGATCTTAACAAGGCCACTCCAATGGATGGGTATCCGATGCCAATTGCCGATTTGTTAGTAGAGACGCCGCCGGGTATGAAGTCATTAGTTTTATGGATGGTAATGCTGGCTATAATCAGATCTTCATGGCAATAGAAGATATTTCAAAAACGGCTTTTAGATGCCCCGCCCACATTAGTTTATTTGAATGGATTGTAATGACGTTTGGATTGAAGAATGCCGGTGCAACTTATCAAAGAGCCATGAATTACATATTTCATGAGTTGATCGGCAAAATTGTGGAGATCTACATTGATGATGTAGTAGTCAAATCTGAAGACTATGAGAGACACTTAGCTGATCTAAGAAGAACTTTGGAATGCACTAGGAAACATGGTTTGAAGATGAATCCAAACAAATGTGCTTTCGGAGTGTCAGCGGGTGAGTTCTTGGGATTCCTTATTCATAAAGGAGGAATTGAAGTTGGAAAGAAGAGCATGGAGGCAATAGATAAAGTTGTTCCCCAACTAATCTCACAGAATTACAGTCCACGCTTGGCAAGATCAATTTCGTAAGAAGGTTCATTTCCAATTTATCGAGAGGGATCTTGCCCTTTTCTCCATTATTGAAGCTCAAGAAGAATCAAGAATTTGTATGGGGTGACATGCAACAAAAGGCTTTTGATGAAATTAAAGAATACATGAAGGCACCACCAGTTTTGGTACCTCCACAACTTAACAAGCCTTTCAAGTTGTGCGTGGCGGCCGATACCCTAACGATAGGATCGGCCCTCATGCAAGAGTATGAAGGGAAGGAGCGAGTCATAGCTTATCTTAGCCGAAAGTCGTTAGACCCGTAGACAAGATATTCGGCTATGGAAAAATTGTGCTTGTGTGTGTATTACTCATGTACTAAGCTTCGGCATTATTTATTAAAAGCCGAATGCGTGATTATTTCAAGTCATGATGTGATCAAGCATATGTTGTCAATGCCAATTTTAAATGGAAGAATTGGTAAATGGATTTTGGCTTTGTCGGAATTTGATTTAAAATACGAATCGGCAAAAAGCAAAGGAAGGGTCAAATTATTGCTGATTTTATTACGCAACATCATGACCTCAAAGAATGATATAGTAGGCATTGTACCTTGGACTCTATTTTTCGATGGTTCATCCTGCAAAAAAGGTGGGGGGGCGCGGCATTCTATTAGTTTCTCCACGGGAATAACTTTTGAGTATGCTATTCCCATTGAATTTCATGTGACTAACAATCAAGCAGAGTATGAAGCATTGCTTAGAGGGCTTCGGCTTCTTGTAGAGATAAAAGCCGTCGCTGTTGAAATCTTTGGAGACTCTGAGCTGGTGATCAACCAGTTGATTGGCCAATATGAGTGTAAGAATGACGCGCTAAGAGAATACTATGAGGAATGTCGGGAACTTTTAAAAAGCTTTCGGGTAGCAACTTTGCATCATATCCCTAGGGGGCATAATGAAGAAGCAAATAGGTTGGCCCAAACTGCTTCCGGACATCGTGAAAATCAAGAAGTCTTCACTATAGAAGAGAATATTCCGGACGCCGATCGTGGTTGGCGATTGGAGACATGAAATCATCAAATATCCGAAGGATCCATCGCAGAGAGTTACCCGAAAACTCAGGTACAAAGCCCTTAAGTTCGTTCTTCTCAATGATCACTTGTATTACAAATCTATAGATGGAGTATTGCTCAAGTGTCTAAGCCAAGAAGAGGCCAGAAAGATGATGTACGAAGTGCATGAAGGATTATGTGGTGCACATCAATCAGCTTACCGGATGAAATGGATAATTCGGAGAACTGGTTATTTTTGGCCAACTATGCTGGAAGATTGCTTTGACTATTATAAAGGATGTTATGATTGTCAAAAATTTGGCAATATTCAAAAGGCTCCTATCATTCGTTATGAACCCAATAATCAAGCCTTGGCCATTTAGAGGATGGGGCATAGATTTGATTGGTCGATACATCCTCCTTCGAGCAAAGGGCATAAGTTTGTGCTCCCGGCCACGATTATTTTACTAAATGGGTCGAAGCCATTCCTTTGAAGAAAGTTACATCGAAAAATATGATCAGTTTTGTTAAAGAGCATATAATTTATAGGTTTGGAATCCCTCAAACTATAACAACCGATCAAGGAACCCAGTTTTACTTCTTCGAATTTTGCGACTTTGCCGAAGACATGGGGATCAAGCTGTATAATTCTTCTCCTTATTATGCACAAGCCAATGGGCAAGCGTAAGCATCCAATAAGATTATGATCAAGATCATTCAAAAGAAGATTGATGAGAAACCGAAGAGATGGCATTTGGTTCTCAATGAAGCATTGTGGGCTTATCGGATGGCTTGTCATGGGTCAACTCGAACATCTCCTTATGAATTGGTTTACGGGCATCATGCTTTGTTTTACCATGGGAATTGCAATCGGGTTCAAGAAGAGTTATGTTGCAAAAAGATTTGGAAAAAAGAAGATTATACAAATTTGATGATAGATGAATTGGAAGATTTACATTTCATTCGTCTCAAGGCATTAGAAAATATTGAAAAGAATAAAATACGTGTTGTCCGATATTATAACAAGAAAGTTAGAGAAAAGCAATTCTTGGAAGGTGACCTGGTTTGGAAAACTATATTTTGCCGATTGGATCGAAAGACGGGGCATTCGGCAAGTGGTCTCCAAATTGGGAAGGGCCCTTTCGGGTAGAAAGATGCGTGCCCGGCAATGCATATATTTTGAAGACTTTGTTTGGGGAAGAATTTACCGGAGCTATCAACGGACGACATCTTAAAAAAAGTATTACCCCAAAGATCGAAGTTGGTTCGTAAAAGAGAACTTGAATCAAACAAAGATGAGATAACATCGCCTTTAGTGGAAAAATGCGAAGTTGGTAAATAGCCGATGCGATTCGTGTCGCCTTCAGTTCAAAATATAACCGAATGATCTTATGTTGACCTCAACGTTCTCGATTTGTTGGTTTATCGGGAAAAGAGAAAGATGAAAACCTAAATGATTCTGCTCAGTGACTCGTCAAATCGTTTGTGGCGTAAGACTAAGATCTAATCGACTAAAGTGATGTCACTGCATTCGGGAAAATCACTCAAGAACTGCTTCGAATCAGAGAGAACACTGAAGGCATTCATTTGGCAGTCGACACAAGATCATAAACAGACGGCGTATTCAGCTTCATATTCCTTCTCCAATTCTTGCTTTTTCTTCGCAGCTTCTTCTTTTGATAACCCCTTCAAGAGATCGCTGCCGTCACCAATCTAGAAGGTGTGCTCGTTCTCACATATTTTTTTGGGCTAAGGTACCCAGTCCTTTTGCTCTCATTGTTGCTTGTTCCAGGACAGTAAAGCATCTCATCATGATCATATTGCATTCTGTAAGAAATTCATTCTTAATACAAGTCAATAATAATAAACGATGTTCATGTTAGTACGAGAGCAAGACTTACAATGCAAACAGTGTTACGAGCTGAACGTCGAGCCGCTTGAGATTCATCATCCTCAAAAGCCGTATCTCGTTCACTTCTGAAAGCCGATTGCGTCGATGCCGACAGAAGCTACTCTCATATACCAGTCATGAAGTCTTTTAACACCAGCCGGGAGCTTTTGGAGTTTTTTCAACTCAGTAGAGGCCTGTCCGTTATATATGTATTAGGGATGTTTTGATAATCATCCCATGTTAGCTTCCTGATCTCTAATGCTCTGATCTTTGGACCTTTTGCTAACTTCTCCTGCTCAGATAAATCCATGATATGTGACTTGGGAGTCTGCGCATTCCCTTCCAAAAATTTGGTGGTGCCAACAGTTTTTTCTTTGGCTCGTAGGGTGAGACCAGTTTGGAAATTAGAAATTTCCTCGCCTTAGGTTTTTCTTGGATCTTCTTTGGTGGTGGAGGTGGTGTCCAAGGTGAAGCTTCAACGTCTTGAGGCGGTGGGGAAAAAGCAGGCTCATTGAATGGTGTAGTTTGTGGGGGAGATCCTGCTGGTTTCGGTGTTGACGGTGGGTTTGAAAAGAATCGATGGCATGGGGTGACAGTGGGTTAGGAAGAGACTGGGCAGATGGGGATGGTGTTGGATCTAGAAGACGGTCGAGAGGTGCTGACTCCTAAGTTTCTGGCAGGGCTACAGAGGACGGTGGTGGTGGCTAGATCAACTCGGCGTCTCATCGAGGCCATAGGATGAAATTCTTAATGGCCTGTCCAATACCCTCGGGGCCAGATATTTCTAGAACCTCATCCTCGTATCCTGGGATGACCATCAACACTTCTACCCTAAGTACTCCTCTGGTATAGTAGCACATTGGTAGTCACGTCCGAGGATCACAAAGCCCGTGGCTACCTCCCTTGTACGTTGATGCTTCATACCATATTGTATGAGCAGTTTGCAAGGTGTTGGCACATTAATGTCATCCACTGGGTAGCGGCCCTTGTTTCCCGTAGACCCCATACTACATGGAAAGGGAGGAGATTGAGAGGACTTGGCAGTAATCATCTACAGAGCTCCAGGTGAGGGTTGTGTTGGAACGAGCTACATCTATGGGCCTATGTGCTCATCTACTAAACAGATATTGCACTAGCTAACTTTTGCATCAACTGACGATCAGGTTTTCTTAGAAAATCTGACATCATGTTTTTGAATTGTTTCTTAGCCTGTTTCTCAAAATATTGCTTCATGTCTTCCTTATATCGATCTCGTTTCTTATACATACCCACCCACTCCTCACCAAATCTTTCTTTCCATCCCTTCTCTGATGAGGTACCTCGTACACGTCCAGAATGCTCAGGGTTGCCCAGACCAAGACTCAAGATGTCCCTCTCCCTTTATGGCTTGAATCTCCTTTCTTTTACCTCCGCTGCTAGTTCCACCATCCTCTCAACTGTCGGTGTGATTTCTAAGGGACAGTTCACACCGATAGGGGTTTGTGTTGTTCCTCTAGCTTTGAGCCAATTCGCCGACCTCTCGCCAACTTTCTCTGAAAGCACAGTCTTGCCTTATTTCTTTAGCTCTTCCTCTGCCCGCCATTTTAGAATCTGTAGCTTGTAACCATCCATGCCAAGGAGATGGTGGTATTTGTTCCTCTTTGCTAGTTCTGAAGCAGCTTCACTCTTGGCTTTGAAAGTTGGGTCTTTCCTCTGCGCCTTGAATACTTCCTACTGCCTAGGGGTGATCTTATACTTGCTCGTTGGGTCCAACCATGCTTGAGAAATTTGGTATTCATATCTGATCTGTAGTTTCAAAATGATGTTTCAATCTGCTTGAAAAATACTCCTTCACAAGTTTCTCCGTCCCCGTAGGGAAAACAAACCTTTCTATGAACTTATCCTATAGCTCTTTCCTTTTAGCCGCGCTCACATCCTTCCACCTAGGGATTGTGATGTCCAGTTTATCCCTGACCAAGAAATTAATGACATTCCATAACTTGGCAGCCACCTCATCAAACACTATAGGCTCTCCTTTTGGGCCGATGTTGGGAATAATATATGTCTTCTCTGGCCACTTGTTTGTTCCTCTGTCACCGCGTTTTTGGTCACTCAGTTTCCTTTTTCTTGATTTGGAAGTGGTTGTCTCAGTCGTTTCTGGTGCTTCGCCGTGTGGCACGTCTTCTTCTTCCTCTAAAATCTCCCGCATTTGAGACAAAATCTCCTATCCGAAGCAATTCAAGAGTGTAAGGATTGGCACGTATAATACTATGAATGAAAGTATTGGTTTTTCACGTACTAACTATACCTCATCAGTGGGATCATAATCTGGGTCTTCGCTTTGTTGACATGGCCTATCTATGCTAGGGCATGGATCACTTCGGTTCCCGTCATCATCCTCTTCTTCCGACATGTCACCATGCAAATCATCATCATCTTCTTCTTCTTCTTCCAGAGAATTTATCATTCTAAATGCAGGGGGCAATAACTATTTGAGTTTATTTGATAGGATTTTACGTTAAAAAATTGCTTCATAATTGCGTGAAACCAACCGTTGTTCCGGGGGTGTGTGAGTCTTATTGCGTGACTCCCGCACGCCGGTCATCTGCCGCTCTCCGGATTTTAGAGAAGTCATCTTCTCGCTAACTTGCAATATAATAAGCTAATGAAGTAATTGAATTAATGACAATGTAATAATACATAGTAATTTATTATAATCAATAGATTAAATTGATAATTGATTACAAGCTAATTACTCAAAATATATAAGCTAACAAGAGTAATGATTTACTTATAAAAGTTTCCTAAGGAAAGAAATATAATACACATTTACAATGTCATTTACATTATTACATATTTCCTTTGTTTTATGTAGCATACAATATATACATAAAACTTGTTATTGGTAATTATTGCTACATACATGACAAATTAATTACAAAAGGAGAAGTATATAAAAAGCTATTTGAATATTAATAAGCCAACTCCTACCCAATGTATTACAAAGCGGTGGATAATGAAAACAATATTCGTAATTTGAATAAATGAAAGAATGCCATTATTATTATTGTCAAGTAATATAATTCATTGTAATAATAAAGAAAACATACCCATTGGACTTAAATAATAAAAATTTGATTCATAACATTTTTACATTTACATACATATTTCCTTTTTTAGAGAGACATACACTAATATTTGATTCATAAAAAACATCCATGTTTTAAATTCAATTATTCTATGTAATTATAAATAATAAAAGAAATAAATTAAATGTCTATAGTTATATATGCAACAAGTTTATTTAATAAATTAAATGTCTACATATTTATATATATGTAGAAAGTTTATTTAACTAATTAAATTAAAAATAAAAAAAGGCAGCAGGAGGCGGCCGGCTGCCTGGGCCCGTCATGGCCCAGCAGGTTGGCCCACCTCGCGCTGCCCTGCAAGCAGCAGGCAAGCCATCGCCGCCGCCGCCGGGCCGATGGTGGGGGCGCGCTGCCGCCGTCGCCCGAGGGTCGGTCCGGCCAGCACGCCGGGCCCCACCACCGGTGGCGGGCGCCGCCGCCCGCGGAGAGCCACCACCGCCACCAATTCGGCCGGTGGGTAATCACTGCCACCATAACCTCCGCCGCCACACACGCCGCCACCAATTCCACTGCCAGCGGCTGCGGCACGAATGGGTGGAGGTGGTGGACGATGCCCTCGGTCCTTGCACGGAATGGAGGTGCTCATTGGCGAAACAATGGCGCGGACGGAAGAACGGCGTCACGGTGGTCGTCGGTGGTGGCGGCGGGCGTTCTTCTAGGGTGGCGTCGCGCGGATGGGGCGGCGGTGCTACGGCGTTAGCGGCCGGCGGCGGTGGTTCTCCGGCGGCGGTGAATCTCCGGCGTTGGCGAAAAAATTGGGCAGCCTGACGGCGTAGGTTTCAGAGAACACGCCCACTAGACTTGTGATTTCTGCACGCATGAATCTTCTGGACACCTATAGTAAGCGGACTGATTAGCTTTTTTGCATAGTACGTGTTAGTAGGCACTCTGTTCTCCTTTGGAAGCATATCTTTAAGAGTACTCAATAATGCATCGAAGCTGGCATTGGACCATCTATATCTAGCTTTCAAAATTAACAATTTAGGCAAGTTATATATCCGTAATGCTCGTCCATCGTTACCTGTTAAAAAGTTTAATAGATTTATATATTGTAATCACTAAAAAGGAGACATGAATATTTTATGATATTAATTAACTAACCATTGGAAGATCAGCAAACTCCTTCAAAAGAATATTAGATGAAAATAACCCTTTGCTTGTATATTTCTCAATTAGTACACCTCGAGGCTAAATTAAATAAATATGCCTCTCACTAATACTTAGTTAAAATTCTAGAAAGAATTAAATCTATCCCTATCAATTAAAGCAACAATGTATGGATGAAACCCTAATAACTAAAATAAGAGTAATTAATGAAACTCTAATTAAAACATCACTAGTACTTAATTAAACTAAACATAACCAAATAATTAAATAAGACTAAATAATTAAAGCATTAATTTATGGATGAAACCCTAATAATTAAAGCAAGACTAATTAATGAAACCCTAATTAAAGCATCACCACTACTTAATTAAACAAAACATAACAAAATAATTAAACAAAAAGGTAATTAATTAAAGCATCAATTTCTAGAAAAACCGCAATAACTAAAATAAGATTAATTCATGAAAACCTAACTAAAAGCATCACTGCTACCTAATTAAACTAAACATAACTAAATTAATAAAGAGTAACTAATGAAACTATAAAGATTAAACCCTCGATCGAAAAAATGAAACCCTAGATCAAAAAATGGCTAGAATTAATGAAAAAAAGGAAAAACCTAGCTACTCTTCTTTCTCTCTAGAGGTGAAACCTAGATCCAAAAAGTGGCTAGGATTGTGCAAGAATGGTTAAAATGAGGCAAGAGATACATAAACTAACCTTTCTTAGCAACCTCCTTCGAAGAAATCAAGATCAAAACCTCCCCCCTGTATTTGGTCAAATCTGGACCTCCAAAGCTCCTCCCATGGAAGCAAGTCTCGGGCTACAGTTCTGGTGGTTCTGGTGGGGAGGAAGAAGGAGGGGTATATATAGGAGAAGCTCACCACGTGTGGTTGACCTAAGAAAACCGCCTGTGAATATGGTGTCATTTTTTATATGCGGTTTTCTTAGAAAACCACCTGTGAAAATGTCACATTGTCACTGGCGGTTCCTTAAGTGAACCGCCAGTATAAATGCCACCATTTATACTGGCAGTTCACTTAAGGAACCGCCAGTGTTGTTTGTTTTCCACAGGCGGCTCTAAAGCTGGGGCCCGCGTGTCGATTTTCAGTGGCGTATGTAAACTAAAACTGCCTGCAGAAATAAAACCACACCGTCAACACAAATGCTCTATCTACCAGTGAGCCCTGCTACTCGCTGGTCAAGCATATGCATATACACGCCACCGCCAGCAAGCAGTGAGGCACCAAGAAACATCCCAACGCCAGCAATCACTGGTATCACCGAGTCTACTGTGAGAAGGCCAGCAGCTCAATGACATGAGAACTCTCACCGCGTGAGGTTGTTATTGAGTTGTTGATGATCGATCTTAGTCGTGCAAAGATACACAAGATGGGAATACCCCGCTCGTCATAATGAAGGCCGCGCGAGACGGGAAAACCCCACTCATCGCAAAGACGGGAAGCCCCCGCTTGTCACGATGAAGAGAAATCTAGAAGCGTGAGTTGGGGATTCCCCGCTTGCCGCTGATGATACGCGCGAGTCGGGATTCCCCGCTCGCCGCAGATGATATGCACAGGTCGAGATTTCCCACTTGTCGCAATGAAGACGTGCGAGTCAGGATTCCCTGCTCGCCGCAACGAAGGCCACGCGAGGCGGTAAAACCCCGCTGGATGCGACAATGAAAATGAAAGCCACGCGAGGTGAGAAAACCCTGCTTGATGCGATGATGAAAGATGAAGGCTGCGCGAGACGGGAAAGCCCCATCGTCACGATGAAAACCCGCGAGATGGGTGAACGCCCTGCTCGACACGATGATGATGATCAAGCCGTATGAGTCAGGAATCCGCTCTCACGCATCCGTGCAGAGGTAAAAAGGCTGATGCAAACAAATTATTGGCGCATGCCATATACATATATAGATGCAGTGCCGCTAGTTCCTCCCAGCCCTATAGATGCATGCATATCGCCTACGGCACACATGCGTGGACATGAAGCCCGCTGTTGCGCTCCCCTTCGGCAAACTCATATTATGCCACCGTCCTGCTGATCCACGCTGCGCATACGCCTAGAAAAGATGCTGTATCAAGTAGCAAGGGCGCCATGCTACTCCACGCCACGCATGAACCCAGAGGTTGCTCCATGATCGTGCAGTTGCTACACTTCTACCCGGCGCCATATGCTTGCCGGATGGCAATTTTGCCACACCGCTGCACGCCTGCACCTACATATGTGAAGCTCTGCATATCGCGGAGAGCCCATCTCGCCATCAATGACGTGGGCTGTTACTATTATTTTTCCTATCTGGATAGCAAAGCGCCTGATGGCGGCTGTCGATGATAACGAGTCCGATGATTGATGACATGTTTGCCTTGGCGAGCTCAGCCCCTACATATAAAAGCCGTTGTGAACAAATTTGGTGTAACGCACTGATAAATGTGATTGGTGACGAAAGGCTGCCAAAGTATTTGACGGAGTTACCATATTGGTCCATCCATGTTCCAAACTCGAAATGCCAGTAATTAAAGCGAGGAGTTGCCCTCACTGAGCTCTTGAGTTTCTCCTCCGTATCGCCACAAAATACGGACACTGGAAGGCTGCCGATTCAATCTCATGAGCAAGCATCGTCCAAGGAATACTCATACCGCCAATTGTTGCGGATTTATTTATACTGCTATAATCATTTACCATATGTCTAGTACCGACGAGGCTAGACGAAAATCTGGCCTAATGATGACGAGGCAAGGTCATGACTACACTGACATGTCCTAATTAACGGCATCGGATACTCCGTTGCTGGGCACCGACGAGACAAAAGGCAACTCACACACGTCCGTGTTGATGAAGGCCGGCGTACATGACTGGCACAAACGAGGCCAAAGTCATCCCCTTCATTAATAACATGTTCCGTTTTCTCCAACATAGCAATGGCAATGTCACGACCGAGCCTTGACGATATAAAGCCACCCATATTATTATCAAGCCGGATATCGCATATGGCTGAGGACGATCAAACAAGTATATGACGACCCATGAAAGTGCAGCTTAATCGTAGGTTTTTTGTAAGCTCGTCCTGCGGATGTAATTAACCGGACATGCCCAACAGGCCCCCGGGAATCTGCGAATTACATAATCTTCTACAAGTCAGACCTCTCCTTAAGCATGACGTTGAAGATGGAAGAAGATATTTTTTTGATGATCATTTATTTTGTATATTCAAGAAAGAATTAATGAAATATGTGGTTCTCGAATGTGTGCATGTGTCTCTGTGCATTTACATTTTTTTATTATATATGTCTTCATCTAGTTTTTGACCAAACACTAATTATACAAGGTTTTAGGTTCTCCTAAACTTATATTTATTTTTAATAACTCAGAAAACCTAAACAAACATTTAATTAAGCATTTTTAGTATTTACTAAACATGAGAAGGCATTTATCACACTTAAATTAATTAAGCAATCTAACTCTACCAAAACAGAGCCAAAGTTTTTGTGGAGAGATATATTTGAACAGCACTCATGGAAATTTTAAGCATAGCAAATTATATTTTTCTGAGGTAGATCTCACCACATGAACAAAATTTGTTTCACATTTTTAACATTTTTATTTATTTAGTTATGAATTTCCAAAAACCTGCACAGGAAAGCATTTCTGAAAAATGAAAAGGACAAAAACCCTTTTGTTACTCAGCCCCAGCCAGCCACAGACGATGACAAGTGCGCCCCGAGTCAATCACACAGTGCTCCCATGCGCGGCAGCCGGTGCCATGCGATGACTGGCGGTTTTCTCGCCGCGGCGAGGTCTCCGGCGACGGGCTCGGTACCCACGCACTTAGGGTGATCCCGTGAATTCATCAAGGTAGATGGTTGGCCAGATTAGGGTTTGTGGTGAGCTCGTGCCCGACCATGGCGGACGGCAGAGCTCGGTTCCGTGGTGAGGCGATGCTCCGAATACCATGGGCCTTAATTGGCCATGCCATGGTTCGATTGAGCACAAGGAGGCTCACCGAGGCTTGAGGGCATTCCCGGCGAAAGCGGATATGGAGCTGAGGTTGCTGGCAACAGTGAGGATAACCGCAGCGGCGCGAACCCGGTGGTGAGTTCGTGTTTCGACGCGTCCAATGCCCTACCAAAATGGAGGGGCCGACGAGCAACAACTGCTCACAAGGAAGCTAGAGCTATTATAAAAAAGGCGAGAGGTGCTCTGGAGGTGGCCGGCCAGGGCTGCCCGCTGCGACGAGAAAGGCACGTGCAGCCTAATCTGGCGGCCTGGGACGGCGTTAGCAGGTCCTAGAGAACCGCAACGATGTGGCGGAGATGTGAAACCGAACTGTGGGGTGAAGGTGGAGCGAGCGCAATGAATTTTGTCTGCAGAGGGGGTGCCGAAGGCAGAGCAGGAAGGAGGGAAAAGGGATGATGGCCACGGCGTCGCGGTAAAGAGGATGGGGTCGGCGTTTCTAAGCTCGCCAGCTCCTGCTTGAGGTGGCCACAGAGTGTCACAGCGTGCTCACGCGGCGCTGGAGGGCGGTGGGGAGCGGTGCTGACAGCGAGCAGCTGCGTGGCTAGCAGAGCTGCTGCTGCCAAGCTACTGTTCATGTCTGAACCCTCAAATTCCTCCCTGTTTTTCTCTCAATCATAGTTCTTCATTGATCTAGGATCTCCAACTTTGCTTAAGTTCCATCAGCTGAATCTAATTGATTTGCAAGTTTGGAAGCCCCAAAGTTCACTAAAAACTCACTGAATCTGAAATTCAGATTCAGTGTTTTGAAAACAGTTTTGGGTTAACCAATTTGAGCAATTAATTGGAGGTTAATTAAAGATCAAGCATCACAAACCATTGCACAAAATCAAAGCTTAACCATTACTCCAAACAATGCAACAAGATTTGGCTAAATTTTATCCATGAAAATTCATTTAATAGACCATCCAAAAATGAATATGATATTGCAATTGTAACAATCCGTGCTTTCAGAACACCAAAAATCTGAACTTTTTAAAATTTTTCCTACAATGTGTGAATCATGTAGTTGCTAGGTCAAACCTAGGTCAAACAGAGGTAGTTCTACGTGAATCGTCGCATTCATATAGAATTGATTGTAGGAGTGTGCCCTGTTCTCGAGTTGGTTTCAGGATTTGTGTTCTGTTTGATGTTTGGAGTGCACAAATCCATAGAGCTATTTCTTCCAATCCCCTGAAACTTTCCTCTCAAACTCATCTCCTTGAATCACTCTCAATTCCTTTCGAACTCTCCCTCCGTTTCCCCCTAGGAAGACCATCCTAAAAACCATAATATGGCACGGGGAACGTCCCTTTTCTCCTCTTTGAATGATTCTCGATCCTTTCAATTTCCTATCAAATTCCTTAAGTCAAAAAAAGAAAGCAATTTTCCTTTTTATTCCTAGCCCACCACTCCTTTTGCCTCCTTATTGATTTTCTGTCAATCCCCTTTGTTCACGACCATTATCTCCTTGATGAAAATCATCTAAATACCCTTGGCAAAAATAGAGAGAGCTTCCCTCACACCCTTGGGCTCAAGGCCACTAATTGGCCCAACCTGCCCTTCTCCTTCTCCTCCCAGTAGGCCCAGCTGCGCTCCTTCCCCGCCGGCCCACACACGCGGTGCCTCCCCGCGAGGCCCACAATGCCGCCCGAGCCCACCTCGCCTCCTATCTCTCCCCCGTGGGCCGCCTGCCCCTCAGCCCCGCTGGAGCCATAGGCCCACTTGGCCCACTAAGGCGCCGTGCCCCTGGCCGAACCCTAGGGAGCGATCGCTCCATTGTGGTGCCGCCGCTCGATCGAGCGTAGAGAGCCCCGCGCCACGCCCTTGGTCCCCACGTCACGCCCTCCAAGGATCTGCGCCGCGTGTCCTCTCCACTGCATGGATGACGAGGATCGCCGAAGGCCGAGGAACCCTAGCTAGCACCCCTATAAAAGGAGCAGCTGCCACCCTTCTCATCATTTCCTCCCCACCAGCTGACGCCATCGCCTCTACCTCTGCTTCCTCCTTTCACCATCGGCGTGGCCTCCTGTTCGCTTTAGCTGGCACATCGTCGTCCCCTACGAAAGGACCACATGGTGGCCGCCGTGCCAAGGCAGACTAGTGCCGCCCTGCCTGGCATCGCAGCAGCACTGGCTAGGCCGGATGCCGCCGCGCTGGAGTTGGGCAACTGCGGCATCAACCCTGTGCCGCGTGTGACAGAACTGCCCAATTTATACATGATCATGTATGATGGTCCCCATTTTACGGTAACACGTGCATACTACCACGCATATAAATCCAAAGAGTCCGAGTGTCACGAATGACCTCGATAAATAAACTTCACAACCAAGATCATACTCGATTAAGCAAATACATATCACATACTCGAGTTTACAGCAGATGAGTTATTACAATAAGATTATAAATATTAAACCAAATCATGAATTTGGTTTATACTGCTAGTTCAATTGACATCCTCTGGTGAAGTAAAGATGAGAAAACAGATATGGAGTAGCCGTGCCCATCGGCCTTTAGTTAACACCATCCATAGACAAAGCAATTCACCTGCAACAGGGTGGGATAACACCCTGAATACTTAATTGTACTCTGTAAGACTTACCCATCAGGTTATTGTATGTGGAGTTTGATGGCTAGCATTATTTGAGGAAAAGCTTACTAATGGAATCCTTACTTTAAATTTTTAGTAGTAGGATTAATATTGAGCTACTTAGAACTATATTAGCACCTTTCTATATCATATAATTTGAATCATAGAAATAATCAATTATAGATGGGATACCAAACATAATCCTTTCATTATAATCCTTAAATGTTCTATTTCTTACTACGTCTCTGCGATAAGGTACAAGTTTCTCACTATCCAGGAGAGACGGCGATTCGAATTGATTACACTAGCTGGGTAAGCCCATATCACACACTCGCTTAGGTTATACAACACCCTCGTGAATCACTGTTCAATCTATCCGAGAATGCGCTTGAGTCCGTTATTGCAAAACTCATGGTCCTGCAATCCTCACATGTCATGCCCGTTCAGCCCGTAGCCCGTAGTCATGCAGGGTTTTGGATTCAGTCCCCTCCCACCATCCAGTTTTCCCAGTAATACTCGGTCCAATGCCCAGCTCAAATGAGCTAATCAGTTTCGCAGTCGAAATGAGTTTTTTGGCTGTTATGTGAAGGTATGTTAAATCGCATACCTAGACCAGATTATGGTATGGTCCTTAATCGAGACAAACGGGACTAGCACGACCAGGCAACCCATTCGGCTTCCACTAGAATATAACCCATGTCCCGTCTGGTCTTCAATTATTATCATTCTCATGATTCAAGATAGCATATATATCCTGTAGTGAACAAGGAACTATCCTATAACTCATGGAGACAGTGAATCACCCGACTTCTACCGGTCTAAGCATAACTAAGCTTATAACGGCCTACACATACCAGTAAGGTTGCAGGCATACTTGTATGGTAGACAAGGTAATTTATGCAGCAATGGTTTCACCCAATTTCCTATAACTTAATGCTCAATACATAAAAGATATACTCGAATGAGATTTTCAAAAGAGAGATAGGAGGCTTATAATGCTCCAGGACTTGCCTGTGTTGCAGGAAATGTTAGCAGTTAATCTTGTCATCGACATCTTTCATGGAATCACCTTGTTGGAATTGGATCACTACGAACCTTTCCCGAAACTTGATCATTGCTATTCTTCTCACTTACATGCACTACACGTAATGAAATGATGCGTGCTTAATGCTATGCATGATGAGATGATTTACTTGGGTAATAAAAAAGAAAAGCTACATAAGGTTCCATATGTGCAATTCTCTTTCTCTGATGACAACACTGTATTATCAATTTTGCTTAAAGAAAGATAAATGTCATTTGTTTTTAATCTATATTGAGTAGGTGCATATCTCCTCTCTAGAAGAGCTCCTATAATTACTTAAGAACAACCATTATCTTGTTATAACAAACCTATCATGATCATTACCATTAATGAATCAAGTTGCTGAGGATCATTTGGGTTTCATGATCTAAGGTCTACAATCAATCCAAAAGTCACACCAGTCATCACATGTTTAATCGTTTCCAAAAGCTATAGCAAAGAAGTAGTAAGATCATTAATCAACTAATTAGTGAAGCATTATTAGTTTATGTAGCATATTATTTAATCAGGTTCAAGATGCTTTAGCCATGATAAACTATACCACTAAAGTTATTAACTAAATTCCTTATGCACACAAGGGTCACAAGGATTGAGGAAACCAACTAGGATAGCAAACAAAAACAGGATAGCAGCATAGCATCATTTTCTTTTAATCATAACTGAAGATCTAGACATCCAGTAAAGGAGTTCTTAGACTTTTTGGAAAGCTTACAAAGTTGTTGTATTATCATCTCAGATTGACTCAATCATTAAAAGGGCCAAATAATTCAGATAACTAGTTCTGTCAAGAGGTTGGATAGAACTAGATCCTGAATTTGATTATTTTTATAGCCAGAGCTACAGAGCACCAAAAGTAGTGATCCAAGATATTCTAGAAAGCTTATGAAAAACACTACAACTCTTTAATTATCACCAACAAATGATTCCCAAGCTAAATAAGTCAAACAAGCTAATCTTTCAAATCTGTTCAGGAAGCAACAAAATTCTAACATGAATTTTGTTAAATCTATAACTCCCAAATCTGTTGTCCTAAAATCATGAAATTTTAGGGAAACTAGATATGGAAGTTTTCTACAACTTTTGTATTCAAGTCATCTATAGAAAATACTATTATGAACATGAAAACTACCACTTAACAGAATCTGCATAGGCTATCATTTCAGCAATCATGTGAGATCTACTTCACCATTTGATCACTAACAAGGGCAAGCATGAACAAGCATTTTCATGAATCATCAATCACTATTAACTTAGTGATTACCACTGAGAAGAACTAAGCATAATAGCACATTAAATATTTTAGACATGGATATGACAAGTGGATGCTTATTTCTATCTTCAATTGCTAAGCAAGCTCTCAAATAGAAATCATGCTCAGCATGTGTAAGGATTATAAGCCAACCATCAGGGTGTCGTTGCCATTTTTAAACAGCACTCAAACTACTAAATCCATGTCAAACAAAAGAGCAATCATGAGCTCATATGCATTCATAAGCTAATGAAATATTTAATTAAGCTTTTTAGTTATTTTTCTACATGTAGATGGCATGCACATTAACCAAATAAGACAAGCACTTATGATGCCAAGGGAACAGCAGGGGTTTGGTGTCCCAAGGGCTTCAAACAAAACTCAACATACACCCAAGTCATGGAAGCATTTGTCCTAACCATTTAGCACTTCTATATAAAAGAGAAAAGCATTTTCTTATATTAACATGGTGATTAGGAACACATCAAGATAGGCATGCAATTGCCATGGGACAACAAAAGTGGAGTGTCTCATGGTCTTCAATCAATTCCAAAATACACCCAAGTCATATTATGATTTACTCTAATCATTTTGACAATTATTAACTAATTAACAAAGAATATAATTAAGGTTAAAATTAAATATCTTCAGAATAATCCCAAAATTTTTGTGGAGGTTGGTTTTCTCATAAAACAGTTGCAAAACAAATTTCATAATTTTTGGATAATTAGTTTGACCTACAAAAAATCATAGAAGCTCATTTCTTAAATAAAAGAGGTAATTTTAAATCATGCCAAAACTATCCATTTTTAGATTTCTTATTTTTTCTAGGTAAGCATCATCATCAAGAAGCCACACAAAATTTTTCATAATTTTAGGAACCCAGATTATTTAATTATAAAATTAACAAAATTAGCACATTTAAGTATTTCTAGAAAACATTAATTTCCAAAAAAAATAAAAGGGCCGACTGGGCCAGGAGTGGCCTGACTTGGCCCAATGGCGCGAGCAGGTTGGTCCAGTGCGGCCTGCCTAGGTCTGCCCTGGTTACTTTACAAATAGGCCCCTATACTTTTACAAAAACACACTTAAGTCTAAACCACTATTTGACTCTATTCCCGTGAGTCATGAACTTTACACATATACCCCTTATCTTGTTCTGGCGGCTCCAGAACGGAGCACACACAGCAGAGGCGCTCGGCCGGTGGGCTCTTATCGGCGGTGTGCCATCCGGTGATGGCGGAGCCACCGCCATGCTCCTGGTGATCTTGTGCATCGACCTAAAGGGTTAGATGGACCGATTAGGACTCGAAGCAAGCTCAGCCACAGCCATGGCGGCTCGGCGGCCCTGAGTCCCTTGGCGCGGCGGTGCCCGATCGGCTCAGGCCCTAATAGATTAAATTGAAACACGATTGGGCACCAAGGAGCTCACCAGTGTGGGAGGGGTTGCTCGGTTGGGACGGAGGAGGCGTGGAGCCTACTGGCGAGGTTGAGGGCGACCACGGCGGCGTGAACCGGCGGTGGCAACTGCGTTCTGGTGCACCCTGCAGTGGAAAGGACAAAAGGAGGGGCCGATGAGCGTCGCCAGAGCAAGAGGAAGCCAAAACCATAAACGGTTGAGCGAGAGGGACCCGAGAGGATGCCAACCACGGTGAGGTGGCACATGGTGGTCATGGTGGACTTATGCGGCGGAATTCCAGCGCGCGGCTGATACCGACTATGACAGGCAGCGAGGACGGGTCCAGGAGGACCGCAAGGGTGTGGCAAGGCTATAGCTGAGAGCAATTGGACGGTGGTGAGAAAGAGCAAATTTCGCTGCGACAGGGAGTTCAGCCGGCGGCGGCAGAAAGAAAGGAAAACGACGATGGCCGACGCGGCTATTTGAAGGCAGGGGTGAGCATAGAGGGCTGGCTGGCGTCTTCATGAACTTGCCCACGCGGCCAGCAGCACATTGCCACGCGCGCGAGTGAAACGCGGGCGGCCGTTGCAGTGGCGGCGTGAGCAGTGGGGAAGAAGAAAAGAAAGGGCGGCGTGCTGGCTGGTCGGCTCTAGCAACGGCATGGGCAAGGGCGAGGCTTCTCCGCTCTCCTCTGACCAGCACGATACGGGCCACAGTACAGGCGCGGCATGGCAGCAGCGGCCAGATGGCGTTTGGCACGTCGGCGGCAGCTAGAAGGCGCGGCTGCTATCGCTACTGTTCATGGACGGAAACTAGGATTTTTCTCCCTCTCTAACTCTCTGCTCAGGCCATCAAAAGGGAAAGCAATTCCACCTTGATGATCTCCTATACGTGTACTTCATCTTTGCTTAAAGGATCAAGGTCTAATTCCCACTGGTTTGCAAACCACATGCTCTCAAACATCATCAAAAAGAAACTGAAACTGAATTCAGTTCAGACAGGGAACTAATTACAGCAATTAGCAGTCTTTGGCACTTAATCAAGGAATAATCAGCAATCAACAAGCTAACCAAATTCATAGAATCAAAGTACAAACTTTTTACTATCAAATGATGCACAGGTTGACATATTTTTATTTATGAAAAACTATTTTACACAGCCTTAGAAATTGAATTAAGTTGCTGAATTTCAGGACTTATTGTTTCCAATTTCATTTCAAATTCAAATTTGAGGCCATAATTTGAGCATGATAAAATGAGATTTGGCCCTGGATCCTTAAATAAAGTCTGTAGCATCGAACTTGTACTACAACTTTTATTTAGAGCCTAACACCAAAAAGTAATTGAAACATAGACTTGTACTATTGGCCATTTAGAAACATGATAAAGACTTGGAAGCTTATTTTGGCAAAAAGTTGAATATAAACCCTACCCAAAATTGAATTCTAAAGCACTCTAGGTCATGTTTAGGATTAATTAGCAACATGCATATTATGCACACAAACAATCTCATCCACTCACACATTGAGAAGCATAAATTCATGGAATTTTTGAAATAACCATGCATTCACACATGCTCATGATGCATGCATAATGATGCTCAGGCTAATGAAATGCAATGAAAAGGTGATTAAAACCTAGGGTGTTACACCGCGCCAAGGCCACGGCCAGCCGTTCAGCCATTTGGGACGGCCACCAGCACGCAGCGTCGGTCGTTGGCCATCCGCGTCCACGCTGCAACCAGCAGCGTCGTCCTCGGACCGCCCCACACCACGACGCGCCATCGCCAAGCGCGTCCGTGACGCGGCAGAGGTCACCAGTGTATGCGCCATCGCCGCCTCGCATCTTCATGCTACGGTCCAGCGCCATCATCGCCCCACGGAGAAGGCCATAGCTGCCGACGCTGCGCAGCACTCGACACAGCTAGCCTCGCCCCTGTCTCGCTGAGCAACCCCACCACCGAACATCAGAGACAGCCGCGCACAACAGCAGTGCCCTGCCTCGCCATGTCTCTTGGTGGCAAGCCCTGTCGCCGTCTCTGCTCGGCCCATGCCGCCGTGCTGCGCCTCCTAGCTGTCCAAAGCCACGCTGCTCCTAGCCGACGCCACGTGCCCTCCCTCACCTCCGCTGCTGGTCGCTGCAGGGCGAACGCAGCCGGCTCAGACCGCGGCTCGTCCCGCAGTCACCCCTGGAACGCCACTACACAACCACTGCTGGCCGTCACGAGCTGTGTAGCGGATCGAGCCATAACTGCCTCCACACCAACAAGCAGCTGCCACTACTGGTGAGCCTCTAGCACCCAAAATCCCCACCTTTTCCCCTCTCCATCGATGTCTTGCGTAAGACCGGCCTTCGCATCGTTGTTTCCACTGCCGTAGGGAAGCCGGACATCAGTGACTGGCTCGTTGGAGTTCCAGCCACCTCTTGGCCGCCCCCTGCAAGCCGTAGCCAGCCCCGGCTGCCTACAGCCTCGCTCAGCCAGCCGTGGCCAGCCCTGGCCTCCTTCGGCTCGCTGCAGCCAGCCGCGGCCAGCCATCCTCAGGCTATGGCCAGCCACGGCTGGCTATAGCAGGTCAGCAGCTGGCCAAGGCCAGATCGAGGTGGCTACAGCTGGCCACGATTGGCCACCGCCGTCTCGACATCCCCGGCACCACTCCGTCAAGCTCCGCTGGCCTCGCCCTTCTTCCCCGCCATGGTTGTACATTTGAAGACTCTGCCGAAGCCGTCCTCGACGTGGGCAAAAACTTTTGTTTTCCTTTCATGCTCACCATCTATACTTTATCAATCATGTGTGAGCCGTGCCTTTGTGCAGGATTGTCTCCTGAGCTATGTAGATGTGCGACTCCATGTTGATTATTTTTGTGTATCGGTTTGTGTGTGGTGGAGATTTGTTTGTCTGTGGACCGAGCCTTCGAGTCGGCTGAGAAAGTGACATGTCCGAACATGCGATCCTGCTATGTTTGTAACGCTGAACATGATCCCTTCATCTCTTCGTATTTTGGTTGACTCCGTAGAACTACGATAGTAGTGATCCTATTTCGACCTTAGGACGCGGTCACGAAGGACTCAATAAGGATTTTACCCATACATGACGAGCCCTTCGTGCCCTAGTCTGGTGGGAGATGAATTAGGAAATGATAATCCTAGGATGACAAGAGCCGACCCATTAGGTGAAGCTCATGGTCGTGAGTTGCCTCACCATGACCATCAGGCTCTACCTCTTCTCTTTCCGTTCCTCTCTTCTGCGCTTACCCTTACCACCTCGTATGCTTGTACCACGTAGACCATAGAACTCCTTCAGATCTAATGGTGACAACCGCATTGCTATGAACCCTAGAAGTAGCCTTGTGCCATTCTAGTAGCACGGAGATCGTGGTGCCCTACGAGAGGGTGCGGGTTGGGGAACCGTGCGAGACTCGTGTCTCTTTTCTTTCAACCTCAGTCCACTACCATGAACGAGTAGGTGAGAGAATGCAGATCCTGTTCTTCTATTTCCTTCTATTCTCCCCTAGATCCTCGCTAATCTAGTAAGGCATGGATCGACTCTCTTGGTTCCAAGTTCTTTGATCATTGATGATTGCCATGTCATGTGGATCGAAGTGCCACGGAACCCATAATACATTTGTTGCTTGTTTGAGTCTATCGGTGCCCTATTATTGCTCTCTTGATTCCATTCCTTTGATCCCTACCGATTGCAATGGTGAATGGATCAAAAGGTGGCTAATGTGCCTTTTCCCTCTTTTGGTTCTCCGTGCTTAAGCCCTTGTATGCTTGTACCTACTTAGACCACAGCATTTCTAGGTTCTCGCAGCGACAACAACATTGCTAGGAAATAGGGATGTCTTAGTGCATATAGTGCACCATGGTTGAGGTACCCTACAAGCAGATTAAGCACTCATATTATCTTGCATGTGTCGCTTCTTTCCAATGCCCGCCCGATCCCATGACGTGTGGATTGGAAGAAGCGAAACACTGCCCCCTCTCTTTTTCCCGATTCCCGTTGACTACCATGATGTGCTGATCGAGAAAGAGATTGGGACTGCTCCCTCTTCTTTAGGCTGCTCTATTCGATCCCATCCTTAAGCATGATGATCGGATCAAAGACCAGACTACCACATCTAATTAGCAAAGCTATGGTCCATGTCCTACTCTCGGACCATGTGAGACCCGATCCATCATTGGAAAACCATCCACACCGAGGATGGGACCGAGGATGTGACATGGACGTGCCTAGCAAACTCCCTTTCCTTCTCCACTTGTGCCACCCTCTTCTCGGTTCCCAATGTTCATGTGTTGTTTGGACATTCCTTTTTCATTTTGATCCCTTTGCTACCACCGAATGTCATGGTGTGTGAGCCAAAGTACCTTGGAATCAAATCATAACTCTTCTACCTTCTAGTGTAGTTTAAGTTCTTATTGATTTAGTTTTGTTGTAGTTTTATTTGCTTCTTATTGCTTAGTGGTTCCTAGCTTTTTGCGTAGCTGTTGGTATTTTTAACATCACTTCAAGTTAAGTTGTCATCCCTAACATGATGTCAAAAACCAAGGATAAAAATAATCTACACGCAATGACTCTAATTAGAATATATCCGCAAGCGCACAGATAATTCTCCCGTGGTAGCATTTCACCCAGAGGAAGTATTCCGAGTATCGTTGATTTATTTTTATACCAAAGGATAAAGCAGCATTCTACTTATTAGGAGTGGGCAATTTATAAGGACTAAGAATAATGAATGCATAAACCCTATCATAACCTATTACACCAATGCCTTAGCAATAACTAGTCAACAGTAATGATAAATGATAAATGAGTAATTAAGATAAATGGTATTCCAGAGTTAGAGAATAGAGACTCACTAATGTAGTAAAGCAATCTAGAGGTTCAGTTAGAAACAAAGAAACCTATGTAATTACTAATATAAATTCTACAGCCTACACACGCTACACATTTTCATCTATAGTGCAATAAACTCAGAAAACATCATAAGAAGCATCAACTAATGAGGATATTAAGACACGAAGGTCACCTCCTTCGCGACCGTGCTCGGCTAGTCCTACGTACGGGGGGTGGACTACAGAGGAACCAACGCAGCTGTCACCTGCGCGGACTACCACACGACCCGGCACATCAGGGTGCCTCCGTAGGTACACAATATATCTAGACACCACGTCTACATAATGCGCACCACCTGACCCACTCGAGTATTGAATCAGGCGCTTTACGATCATATAACGATAATCATCATAAATCACATCTATATCGAATATGCAACTAGAATAAACTAAGAACTAAATAAGTAGCAATATATTAAAGTAGAACAAAGTCATAATGAAATACAAGATAAAATTACCAAATTCTAGAAGACAGATCTGGAATCCCGAGCGGAGCGCCCGATCTCTACTTGAATCTTGCTAGATGCCTATACTAAGAACTTGAAGAACTAGAGCTCTACTTCTAATCTCTGGAAACCCTAACTTCTGACTACTCTTGACGAATGAAGCAGGAGGAATGAATTGGTGTCTTTGAGGGGGGTCTACCCCTCCTTTTATAGCCCGGTGGAGTGCTCGCGCGCCGTAGGATCAAACCGACGTAGCCAACGGTGGAGATGAAAACCCTAGGCGGTAGGAGAAGCTTCCAGAAGCGGGGAGCCAAACCCTAGCCACAGGGGGCCGGGCGGCGCCATGGTGGGGCCGGCCCCCCACCGGTGGCGGCCGGCGGGCCCCACCGCCGGGTGTCTTCCGGAGTATTCCCGAACCCTCTGGCGATGTAGTTGCGTTGCGGTTAAGTTTTGGGGTAAATTTGCATCAGAATCCTTCTTTTAGCCTTTTCTAGAAAATCCCCTGAAAAATTTCACAAATCACCAAACTCGTGGAATTTGTCGATATAACCCCTATCAATCTATTATTGCTTCTTCAAGAGCGATTGTTGACGGTATAAAATTTGCACTTAGTGGCCGTCAACAATTACCCCCAAGCTAAGTCTTTGCTAGTCCCTTAGCAAAGTCAACTTGAAATAATACTTCCAGGGTACTTCATGTTATTCAAACAAATACTTGAGCGTTGAATTTAAAATTCTTTTCCAGATTATAATCCATTAATCTATCTTTCAAACCTATCCTTATTCCTTTCGATTGTGGGGCTTATCAAACTTTTAATTTAAATCTTGGGTGATGGAAAGATAGAATAATTAATCAAGCAATCTGTATATATTCCATTCTTTGTTTTAAGCACTACTCCAGATGTTTTCTTTTTATTTTGAATATGTATGGATTATTATCTTAAAAACCATGAGAGTTCACTAATAAGATTGGAGTGGACTACTTAAGCTATGCATCATGACTGAATGTGCTAGTGATTAAAATTTTTATTTCCAGCTCTTATGTAATGTTCTCTCATTTCTGCCTTCTGAGAAGTGTGGGCTATCTCCCTAGTGGATACTTTTTGTACCCATTTTTCCCTCTCAAAGCGGTGTCTTTGCACCCATTGTTTTACTCTCTTTCTTTTGATTTGGCTCATACCCTTTTGATATGGCATCTTTTGGGCTCATACTTCTTTGGTATGGCATCTTTTCATTTTATAACCCACACTCTCTTTTAGACTTCTAAGAGAGAATTGTTACATAGAGCAAAACCTTTTTGTGCATGTGGATTCAATCATGAATGCATAACAGGGTAATCTACTCAAATCATATTAGCAAGATAAATTATCAGATTGCTTAATTTAATTCTTGTAAAATATCTGGAGCTTAGCTATTACTCAGAATAAAACATATACTAGCTCAAACCTTTTTATATCATATCTGCCAATTACTTAGACTGAATCACAAGTTTTATGCTACCCACAGATATCAGGTTTCAGAATAAATTCTTAGGATAGATAAACTTCATATAATTCAAAGAAGGATTTTAATTTTAGATACTAAGTAATTGCAGATTTTTTTGAATAAGTACTTCAGAATTTAAAGACAGATTCTAACTAATCTAATTCTAATGACAGAATTTAAATACTAGAAAGTAAATACCAAAAATAAATACTGAAATAAAAGATAAAGTATATACAGAGGTGGATGATGCTCACCTCGCGGGGCTCTCCCCCAAGCTGCATGTTGCTGTGCTCAATACTGTGGTGGAGGTGGTGGTGGGTACCCCATCTGGTCTATCAGGTACTCCAACCCTGTCTGTGTCTGCTGCTGTCCATGCTATAACTGCTGGTCTGGCCGGTGCTGCCACTGTGCCTGCTGATGAAGCCTGTCGTCAACCTGGTGTTGCCACTGCTCGTGTTGGTGCAAGGTCTCATTCGTCGCCTGCTGCCTCTGCTGAAGGTTAGTGAAATGCATAGACATAGCAGGGTAATCATTAATGGTAGTCCCAAAATGGTGGCATGTAATCATTTGCTAGTGGTGCATGGTACGGGTACGGTCCACCAGTGGTGTACTCCGTGTTCCCGTGCACCGAGAATGATGCACGTCCTCTCTGAAAATCTTGCCCATGATCTTTAGGCTCCTGTGTGGGGAATGTTCCCCATCCTATAGATGTAGATGACTCTCCCTACTGATAAGTGGCTTGGTCTTCCCAACCTGAGTGGGTGGACCATGGCTGATGTGGCTCATGATATGCACTTAGTTCATCAAAGTTAGTGTAATGGGAATAAGCTGGACCCGATGGTGCTGTGTCAGTCCCAGTGTACACAGTCCTAGGTACTCTACTGATGCGTGCTGATGGACACCTGCCGATGTCAGTGGTTTCTAGAAAAATATAGCTATCAACAGAATAAATTCCCAATCTCCTGTTGGGTAGCTCATAATCATTGCGGTAGTTCTTATAAATCATGATTATTTTATTATCCCGACGTTTCACCATATGAGCACGAAAGAAAAAGTCATATCCAATAACTCTTCGGGCACCAGTAATAAATGTGAGTGACGCATTGGACAACAAATCTAATCTTGTAGCTAAACGTGTAATCCAAGATGTGAATGAAATACTGCACTTTCTCATGGGAGGCACGGTTTTTTAGTAGCTCAACATTAATTTCACAGGTGATGCTTTTCTCTTTTTAATCATGATGTATAATAAATGCAGCTCATCCTATCTAATTCTGTTTAATTCCTCTCTAGGAAAGAAAGTAAAAGCTAGCCATTTAAGCATGAACCTCAGTGTAGGATGGTGGACTTTCTCAGTGGTATATTTTTCTTAACGCTCAGGTTTCTTAGCAGTGATGCTCTCTCAAAAATCATCTTTATTAAAATCATTAAGAACATCAGCTATATTCACTATGCACTATCCAGAAAATCCTAGTGCCATACTGAAGTTTTTCCATGTGAGAGTAAAAGGCTTATTGAACATTCTAAATCAAACATAATCATCATCAAAGTCTAGGGAGCTAATAAATTCTATGGTTAGTAACTTGCTACCCTGCTCAGTGATTTCCCATGCATCTTCCCATCCAATCATTCTAAAAATAAGCTCAAACTCGGAATCCATTCCGGTTTCAATGAGTAAAGCATCATCAAATATCGGGGTATGAGTAAACTCTTTTGTCTTTATCACATTAAATATTTCTATTTGCGGTCTAAGTGGTAATAAAATTTGATTAAGGTCCATTAATTCATACCTCTCTTCCCATTGGGAAGAGGATGACGGGGCATGGTATACTCAGGAGGTGATGGAGGATCAACGTCCATTCCGGAGCCGGCAAATGAAGGTACTTGAGATGATGAACGGCTTCGGGTGCTGCGGAAGGAGAGTGTCATCTTGATGCTCCTGAGTGCACCTCCCTTGCCTGTAGAATGAAGAACACGAAGAACACGGCAAGAACAACAAGAATACGAAGAACACAAAAGTGATTAGGATTAGCAAATCAAAGAGAAAGAGAAGAGGGAATCCTGATGATGATCTTGCAAATTGATTTCTCTCTTTTCTTTTCTCTTTTTCTTGCTAATTAATGGGTCATTTGGAAGAATGAAAATGTCATAGTTGAGAACAGAGGAGGAAACACGCTCTCTGGTTTCTGAGTAAATGAGTGAGGGAGTGTGGAAAGTGAAGAGCAGAGAGGGGGTAGTAGGGCGCCGACCGGCGTGATGGTGGAGTCGGCCGGCCCCACCTGCTGCTTGCTGGTGTCCATTCTCCTCTGGTGTCCTCTTTGGCATGTATGTGATCAATTACCTAGTACCTAGGTGCTCCTTTCGATGGCAGACATGGATGGAGGTAAGTGCATGTGAATGCATGTGATAATTAAAATTTTGGATGTGGTGAATAATTGGTGGTTGGGATATGATGTGAGGTGATGTGTGTGGGTCCCACATGTCTCCCGTATTTGAATCTATGAAAAATTAGAATTCTAATGATAGTATTTTTATAATTTTCTGCCACCACAGTAAATTTCACTGACGAGGATTTTACACTCCGTTGATCATAATTTCATGGGGCTTAGGTTTTATATATGGCATGCTTATTTTTATTGCTTTTTAATAATGCAACTGATAGGAAAAATAAATATGCTATTTAATGTGGGAAATTAAATTACTGATAACTACCGAGTTACCTCCCGGCGAAGGTTCGGGGTTTTTAGAGTCCACCGACTTGGACTTCTCCAATTGATTTATTCTTTATGATTGATCTCCACGGTTGGAGATGTTGATGCACCTTGTTCTTCTTGATCCTTCAGAGTCTTGCATTGCTCGGGTCTTGGTCTGAATGCGAATCGCTCTTCTTGCCCATTGATGGTGAATATAATTTCTCCAGCTCCAACGTTGATGGTTGCATTTGTGGTGTTTAGGAATGGTCACCCGAGGATAAGAGGTATCTTCCTCTCTTCCTGCATGTCAAGTACCACAAAATCTATAGGAACAAAAAAGTCACGGATTTTTACTGGAATATTCTCTGCTATCCCTGCAGGGTAGCGGACTGATTGGTCAGCTAGTTGCAGGCACATTGTTGTTGGAGTGAGCGGGGAATAGTTGAGTTTGTCAAAGACCATCTTGGGCATGACGCTAATGCTTGCTCCAAGATCACACAAGGTGTTCTCGAACATTTGGTTGCCTATAGAGCAATCGATAGTGGGGCATCCTGGATCCTTTTTCTTAACAGGAGAAGAATGTAGGATTGCCTCACTACACGCCTCTGTTAACTTGATGACTTCAGTAGAGGGCAGTGGTCCCTTGTTGTTGAGGATGGATCGAAGGTACTTTACATATGTAGGTACCTGCATAGCATCTAACAACAGAATATTAACATATAATTTCTGTATAATCTCTACAAACTTACTGAACCGATCGTCAGTGGCGATACTCCTTCTCCTTCATGGGAACGGTAGGATAGTAGTATCTTGGAAGTCTTGCGTTAATTCGGGCTCTTGTGGATCATCTATTGGTAAGGGTGCTTCTACTTCTTCTTCTCTAGTATTCTTTTCAGCTTCCTTGTCTACCTGCACTGAATGTGAAGGTCTACGTGCCCCTTCTGGGTAAGGTGGATCACGTGTAACCTTTCCTCCTCTAGTGTATATTCTTTTAATCTGTTCATGATTAGTGGTAGACAAAGTAGAAGCTAGATGTGTAATTTGTGACTCTACCTTTTTATTAAATATTATTTGCTCTTTAACTGCTAGAGAGAAACTGTCTAATTTTGAATTAATTCCTTCTAACATTTTATCATTAAAAGCAAGCTTCTTATAAATACTCTCATTAATTCTAGCTTGTTCTAATATTAATTCTCTCAAGGGTGGTTGTCTTTGATTTGAAGAATTATAATTACCTTGGTACTTACCTTGGCTTATTGCCTGAGGTTGACTCCATCCTTGCTTCTTGATGATTGCACTAATGTCTTCTTCATGTTGCTCTTGAGAATTGAATGCATCTTGAATAGTTTGACGATCTCTTTTATAATAATCCCTCTGCTCTAGCCAGTTCAATAATATATCCATCTTGGTTGATAGTGCACACAACTCCTCTGGGACTTCTTCACTTTCATGGCATGTCTGGGTGTTGAATGTCCAATTCTGATTTTCTGCCATCTTTGCCATAATTGCTTTAGCTCTTCCAGGGGTTAGTGACATAAATGATCCTTCAGCAGTGGCATCCAATTGCTCACATGACCTTGGGGTTAGTCCATGATAGAATGTTTGCATGAGCAACCACTTCTCCATTCCATGATGCGGGCAGTCTGATATGTATCCTTGAAAACGCTCCCAAGCTTCTGGAATAGGTTCACCTTTCTGCTGACGAAATTATGAAATCTTTCCTCTTAAGATATTCGTTCGGCCTATTGGGAAAAACTTCTCTAGAAAAGCTTTCGAACATTCTCCCCATGTCTTGACTTGATCTTTACTCTGATAAAACCATCGCTTCAAGGCTTCCTTTTAATGAGAAAGGAAACAAGCGAAATAGCACGACATTTTGAGGAATGCCTTGAAGGTCGATGGTGTTGCCAATCTCTAGAAAATTCTACAGATGAGCAATAGCATCTTCATCCTTCTTTCCACTAAATATGATAACTTGCACCATTTTGATGAGGCTTGGCTTGATCTCAAAATCATGTTCTCCAATGTCAAAAGTTAGACCCACACGAATATTCTCGGTGCTTGGAGCAGAGAATTCACGCAGAGTCTTCTCACCCATCGCTTCTCAAAATGATGTAAGACCCTTCTTCCTATGGTTGTTCCCCGATAAGAGTTAAAATTCTACAACCAATTCTGCACTTACCCTATAAGATTTTCTAAATAAAACATGGGTAAGTCTGCTAAAGCAAAAAGGTTATGATCTAAATATGATTTTAATATTTTATTTTCTATGAAAGGATTATTCATATAAAATTCTAGAAAAATATATATATCCTAGCTAATTAATAATTCCCTATAAATTATCCTAATAAATAAAATTGCCATCCCCTAAGAACGGCACCGAAATGCTTGTTGGTATTTTTAACATCACTTCAAGTTAAGTTGTCATCCCTAACATGATGCCAAAAACCAAGGATAAAAAATAATCTACACGCAAATGACTCTAATTAGAATATATCCGCAAGCGCCACGCATAATTCTCCCGGTAGCATTTTACCCGTGAGGAAGTATTCCGAGTATCGTTGATTTATTTTTATGCCAAAAGGATAAAGCAAAGATTCTACTTATTAGAGTGGACAATTTATAAGGACTAAGAATAATGAATGCATAAACCCTATCATAACCTATTACACCAATGCCTTAGCAATAACTAGTCAATAGTAACGATAAATGATAAATGAATAATTAAGATAAATGGTATTCCGTGAGCTAGAGAATAGACTCACTAATATAGTAAAGCAATCTAGAGGTTCAGTTAGAAACAAAGAAACCTATGTAATTACTAATATAAAGTCTACAGCCTACACATGCTACACATTTTCATCTATAGTGCAATAAACTCAGAAAACATCATAAGGAGCATCAACTAATGAGGATATTAAGACACGAAGGTCACCTCCTTCGCGACCGTGCTCGGCTAGTCCTACGTGCACGGGGTGGACTATAGAGGAACCAACGCAAATTGTCACTGCGCGGACTACCACACGACCCGGCACATCAGGGTGCCTCCGTAGGTACACAATATATCTAGACACCACGTCTATATAATGCGCACCACCTGACCCACTCGAGTATTAAATCAGGCGCTTTACGATCATATAACGATAATCATCATAAATCACATCTATATCAAATATGCAACTAGAATAAACTACGAACTGAATAAGTAGCAATATATTAAAGTAGAGCAAAGTCATAATGAAATACAAGATAAAATGACCAAATTCTAGAAGATAGACCTGGAATCCCGAGCGGAGCGCCCGATCTCTACTTGAATCTTGCTAGACGCCTATACTAAGAACTTGAAGAACTAGAGCTCTACTTCTAATCTCTAGAAACCCTAACTTCTGACTACTCTTGACGAATGAAGCAGGAGGAATGAATTGGTGTCTTTGAGGGGGTCTACCCCTCCTTTTATAGCCCGGTGGAGTGCTCGCGCGCCGCAGGATCAAACCGACGTAGCCAACGGTGGAGATGAAAACCCTAGGCGGTAGGAGAAACTTCCAGAAGTGGGGAGCCAAACCGTAGCCACAGGGGGCCGGCGGTGCCATGGTGGGGCCGGCCGGCCCCACCTGGTGGTGGCTGCGGGCCCGCTGCTTCGGGTGTCTTCTGGAGTATTCCAGAACCCTCTGGCGATGTAGTTGCATCGTGGTTAAGTTTCAGGGTAAATTTGCATCAAAATCCTTCTTTTAGCCTTTTCTGGAAAATCCCCTAGAAATTTCACAAATCACCAAAACTCGTGGAATTTGTCAGATATAATCCCTATCAGTCTATTATTGCTTCTTCAAGAGCGATTGTTGACGGTATAAAATTTGCACTTAGTGGCTGTCAACAGTAGCGACGACTCATGATCAGATGGGCCCGATGATGCACCTAGAGGTGATGGACCCTGTTGGTGGATGACCCCGACTTTGAGGGACATGTACCACTACTTCCTTGACATCACAGGTGTCATGGTAGCACCATTACTTAGAGAATCCTATTAGGCATTGCAAAGTAGACTACTAGAATCCTATTAAGCATTGCAAAGTAGAACTACTAGCGCTTTTATATTTCATCCTTTACTTGAATATGGGATGCATGCTTTTGCCTAAGCCTTGATTGCCTTGATTGAAACCTCTTCACCCTAACTACCCAGCTTCGTGCTCATCACTTATATATGCTTGTCTGCTTGCTTGCATTTACTTCCATCATAATTACATACATACCTTGTTATGTGATGTGTGATGGATCATCGGTGGTTGTGGTTGGTGATGGGGTTGGCCATGAGACTTCCCCATGAGATAGATGGTAGGTGAGCGTGATGGGAGTGTTGAATCCTGCATGGGTGGTGGTGATATCAGGAGTTCTGGAGATATTTCTTGTCTTGACCACCGTTTCTTAGAGATACCGGCTAGAGTGAGAGGTCCTACCTGGAGGGGTGCCCTAGGGGCATGGACTGCCCCAGATCTGGTTTGGTTATATTGGTTTTGTGGATTTGGAATAGGTGTGTTGGAGATGGTTACCTAAGAGAGATGAGCCACGTGTGATTGGTGGAAGGTGCTTGCTCTGGCCAATTAAGGACCGTAGTGGGCTGATGCCTGGGACATAGGACTATGTCAAACGTGCACACTATAGGCCATGAAATGAACGGGCCCGTTATGTTGGGTTAGTGCAGACTAAGCTAGTTCTGTTGGAGCAAAGGTGCATGGGGTGTTGCTGTAGGAGCACAGTGAGAAGGATGCTGATGGCTGTTCCAGCACCATGGGGGCAGTCGGGTAAGGAAAGCGCTAGTTCTTGAGCGGTGTTTGCTTAGACACGTATACAACATCGATGATGGTGATCCTGTCAGGTCCAGGTGTACACACTCCGCAGAGTTAAAATTATAGTATAGCTGCAATCTCGGTCATGATCACCCCTGTGAACTATTTCATCCCGCTTGTCTTCTCTTGTGCTTTGCTTCTCTCCCCGAAGATAGGTCCAGTTGGAGGCCGTTGAGGCGAGGGGCGTGCGGAGGCTGCCTCATTGCTTAGACTAAGAGTATGAGGGTGATGTGAGGGATGATGTGTGATGAGAGGTGAGATGTGATGAAGAGTGGATGTGAGAATGAGAGTGGTTTGGGATTATTGAAGACTTATATACTATAGTTTTGATGCTCTTCCGCATGCGCTAACTATAGCTAAACTATTAGGATCACCAGATCCCTTTATTTTTTATTTTCCACCAAAGCTCATTCGGTGCTGACCATGGCCTGCACATATCTGGTGGTGTTCAGATTTCTTGACCTGCAGTATTGTCGAGATTAGTAGTTGGTTTACGGTCTACTCTCAAGGATGCCTCTGGATTGGAAGATCTCTTCAAGCTTCGCTGCTACGAGTAGTTTATCAGTGTTTTGATGTTTTGGCCCAGTGGGCTTGTAACTAGATTATTGTATTAGGCTTATTTTTGTACTCTGTTGTTGTATGATTTTGTAATCATCTAAAAAGTGGATGCCCCCGTGATAGCCAAGATATCTTGGGACTATCACAGAGGGGCAAGAGAGTCGAATTTCAAGTTTTGAAATCCAGGTTTGCTTCAACAATTCGTAGACGATAAAAAATTGGCTAAGTTTGGGAATCAACAACAGGTTCAACTTTGGAGCTCAATTTTAAGCTTGATCGATTTGAAAGCATTGGCAAACCTTGATTCTTCCATGATTAAGCATACACTTTGCACAACAAAGCTTCTATTAACCAAATCTTAAGTGCTTAGTTATTTTTCAAATTACAAAATCACAAACAACCTCAAACAAAATTATTGCTAACACTTTATGCACCACACAAAACATATCATTAATGACCATAACATGATTTAGCTTAGACATGACAACCTTGACCTAATTCATAGATAACAGTCTTGCCACACTTAAGACATAACAAATGATCATATGAGAGCTTTAATTGAAATATGGAATGCACTCATGCTATGATGCTTGTGACTAGTTAATGATGCTTCATGATCTAGTTTTAATTATTGTCTAACACCCAGGGTGTTACAATATATCAAAACCAAAAATTTGGTACAGCGCACATGCATCACTGTATGTTAGTATTATTGATGCATTACATTCGTGTCAAAGTACTTGGTATTAATATCAAAACACGCTATGCGTCAACACAAAGGCCACGAGTAATGCTTCGGGAGCATACATTGTGGATATTATACATTTGCATGTACATGAGGGTGTTCATCAAGAGGTGCATAAGACACCCTGAAATTATATGTAACTAGTTCATCTCACTATGTAAGTTGAGAACGCACGCATGTACATATGTGTTAAACCATCATTTTAAATTCTTTTTTGTTGCAAAGTAGCCTTCAATCCCTATTAAAGATAGAGAACTTGAAGAGGACGCTCTCTTGGATAATGTTGGGGACCTCTGCAAGTTTATCCTCAATGAAATTATACATAAGAGAGGCCAATTCCAAGACTGACGTTGACATTATTGCGTGACGCAGATTGTAGAAGTCTTTGTGTGTGCGAACTCTTGAATTCTGGTCGCCGATAATATGCATATAGTGAAATAATAATAATAATAATAATAATAATAATAATAATAATAATAATAATAATAATAATAATAATGATGATAATAATAATAATAATAAATATTATTATTATTATTATATTATTATTATTATTATACTATTATTATTATTTAGCGTGAACCTTGCATTGGATCTGATGTGTATATGTATACATTGATGACGTATTGGTGCATGCTGTTGTTGTATGCTCTTGCTGTTGTCAATATCCATATAATGTTGATGACGGGAACTCTTTTGTATATGTCATTGTTCCTAGGAGGCATCTAGAAACATCAGCTGCCTCCAGATATAATTGGCAAAAAATAAATTTTCAAATTTGATAGAAGACTTGTGCACATTTCAAAAGTGTTTCTAGGGGCAGCTGAAAACAGCATGTTTCAAGCGGCCTATGGAAATTCAATTTTCGGAGGTGTCAGCCGTATCTGGAAATCAATTTTTAGAGACAGCTGACAATATCAACTGTCTCTAGAAATCGGTCTCCACAGAGGTGGCTGATGGTTTGGCCACCGGAGATCGTCCTGTAGAGACCGATTTCCAGATGCGGTTGTATATCTGCCTATGAAAATGGACAATTTCTAGAGATAATCAGACAGAGACAGTTGGCACCCTGACTGAAAATTGGTTCCGCAGCCTGTCAGTGATACACAGTGAGCATATGTGCTAGAAATCGCACATCCCTTTGGCTACAGGGCGTTCTTGTGGTGAAGAAAATACTTGTGAGTTTGATGCATTTGCATTAAAAAGTGTTATCTGACGCATGACAAGGATAGATAGCAGCTCTATCCTACCAAACACAGCAGAGATGGGCAGGCCATGTGCGCCAGTGTATGTCCACTGTAAATTTGCTAATTAACTTGCCCATGGTTACTTTTTTATTACTAGTTTGTCAATCTACAAGTGGAGTCATTTTATTTGTGGGGAAGATCTTCACGTACAATCTATCTGTAGTATTCCGTTACAGCTACGCGATTTCAACCTTTTGATTAGCAATCATCAAACTAAATTCCGATAAAAACATCAAACAAAATCAAGGATCTTCTGAAGATTATATGCATGTGTTGTACATATACAATCACGAGCTTTGCTAAGCATGGCCCAAAATGGATAAATGATACAAGTAATGCGTTCTAATTTTTTTACTTTCCAATATAGTGTGATGGAGTGTGGTGCCCTTCAAATCTTTATTAACGTCTTTGATCCACATCGCACTATAATCTTGAAAATGACATAAAGTGATATCATTTAGAGGTATATCTTTATTTAAAATTTGATTTAGCAGTGACACTGTGACAACCAGGTATGTGACAGAAGTCACATATTCCTTTCGCTAGAGGCCGTTCACTGGCGGAAAAAACACTTACCTGATTGTTGACGGTCATTAAGTACCAAATATAACCATCAACTTTTGCATAAATTGATATAAAATGAATGGCAAAGCATAGTTGTAAGTTTTGGTGTTCTCACTTGTTTTGCAGGTGTTTGCAGTTTTTCATCAAATAAAAGTATCTCATCTAAGAAATTATACTGCACCACTGTGACGGTCTCGTCGAGACGGACATATCATTTGCCATATTTGAAGCCCAAAATCAAAAGATATCAACTCCAAATCGAAACATGCGCTATTGGGCCCTAAAAGGAGCAAGATGACACACAAACAAAGCTGGACCCAAATGGATTTGGGCCCAGGCGGCCCAGCATGAGCCACCAGGCCGACCAGCCTCCCCCGAAGCCCGCTCACGTCCATTTTCTAGAAGCTTCTTCCACCGCCTCTTAGGATGTATCTCCACCGCACCTTAAGTCAGTTTGATCCAACGACCGCCGTTTCTCCCACTGGGCTATAAATATAGGGCCAGACCCCCCTCCTGAAACCCTAATTCATTTGTAATCTCTAAGAGGTGTCCCTCAAATGGATCAACCTCTCTAGGATCTAGACTTATAGATAATAGTGAGACGGAGGGTGAGGGAAGAGTTCGGAGGAGGTGCCGGCCTGTCGGTGCTCCCTCTACGACTTGTATTTCAGCGGATTCAAGTTCTTCATGAGTTTGTCTTCGAGATTTCTCTGGTAATCATCTTTTGATCTAAGTTTACTTTGCTTATATTGTTCATCTGGTTTGCGACTTTTTGAGTGCTTTATTCCTGTGCTAGTTGGAGTGGAGTATTAATCATAGTGTAGGCGTGGTGCTTAGGCTAGGGTTAATCGTGAATGCCCCCTAATCTTCTAGATCGGTGGAAGATCACAGGTGTGACAGACCTGTTGAGTCCTCTGTAGTCCACCTCCCATTGATAGGTTTGGTAGGACACGGTTATCAGAGTAGGACGAGGTTTCTGTATTCAATCTGCTCTGAATAATGTCCTAAAGTTAAATAGTAGAAGACATAGTTTACCTAAAGTTAGAAGAAGAGAACTATAGTTATCCTCTCTATACTTCTATTATCATCAACATAGATTCCTATTATCATCAACATAGATTGCTATTATCATCAACGTAGATCACCATTATCAACCACATTAAACCTTAGTTTAGTGTCTACCATAGTATAATCTTTATCTCTCTATTTTTATCTTCAGCCACCTCTGGTTGAGTTAGACGTAGTTAATCACACACGTTTCCTTATGAATACGATATTTAAAACCTCCGGGTGAAGTGCTACAACGGTATTATATTTGTGCGCTTGCGGATAGTTATATTTTCTTGTGTGCATTTAATTAATATCAACAAGCATTTTTGGCGCCGTTGCCGGGGAAACGGTTGCTGACTTAACTACGAACCTAGCTTTGCTTTTTATCTTTTCTTTTTGTTTTATCCTTTACCCTTTTACCTTTCATCTTTCTTTCTTTCTTTCACTTTTCATCTTTTCTTTTCTTTTGTTTTACCTTTTGGTTTAGCATGAGTGACATTCCTATCAATCAATATGCTAAACTCACGAGCGCAAGTCTTAGACCACCTGAATCCTCAGAGCCTATCTTACCATCTAGTTATGAGCTGCACCCGTCTTGGGTAGATTTGATTCGAAAACAATCCTTCTCGAAAGAAGGTGATGAAAACCCCTACTCACACCTACAAGAGTTCCTACTGACATGTGCATGTTTTCGTATTGATGGCATGTCTGATAAGACTTTACAAATGGAAGCTTTTTCTGTTCTCTTTGACTGAAAAAGCTAAATATTGGTACAACCAAACCGTAGGAAGAGTGCAAGGGGATTGGAAAGTGCTATGCTTTAATTTTCTCTCTAAATTCTTTCCTGTCTCTAGAATTGCTAGCCTTCGAGGAGAGATTTTGACTTTTAGGCAACTAGAAGGAGAATCTCTCGAAGCATCATGGGATCGCATTAATGATCTCCTTACTATTGGGCCAGACCTTTCCATTTTAGACTCAGTGCTTATTCAATATTTTTACTTAGGTCTTAGTAAGGATGGTAAGAAATCCCTTGCTATATGTTCTAGAGGAGTTTTCCTTAATTTGTCTACTAGTGAAGCAAGCTCTATACTTGATAAAATTAGTGAAAGGATTCTATACCCTAGCATTCATAGTGAACTCCCCGAGAAAGAGAAGGAATCATCTTCTGACCAAAAAGAGAGTTTTAATAGCTAAATCATATATTTTCCAATCCCAAAATGTAGCTATCAGTCCCAAGCCATCTATACTTCAAAATCCTACAAGGGAAGAAGAAATTCAACCCTTGGAAATCTCTTTTATTAAGGATGATCTTTGCGATATTAGGAAAAGTTTAGACTTCCAATCCCATAAGAGACCTTCCAGTGAATATAATTCAAATTCTTTTCAAAAGAAATCTCTTAGGAAGCGTCCTTATTGGAAAAAACCCAAGGATGGCATCACTAGCAATGCCATAGAAGGAGAGGCAAACCATTTTGAAGACAATCTTATCTTCTCCCTTCTATGCCGACATTAGATATCTCATTTATGTTTGACCTCAAAGAGTCCCCTGACACTCGAGATCCACTAAGACACCTAGAGCATATGAATCATGAAGAACTCGAGAATGACCAAGAAGTGCCACTAAAAAGGCATGAGTGTATAGAATGGATGGACAAGGAAGAAACCTTAATAATAGAATCTAGCCCTAACCTAACCCATCCAAGTCTAGAGGATACCTTTGACGAAACTCACCTTAGAGATACCAATCCATGGGAAGTCTTGGGCAATAAAGTGTCAAATGAATGTCATAGGCATGAAATAAAGGAGAAAATATCTTCATCTATAGACACTCATGAAGAAACACCATTGGAGCTTAAAGAGGGAGATAACATTAATGAGCATAGAAGCTACTTCATAGGCATCTCCTCGAATCCATGCTCATATGAGAAATCTCCAGGATTACTTGGTCTCTCTAATATTGCTACACATGAGATTTTCAATCCCCTCATTCTACCTATTTATAAAATCATTAAAAGGGTTGTTGTAGACATATACATTTATCATAAATATTGTAGATCTCGTTATAATCTTGATATAGGTACACAAAGGCAGGTGTTTTAGAGGAAACCAGTTTACGAACCCAAAGTATAATAATTAGAAGGTTTTGTAAGGATGAATTCATAACCACTCTTGAAAGATAATATGAGTTTGCACCTTTTGCTGTAATACCCTTGTGAGTTAAGCATAGAGTTATAATTATCAAAATATTTCTTCGGGTATTTTTGTCACTAACAATTTTAGGATTGAAGTAAGAAAATGATTGATGGCAGCATCAGGTCTGTCCAATCAACCATCATGCAACAAGCTTAGTTTAAGCTTGGAGGAATGGGCTTATTTGAAAAATCTTAAATCATGTTGCTAATAATATTGGTTGTCACTACCTTTTTAATTCATGCTCAAAATATTGTGTAATAACCATGCACTTTCACCTCTATCTAATTAAAATCTCTATAAGTGCTTTCATGTCACCTTTGTCTGCTATAGTAAGTTTTAGTTTGGAAGTACTTCATGCATGGGTAATTCTAAAGGCTTTTTAAATTGAGCGTGGTGCTTAGGTTAAAATGCCTTCCTTAACTAAACTAGACATGGAGTTTGGTTTAGTTATTGAACTAAAAATTATTATAGTGGATATTGGATATTTTGTTGGACTAAACCCTATAGGAAATTTTCAAAATTAATCTGTGTAAGTCATTGTTGACGCTCTTTAATGCCTATTTTATACCATCAACTATTGCTCAATATAACATGATATCAACCATAAAGCATAGTTGTAGGGTTTGATTCTAACGAGTTCCATGAGTTGTGTTGTTTTCGATCGTTTTGCAGGTATATCTAATTTTGCATCAAATAAAAGTATCTCAAATGATGATTTGGAGCGCACCATTGTGAAGAGCTCATCGAGACGATCGAAACGGACATATGGTTTGCCCTATTTGGAGTCCGGAGTCAAAATATATCAATTCCACACCAAAATCAACACTAGAAAACTCTAGAAGACACGAGAAGGCGACCCACCGGCGGGGCCCACTGTCCCTGTGGTGGGGCCGCCCGGCCCCCCCCCGGGCCGGCCGGCACCCTCCGGAGCCCATTCGAGGCCCGCTTGACGGACGGCCCCTACCACCTTAGGGTTTGCATCTCCACCATTGCCCTAGTCGGTTTGATCCAACGCCGCACGTTCATACCACAGGGCTATAAATAAAGCGGCAGACCCCCCTCCCTGAGGGCACCACATTATTATGGAGATGTAGAGGCATCCCTCGAATGGATGACCTCTCACCTCTAGAGAATTAGGGCTAGACTTTCCAATGTAGTAGATTAGTTCTAGTTGAGAGTTAGGGAGAGCGGCGCTACGCCCGGGTTCCGGAGGAGTCTTCGGAGGAGTCGTCAGAGCTCTGGTATATCTTTGTATCTATTCTTGTAAGACTTATGCTTTAATATATTTCATCTTCTCTATTTAATTTTATGCATTACATTTAATTGGTTAGTATAGTTGTTATACTTTGGCATAGGATCTTCTCCTGTATTAGGTGCTCTAGTTATTAATTGTGACTAGGGTAGTAATTGATAGTGTAGACATAGAGTCTAGGCTATAGGTTACCTGAGATTGCACCCAATCCAACATATAGTTGTGGTAGCCCCAGGTGGTGACAGCCCTGATGGCCGACGTATTCCACCATGTTAGGGTTGGTGTTTGTAGGACCGTAGTTGGAGCTTTCTAGTCCTTTCTCACCCGTTTCCATGACTAGTGTTCCAATGTCCTGAAGTGTTATTGTGTGATTGCTTTACCTACCATGAATTAGTTATTATAGAACCCTAGTAATAGAGAAGTATTTAGGAACCTTAAACTCTCCCGTTGTCCTCTCACTTTAGCTATCTACTCTTTTATCATAGAATTCTCCGGTGTGTGTCATATATGCATAATTCCTATTATCTATCATTTACCCCTACTTTAGTCTAGTTGGTGTATTAGTTAGTAGATACATGATGGTGAACTATTAATATCTTTATCCATTATTTCCCAGTGGTAAAATATAAATAACGATACCTAGAATACTCCCGGTAAAATGCTACAATGGTTTTCTGTGCGCTTGCAGAATCCTTCATATTTTAATTGTGCATAAGAAATACCAACAAGCATTTTTGGCGCCGTTGCCGGGGAAGCAATTGACGTAAAGATTTTGATAATGATCTTGATATCTGCTAATCTAGTATGTCGCTAGCTTTAGTAGGATTACCCCCTGTTTTAATTGTTGAGTTGTGGAATAAGCAGGATATCAACCGTTCCAACCTTCTGGCGAAATTCCACGAGAACAAGACATGGGAGATATTGAAGAACTCAGGGTGCCTGAACATTCATGATTCATCAACAATGAAGCCCTACCATCTCACAGGTATGTATAAACATTTATATATATTCTCTAACCATGTGTAGATTGGAGAAAAGTTGTCATCACATGAATTCAAAGTTCATCACATGTGACAAACAAAAGATGTTGCACAATTCACAAATTCCATTGTGAGTCATGGTAAGTATGATCAAGAAAGGTGAGAAAGTCTTACTCATGGATTTAAAATTTGATGAGTATTTATCCTATTGCATTTCACTACATGTTTACTTTGAATAATCCATATGCATCCACTTTGTCTCCATATGCATCCACTTCATCTCATATCAAATCCATAGCATGTTTAGTTTCTTGCACACATTTATGTCACTTGCGTCTTTATATGAAAAAACATTCTCACCATACATGATCATGCTTTCACCTCTTTGAGTAAATCTCTATATGCTCTTATTCTACCTTTGTTTTCTATAGTATGCTTTGGTTTAGAAGTAGTCGCCATACTTTCATAGGCTTTTAAATTGAGCATGCTGCTTAGATCAAATAGCCTACCTTAATCAAATTAGACATGGAGTTTGGTTTGGTTATTGAACTAGAAATTATTATAGTAGACATTGGATATTTTGTTGGACTAACCCCTACAGGAAAATCTCAAACTCAATTTGGGTAAGTCAAGAGATGAACTCACATCAAGAGATGAATCACGAAATATGACAATGTCTAATAACTTTGCACAAAAGGAAGACACAGCTCATTCTCTATGGAAGAACTGTAAGTATCAAAGTTTATATATTTAATCCTTTGTTATAAGTTACCTTTGCCTTGAACCATATAATAGTGTAGCTACCAACAAAATTTGTTAAAAGAAATCTATGCTAAAGTAATCCTAAAAGCCTATCCTTTTATTAGCATAGAAGAAATCCACATAAAATTATGGACCATAACCCATATTCCAAACTTGTTGTAATCCTTCGGGTATGTGTCCACTAACATTTTTGCAGAAAAAAAATAAATGTCTGCTCATGGTTCAAAATGAAAAGTAAGGAGAACAAGTGTATAGAAAAAACTAAGATGAAAAAAATGGATGAAAGAACACTCCAACACCTTCTAACCTTCACCATGACAACTTGCAAGAATCCTCATCCTTAGAAGCAAACTAAAGTACTCAATTAATGAACCACTGCAAGGAGGAGTCCAGTTCGAAGGACACAAAACATCGAACCCTCGCCGTGAGGTAATGTCGGTAGTTATCCATATTTACTTTCTTATATTGCATGGTTTATTTTCATTTTAGCATGTTTATATTTCTGCACTATCATTGCATCAAGACAAATAAATAGATGAATATTCATTTATCTTGCATCATAAAAAGCCCCACGTGAAACTCTTGTGGTATAAAAACTATAGCAAAGCTCACCGTGATGGCCTACAAAATAAAAATATATATCATGGTGTGTACTTTCACATATAAATCTATAAAATCCAAAAATGTTAACTGAGCATCCTGCTGCAATGCTGCTATCTTAAAAATACTTTAAAACCTCTACAATACCCAATCCTTTAAAAATGGCTAATCATTAACTTTTTATCCTAATACCATTCCACGAGTTTTGGTGTATTTTGTGAGAGCTTTCTGCAGGATGACTCCAAGAGCCAGCTCACTTAGGTATCTTTATCCTCATCACTCGAATAACATCTTTCTGATACACAGCTAACCCCTGTGTGATGGAAGTAACTTCATGGGTAATGAGATTGAAGTATTCCTAGCAACACTTGCTCTTATAAGCATGCGCTCCTCTGTAAGGACCACTCGGCTTTAGCGCTCAACTACGATAACATCCAGCTTGGGGGAGAGCATCCCCTAGTTATCGGGTAAGTATACCTACGCGATTATCGAGTCTGTTTTATAGTCATAAAATACCAAAAATATATGGGCACATGAAGGTCCATGTCTATAGAGTTTTTAGTAAAATAAAAAGATGAATAACAATCAAAAACAAATAAAGATACTATAGCTATTTAAGGTGTGATCATAGAGTGTGTTTATCTGTCTAGTTGCTAAGAGTCAAATAAAAACTGAGGAACAATAAAATTTTATCTTGGAGATGATGAATAGTTGCTCTGCCGTAATTCCTTTCAAGTATCTAGTTTTCAAGCTTAAGTTCTTCCGAGTTTTGGACATGACTGCTTTGATATAAGAAATTACTATAAACTTGAAACTTGTGGAGGCATATGCTTGAGCTAAGTCTAGGTGACTGATTGATATGATATAAGAGAGTCTGAGCTGCTATTTATCATATTCCTAATGATGCTAAGTTCTGGAGATTTATCTTTTAAAATTCAAAATCTTACATGATGAGCTCTTATATGATAAAGTTTGAATTCCTACCAAAGCCATACATGATATACATTTAGACTAGTAAAACCTTTGCTCATTCATGCTACTTGCTTTGCGTTGAGTTCAGTCAACCTTTGTTATATAAGTCTTGTCATACTTTGAAAATCAAGATCACATACATACTCTACCTATATATGCATTACTCCTACTCTGGGGTAAGCACAACCATTTTCCACTTTTGTCCAGATCCACCTTAAAAAATATTTTTCTCCTACACACGGGAGTAAACACCCAAAATAAATCCATAGGACAACCCCTATATAATGCTCTAAGTTCTTATCATCTCTCCAAATCATTTATTGTATTCAACGGATGCATGTGGCTATGCAAAAGAAAAGGTATTGGAAAAAAAGAGGGAGCTAAAAAATTGGACAAGTGTCCAAGTAATTAAAACAATGGGTGCCTCCCTAAAAAAAGAGAAGAAAAAAAAAGAGAGAAAAAAAGAGAGAAGAAGAATAAAGATAGCCCATGTTTTCCTGCGAAAGTTCTAAGTCTAAGAGAGAGAGATTTATTTTCAAAGAGCAAATATAGAATTAGGATTAGCCACCACCATATATACACCCATCCACTATATACCATACACATGCACATCTTGGTTTGATTGTATGACTTGGCTCTCTATGGATCCGTTGTTTGACTCTACAATATATGAATTGCAAGTATGTTTATCCTTGTTTAATGCCATTCCTATGAGCTTCACTATAATCATTAGTGGTAGGAGGGCATGACAACATAAATGCCTCAAGTGAGATCCATAAATACCATTGTTAACACTGGATTTTGGTAAAGGCCGAGAAGATGACAGCTGGGCCAGTACGTGGCAGGCTTACGAGAGACGAGTATTCGGAAGCGTTCGGCAAGTATCCATGCGGGTGGCTGTTTCTGGCAATTCGGCAAATATCCGTGCGGTCGGCTAACTCTGAGTGATTCGGTAAGTGATCGTGCGGTCGGCTATCTTTGAAGGCGGTGGCTCTATTCGGGAAGCAAAAAGGTGGCAAGTTGAAACCGGCTATAAGGAAGGGAACGTGATAATCAAGGACTCCGAGAAAGATTAGAGCTAGGATTGCCATATGTTTTGAGTTACCTTTAATGTGTTATGTACTCGTAATCTTTTAGGATTCATGTTTTGTCCAGGGTATAAATATAAACCCTCGGCCATTCTACAAGATATTCACAATCAAATCAATACAACCGGCCCCGTGCCAAGTTTCGAGTCCTTTGTCGTGTCGTCGAGTTTCTTCGAGAGGAGCCATCGATCCGTCGACCTCCGTAAGTACCGACAACCTTCCTATCATGTCTAGTATCATGCGGTGGATTTAGACGTTGATGCAAGTAGTCTTGTTTGTCTCGACTGGATGGCCGTGCGGCAGGCGTCTGCTTGATGATCAAGAAGTCTTCGCTTATGCTTTGTTTATCTCGACTAGATGGCCGTGCGGCAGGCGTCCGCTTGATAGCTTAGCGAAGCAAGATAGTTATCAGCTCTATTAGATTTGGCAAGATCTAGTAGATTCATTAAGTTATCACGTGTTGCATGTCTTTAATGTTTATATTTTTGTAGCATTCTTTGCCCAATCTAGATTGGTTAGTTTTGGTTCTTTATCTTTATAGATCTATTTGCACTTTAATGTCTTTATTCTCATGTTGTCGTGATAAATAGATCATATGCTTATATAGCCAAATTAGATTAATCTAGATTGTTACATGTTGCGGGTTCTTGCACGTTAGAAGCGTTCAAATCTTGATAGGATTGAGTGTCATGCGGCAGATACAAGTTCTTGGTGGGTTTGTTCGTAATAGCTTGTTTGTTCCTTCTTCATGGACCCCGAGTCGGCTGGACTGCCGAGCTTGGTTACGCTTCAACTCATGATCAACTTTCACTTGTTCAAACATGTTTCTTCATGCATGCGTATTCGGCAATCAATATTTTACGTGTTTTGTCTTAATGTTAGCCGAATGAATCATGAGCATGATTGGCAGACAGCTTCTATAGCTGTATGTCGTCGTAAGTGGCTTCAGGGTCGTATATACGGAACTGTTTGGTCTCATCCGGCACGTTCCGATTTTGTATTTAACAAGCTTTTGTCCCTTGTCAGTTTTCAGGTCAAACTGACTGGCACGCTTCCGGATCTCCAAACTGTCCAGGCACCCGATTGAAGCCACGCTTTCTGGCTTGCTATGTGTGAGGCACGGCGCGTCACGTTTTGTGTCAACACACTTTTTGGCACGCCCGGTGGGACACCTTCGTTCAAGATGCCTAAAATCAACAACGATCACGTTCTGGATGTGACCCTGGATGAGTTGCCGGATCACTTGAAGGAGACAGTCCAGCAAGCATGTGAGCAGTTTCAACAGAAGTGCTTGATGTCTTTCTCCAAGAACAAAAGCAGCAAGGTTTTCCAGAAGCAAGCGTTGCCAAGAGTTCTCCTTCCGCACCAATCTGATTACACTGAAGAGGAAGATGCTCGGAAGATGTCGGAGTTAGTTCACAAAGCTTTGGGAGAAACTATGACAAATCATCATACAGCCTTTTTGAACAACTTTCGTGCAATTATGGTTAGTACCTTCGGCCCAACGGCTGATAAGTATTTTGAAGAGAATGCAGGCCTAATCTGTGGACCAACACTCTTCAATATGCCAAAGCATCAAGAGAAGTCTGCTGGAGATGATGGAGCATCTGGTTCAAACAAGGGTGGACCAGCCCTTAACAAGAAACAACAGCCTCCTACCTATGATCAGGTGACATTCAGTACAACAGAAGATATACCATCGTCAGCTTTCAAAGTGTCCCTAGCATCAAACAGGTTGCAAAGGAACATCTATGGAGATGGATATCAGGAATTTACTGATTATACTGCTTTGGATGCTTTGCCGAATCCAGGATATAGAAATGCATCGGGAATACCTTCTGGAAGGTAAACACATGGGACTCTGAAGTCAGATATTGATATCATCATGCATAGGATGGCAGATATGATGCAGAATCAGTTCGGCATAAAGCCGAAGAATCAATCCTACTCATACAAGTCTCCTTATCTAGAGTGGTACAACAGAGTTGCACTTCCTCCGAGGGTGAAGTCTCCGACAGATTTGACCAAGTTTTCTGGCCAGGACGATACTAGCACCATAGAACACATCAGTCGGTACTTGATGCAGCTTAGAGAAGCTTCTACAGATGAAGCTTGGAGGATTCGGTATTTCCCTTTATCTCTCACGGGACCAGCCTTCACATGGTTTACCTCCCTGCCAGCCCATTCCATTGGTACGTGGGCAGAGCTAGAGTAAAAGTTTCATGCATATTTCTTCACGGGTACTAATGAAAAGAAGCTAGTTGACCTCATGAGTTTGAGACAGAGAGCTAATGAAACACCACAGGAGTATCTTCGCAGGTTTAGAGAAACCAAGAACCTTTGCTATTCTCTGAATTTGCCAGATGATCAGTTACCAGGGATGGCGATAGCAGGCATGCAGCCGAATGTCAGAGAGAAGCTATTCGGCATGGAATTTGATGACCTCGGTCAACTTTCACAGCGATTGGCTGCTATGAGTAATCAGGCTCAGGGGTTCAAAAGAGATAACCGCTTCCAGAAGGGAAATGTTGCTAGTGAGATGTATCAAAGTTTTCTAGAAGAAGCAGCTGAATATGATGATGATGACGAGATAGCTGCAGCTGAACTGACTTGGGCGAAAGAACCGACTCAAGTTAGTCAACACTGGTTGAGGCAACAGAAGAGGACTTATGACTTTGATGTCTCTAAGTCTAATAAGCTCTTTGATCTGTTAGTAAGAGAAGGACGTATCAAACTACCAGATAGACATCCTATGCTGCGCCCTGAAGGAGTGAAAGACAAGAAGTATTGTGGCTGTCATAACACTAATTCTCACTCCGTCACCGATTGCCGAGTGTTCAGAGTGCGGATTTAGAAGGCTATCCAAGACGGACATCTGAAGTTCGATGGCAAAATGAAGATCGATGGTCAGCCTTTTCCTCAGAATATGATTTCTTTCTCTGTGAATATGGTTTCTGCAGATGATCCTAAAGGTAAAGGCAAGGTGAAAGTGTGAACCTCTGACAGAGCAAACAAGAATGGTGCTGTTGACCCTGATCAGCAAATCACAAGTGAAGAGCTGAAGCAAAAAGTTTGGTTCAAGAATAGCCGAACCGAAAGAGGTGAAACTTCCAAGCCTAGGGTTACATCACGTATTTTGCTGAACAAATGGCAAAGGCAGCAAGAGCGGGAATACTACGAGGAGCAAAGGTTTATAGAAGAACGCCGGAGATACGAAGAAGAGGTGTATCGTAGGGAGCAAGAAGAGCACATGAGAGAGATGGAGCAGTCTCATTGGGGGTGTTCATTCTTTAAACATTGCTGGAATGAAGGCTTAAAGTTGCCTGCTAGAAACAATTGCCCTGAGTGCAGTGATCAGTATTTTGGGTACAGGCAGTCTCGAGTCAACCGCCGTCCAGTCCATGAAAGACTTGGAACACAGTTTCCTGAGGACGATCGGCGCTTAAAAATAGACAGTTTTGAAAATCAGCAAAGAAAGAGGTTTGCAGATCAACGTTTGGACTCATTATAAGGGATACAATGGAGGAGAAGGTCCCCATGAATACGTATGGCAGAAAGGACAGTGGTGCCCTCCAGGACTAAGAAAGAGTCAAAAGAGAAGAGTTCAACGTTTAAGGAACAAAGAGCTGAAACAAGCAGATGGTGAGGAAAGGCCAACATGGCGCCCTAAAAAGAAACCCGATGAGCATGGTCCTTCAGGTGATGCATGCATGGCTTTCTTCCTCCCATCAGAATTTATAGCTCCTGAAAACCAAGATGTCCAAGAAGAAGTATACTCTGATTTTGATGAAAGTGAGTTTCAAGATTTGATGGCTCAGCTTGTCCTGACACAGCAGGTAGTTTTCAACAAACCAGCCAAATATTGTCACTTGAAGCCACTTTATTTGAAAGGATACGTCAACGGCAAGCCTCTGACTAAAATGTTTGTTGATGGTGGGGCTGCCATCAATATCATGCCGTATACTACGTTTAGGAAGCTTGGGATGACAAGTGAAGACTTGTTAAAAACCGACATGGTTCTCAGAGACTTTGCTGGCAATCCTTCTGACACTCATGGAGCTGTGCATGTTGAGTTGATGATTGGGTCAAAGACTTTGATCACTACCTTCTTTGTCATTGATGGCAAGGGGGCATACAGTCTGCTTCTAGGAAGAGACTGGATTCATGCCAATTGTTGCATTCGTTCAACCATGCACCAAATTCTTATTCAGTGGGTTGGAGATGACATTGAAGTTGTTCACGCTGATGATTCCGTAAGTGTTGCTGCTTCGGAGCCCGCTTATTGGGAATATGATGGCATTGATTGTTTCTCTGGCAAAGTGTGGGGAGAAGGTCCTATAAATGTCTTCAACAAGGATCAACAAACGATCCAAGCAGTCGGCTCTCATAGTAATTTTTAATGGTTAATCCAACCGATGGCAACAAAGGAAAGCTAGGGCGTGGTTTTATGTCAGCCGACAAGTCAGAAGAAATAGATGTTGGTGATGATACTGAACCAAGGCCGATGTACATTAGTGCAAGTTTGAATCCAGAGTATAGATTACAATTGATAAACCTTTTGAAAGAGTTTAAAGATTGTTTTGCTTGGGATTATACAGAGATGCCCGTATTAGATCGCTCTATTGTTGAACATCGATTACCTATTAAGTCCGGATATCATCCTTACAAACAACCTCCACGAAAGATTTATAAAGAGGAGGTATTGGCTGATGTGAAGAAGGAGATTGAAAGATTGTTAGAAGCAAATTTCATTCGGCCATGCAGGTATGCAAAGTGGATTTCAAATATTGTTCCCGTATACAAGAAAAATGGGAAGATGAGGGTCTGCATAGACTTCAGAAATCTTAATAAAGCTACTCCGATGGATGGATACCCAATGCCAGTTGCCGATTTGCTGGTAGGCGCAGCGGCTGGATATGAAGTCATTAGCTTTATGGACAGGAATACTGGTTATAACCAGATTTTCATGGCAATAGAAGATATCTCAAAGACAGCCTTCAGATGCCTTGGTCACATTGGTTTGTTTGAATGGATTTTCATGACATTCAGGTTAAAGAATGCTGGTGCAACTTATCAAAGAGCTATGAATTATATCTTCCATGAGTTGATCGGCAAGGTTGTGGAGATCTACATCGATGACGTGGTGGTCAAGTCCAGGAACCATGAAGGACCTTTAGCCGATTTGAGGAAGACTCTGGAGTGCACTAGAAGACATGGTTTGAAAATGAATCCAAATAAATGTGCCTTCGGAGTCTCGACTGGTGAGTTTTTAGGATTTCTTGTCCATAAAGGAGGAATTGAAGTCGGAAAAAAGAGCATGGAAGCAATAGATAAGATCGTACCTCCAACCAGTCTCACGGAGTTACAATCGTTGCTCGGCAAGATTAGTTTTGTGAGAAGGTTTATATCCAATTTATCGGAAAGAATCTTACCTTTCTCTCCACTATTAAAGCTCAAGAAAGATCAAGAATTTATATGGGGTGACATACAACAAAAGGCTTTTGATGAAATCAAGGAGTATATGAAGGCACCACCTGTGCTGGTACTGCCGCAATTTGACAAGCCTTTTAAGTTGTATGTGGTGGCCGATAGCCTAACGATAGGATCGGCCCTCATGCAAGAATATGAGGGAAAGGAGAAGGTAATAGCTTATCTTAGCCGAAAATTGTTGGATCCAGAAAAAAGGTATTCGGCTACGGAGAAACTTTGCTTGTGTGTGTATTACTCATGTACCAAATTTCAGCACTACTTGTTAAATGCCGAATGCGTGGTAGTTTCTAGTTTTGATGTAATAAAACATATGTTATCAATGCCAATTTTGAATGGAAGAATTGGCAAGTGGATTTTAGCCTTATCAGAGTTTGATTTAAAATATGAATCAGCAAAAAGCAAAGAAAGGGTCAAATTATTGCTGATTTTATTACACAACATCGTGATCCTTCTATTAAGATGGTAAGCATCGTGCCTTGGGCGTTATTCTTCGATGGTTCATCCTGTAACAAAGGTGGTGGTGCTGGTATTTTCTTGGTCTCTCCACAAGGAGTAACTTTTGAATATGCTATTCCCATTGAGTCTTATGTTACTAATAATCAAGCGGAATATGAAGCATTGCTTAGAGGGCTTCGGCTTCTTATAGAGGTAAAAGCCGTTGCTGTCGAGATCTTTGGGGATTCTAAGCTGGTGATTAATCAATTGACTGGCCAGTATGAGTGCAAGAGTGATGTGTTAAGAGGATATTATGAAGAATGCCGGGAACTTTTGAAAAGTTTTCGGGTTGTAACCTTGCATCATATCCCTAGGAGGAATAATGAAGAAGCGAATAAGTTAGCTCAAGCTGCTTCTAGATATCATGAGAATCAAGAAATCCTCACTATAGATAAAGATGTTTTAGATGCTGATCAAGTGGTTGATGATTGGAGAAGTGAGATCGCCGGCTATCTAAGAAATCCTTCACAGAAGGTTTCCCGAAAGCTCAGGTACAAAGCCCTCAAGTTCGTGCTTCTTGATGATCAATTATACTATAAATCTATAGATGGGTATTGCTTAAATGCTTGAGACAAGAAGAGGCTAGAAAAGTGATGTATGAAGTGCATGAAGGACTGTGTGGTGCGCATCAATCAGCTTACCGAATGAAGTGGATAATTAGAAGAACTGGTTATTTTTAGCCAACTATGCTAGAAGATGGCTTTGAATACTATAAGGGATGTCATGATTGTCAAAAATTCGGTAATATCCAAAAGGCTCCAGCATCTGCTATGAACCCAATAATCAAACCTTGGCCGTTCAGAGGATGGAGTATAGATTTAATTGGTCAAATTCATCCTCCTTCGAGCAAAGGACATAAGTTTGTGCTCTTGACTATGGATTATTTTACCAAATGGGTTGAAGCTATCCCTTTGAAAAAGGTTACATCAGAAAACATGATCAGTTTTGTTAAAGAGCATATAATTCATAGATTTGGGATCCCTCAAACTATAACGACTGATCAAGGAACTCAGTTCACTTCTTTGGAGTTTTGTGATTTTGCCGAAGACATGGGGATTAAGTTACATAATTCTTCTCCTTATTATGCACAAGCTAATGGCCAAGCCGAAGCCTCAAATAAGATTATGATTAAGATCATCCAGAAGAAAATTGATGAGAAACCAAAAAGGTGGCATTTAGTTCTCAATGAAGCATTGTGGGCTTACCGAATGGCTTGTCATGGGTCAACTCAGACATCTCCCTATGAATTGGTTTATGGGCACTTTGTCTTTGTTTTGCCATGGGAGTTGCAATCAGGGTTCAAAACGAGTTATGTTACAAAAGGATTTGGAAAAGGAAGATTATGCAAACTTAATGATGGATGAACTAGAAGATTTATATTTGATTCGTCTCAAGGCGTTGGAAAATATTGAGAAAAACAAGATACGTGTTTCCAAGTATTATAATAAGAAGGTTAGAGTGAAGCAATTCGTAGAAGGTGATCTGGTTTGGAAGACTATATTGCCGATTGGAACGAAGGATAGAGCATTCAGCAAATGGTCTCCAAATTGGGAAGGACCCTTTCGAATAGTAAGACGTGTGCCTAGCAATGCATATATTTTGAAAACTTTGCTCGGAGAAGAGTTTACCAGAGCTATCAATGGAAGGTTTCTTAAGAAATATTATCCCAGTATTGAGGTTGGTTCATGAGAAGAAGTTTGAAATCAAACATAGCCGATGGAAGAAACATCGCCTTTAGTACAAAAATATCTACATATAGCCGAATGGTTTGGAAATGACTTCGGTATTCTGACTGGTTGGTTTATCGGAAGGAGAGAAAGGTGAGGCATTGAATGACAATACTAAGTGGCATGTCACGTCGTTTGCAACGCAAGACTAAGATCTATTCGCTTAAAGTGACGCCATGCGTTCGGGAAACGTTTTTCGAAATTGCATTGTTCGAAAAATGCTAAAGACAACCATTCGGCATTCAACATAAAAGTTATGGACAGACGCATCTTTAGAAGATAGTTTGATTATTTACATTCAGTCCCTAATTACAAACTACTCCCGGAATAACTTATTGAGGACAAACTAGGGATTGGTGGATTCGGCGAGAGCAGCAGCATGATCATCATAATGCTCCAGGCGCTCGTTGATGTCGTCGATCTCATGTGGAGGGCCGCCAGCGAAGCCAACAGCCTAGAAGGCATAGTCCTCGCCGGTCTGGGAAGACATCGCTGCCAGACCAAGGGACACGCCAAGGTGCACACCTTGGATGACGGCCTGATCAACGTGACCATCCACAGCATCCCGGCGTGCCTCGACAGTCTCCCCTTGGGCGTCCACCTTATCGGCCACCCTGTTCGCCGCTGCCTTCAGACGATCATTCTCCGCAGAAAGTGCTGAACAAGGAAAACAGATCAACACATGAAGAAGATTGAGAAAGAAGAAATCTATGCAGGAATGTTGAACCGGTGATGGCGTCGCAAAGCTGCTTGCGCTGATCCTCCCATTCGGCTTGTGCAATGCTGAATTGCTTGGAGACATCACTCAGCTCGTTCCAGGCCTCGTCCCTCTCCTTGCGGAACCTGAGCGCCTCTTCATGGACATACAGGGGGTCCTCCCCCTCTGATTCCACTCGGAAGAGCTCAACGAACTGGAGGAGCCAGAGACAGGAACCAGTTGCTCCGAGGTGCCCGGTTGAGTCACCACCATCGGAGGAAGAAGGTGGTACTGGCCGGTGATGATCCTCGCCCTGAGTAGATGATAGGAATCAAGATTAGAAGAGATGAACATGGAGAATAAACCGCAAGGGGGCAACCGATTGATCCTCACCCATGGCGTTGACGGTGCGGTGCTCGGCTTCCTTCTGCCTCTCCTTCGGCAGGGCGTTTACCACGGTCATCGCCACTCGCCATTGATGCTCTAAAGGTTGGGTCTCTTTCTAGATTGGTTTGGGCAGAAAGATGAAGAGACAGCGATGAGAATGCTAGATAGAGATAGCAATGAAGGTTGAAGGGGGGCTTTATTTATAAGCTGAGGTGGAGATCATGGCGTATACCTCGGAGTATCCCAAGCGACAAAGTAGGGTTTACTCCTTTTGGGCCGTTACCGGACTGGGCCAGGCTCGGCTAAATCAAAAAACCGACGTCTAGAAGGGAATCGGCTATTCTCCTAATCGGGAAAATTGAAGGCAGTCGGCTATGTTGTCAATAATACTGAGAAGGCCGAAGAACAGAAAAGGATTCAATCATTTAGGAATACAGTATGTTGCATATGAATGTGTTACAAGCCAATGCTTCACTCACCCAGGAATGATTTAATTGCATCTATGGCATCAGTCCTGATTCGGCTAACCTCATCAAGCACCTTTTTGTCGTCATCTTCAGAACCCTGAATTTTAGTGAGCTTCATCTTGATCTGCTGGTTCTCTTTGATGACAGATGCTATCTTTGTTTTAGCCGCATCTATGGAGCTTGGCAGACTGGCGATTTGATCCTTATGAGACTGGATTTTTGTATTCAATTGAGCCAATTGAGCTTCCAGCCTAGCCTTTTCCTCTTCCATAGCTTCCAGTTCAGGCTCCAGGATTACCAAAGATTGTTTAGCGGCCTAAATCTGAGAGTGCAGCTCTTTGGCTTGTTGTCTCTTCATCAGATTATCACTTTGCAGAGCAGCTCTAGAAGCCATATTCTTGCTTGCTCTCCTGACCATGGCAAAATGGTCATCAAGATGAGTTGCAGATTCTAGGGGAGCCTTGAGAGTTGGGGGAATTTCTTGGTCAATAAGTTCAAAGAGGTCCCTTATTTGGTCTGCATCTTGGACTAGAATATTTATATCCTTGGTCAGTAGGAGAGCTATTACTTTCAGTCGAGCTTGATTCTCTGATGATAATCTCTACTATGATGTAGCCTCTTCACCTCTTTCACTAATGTACTCCTCAACAGTAAAGGAGTAGCTGACAGTTGGCTTGGTATCATCCTTAAAAAAAATTAGCCGATTGATCAAGTTTACTAAAGAATTCAGTAGGGCAATACATTACCTTCTGAACAGAATCTTCCTCAGGTTGAATTTTGCCCTGGCTTGGTTGAGGGTTTGACTGAATACCCAGAGATGATGAGCCAGAAATATGACGAGGGGAGGGTTCCTTTGCCATCCTGTCCAAGAATTGATCTGTTTCTAGGAATACAAAGTAGCAGGATGAGAATACTGTTGAGTGCATCTAGTACAAGGGAAAGAGGTGATCAGCTGAGAAGATGGTACCAATATGGCCAGTAGCTTCCTGGATTTCTGCATCTCCGGCAGAGACCTGAGGGGAAATCTCCATGGTTGTTGAAGCATTGGCTGATCCTGAAAGTTTAACCTGTGGCTGCAAGCAAAGGAAATAAGCACAAAATTGTTTCCAGAACAAGGATTAGCAAGGGTGTACCTTAGGAGACAGTTTGGCTTTCTTAGATCTTGTCTTTCTGGGCACAGTGACATCCCTACTTGGCTCAGCAGTAGCTTTCCTTTTATTTCCTCCTCTTGAGGGACTGTACCCAAAACTGCAGAGGTTTTCATGAAGGTTGCTAGAGTTGGAGCATTAAACCCCAAAGCAGGGTGGGGTCCAGCCTGGTAATATTGGACTATTTGAGAAGGAGGAATAGGTTCAACATCATATAAACAACAAAGTATTGAAATCAGGAATAAATTTAAAAGCATGAAGGTTATGGGTGCAAGGAAATTACCTCACTGTCAGGAGCAAACCGAGGTTGTAGATCTTGGCACAAAGGGTGCACTGGCATGTTAAAAATGTGGGCACGCCACTCTTGCCACCAGGCAACAAATAAGGGATGGGCAGCATCTATTAATCCAAGGGGGGAAGGTTCATATACTGGCAACTCCCATCCAAGCTCAAAAACCTTCTTGGCTTCTATGTCATCCCCTATTTTCTCCCTGGGCTTTATGGTTTTTGAGAAGAATAGCCTTAGGGGCAACTAACCACATCCTAATTGCCTGGCCACCATGTTTGGATTGTAGAATTCATAGGTGGGGTGCAGCAACCTCCCATGGTGGAATTCTACTGGCAAAATGCAAGGCCTGATGAAAGAATTGAAGATCTCTATGGACATTTGGTCTGAACAGCCAGTTTCATAGCTAAACTTGTAGGGCATAGTTAGATTTTCATTTTCCCTGTAAGGAAGCCACATCACATTGTCAAAGCCTTTGAAGAACAGCTTGAAGAGATGACCAATGTCTATGTCGATGATAATGGAGGATGCTACTTCCCCATATGTTTGACGAGCCTTCTCCTTTACTGTTCCATCTTCGGCATAATTGACTGAAGGAAAGCCTAGGTCATGGAGGTCCACAGAGACTATTCAATGCATGTACAGCTGCAGCCACATCTGGACTAACCACCAAGGACCATTTACACAGTGAATTTCTCCATGAGTACGCATCTGGATAGTTGTTTGATGCATCATGTGATAAATAGCCCCCAAGAGATACTTGCCTAAGGGGATTAAGGTGCCTGCAGCCAAATCCTCGGCCATCACCATATGATTCAGGGTTGGCCCATTGGATTTACCACAGAAGATAAATCTACTCAGCCACATATTCATGAAAGTTTTATACTCTTAAGTCAGCCACAGTGCCAGTTGACATGTAAGTTTGGATGTATTTTGCCCATCCAACTCCTGACTTGACTGCTTTCTGGCTGCTATTGTTCTTGTATTTGGAGGGATACACTGGTTCTGTCACATTCAGGCTGGTCATCATAAAAATGTCTGCCAGGGTGATAGACATTGGACCATGGCCGAAGATAAAAGCATTAGCAGCATCAGACCAAAAGTGGGTAGCTGCTATCAAGAGAGAGTCATTCCGAGGTGTCTCTGACAAAGATAGCTCTAAGCAGTGTTGAATATCCTGAATTTCCCAATGACTGCTACTCTTGCTCAGAATCCTCCGGTACCAGTCCCGCCATCCGGTGATTGAGGGAAAAGGCCAAGTTTTGAAAGTATTCGGCCACTGACTCGGCGGAGTGACTCCAGATTTGAAAGGAATCCTCAAAGTTTCTTTCTTAACAAACTCAACTGGATTGGGATCTCCCATCGGGCCAAGGAAATAGGAGTCAGGGTTCGCTGCATAGGGAATCAAGATCTCGCCTTTGTATTCCTTCAAGAATGATGCAAACTGGGGAAGTGAGTCCAAAAGAAGCAAAGGATCGATGAAGAAATTGCCGAATGCATGCAAGAATTACCTCTGGAACTCCATCCTGGGTCACCATTGAAGATTCAAATTGGGTTTGAACCTAGATCAAAGGATTCAGGCTTCGAGCGGCGGCTGCGGATTTGAACAGTGTTGACCTAAACGAGAAAAGGGTTTGTGGTCAATTTCAGAATAGAATCACTTTTATCCCAAAATTGAGGGGGCATATGTTAACACTGGATTTTGGTAAAGGCCGAGAAGATGACAGGTGGGCCAAGACGCGGCGTGCTTACGAGAGACGAGTATTCGGAAGCGCTCGACAAATATCCATGCGGGTGGTCAAGCTTTTCGCAATTCGCAAATATCCGTATGGCGGTCGGGCTAACTCGAAAGTGATTCGGCAAGTGATCGTATGCGGTCGGCTATCTTTGAAGGCGGTGGTTCTATTCGGGAAGCAAAAAGGTGGCAAGTTGAAACCGGCTATAAGGAAGGGAACGTGATAATCAAGGACTCCGAGAAAGATTAGAGCTAGGATTGCCATATGTTTTGAGTTACCTTTAATGTGTTATGTACTCGTAATCTTTTAGGATTCATGTTATGTCTAGGGTATAAATATAAACCCTCGGCCATTGTACAAGATATTCACAATCAAATCAATACAACCGGCCCCGTGCCAAGTTTTGAGTCCTTTATCGTGTCATCGAGTTTCTTCGAGAGGAGCCATCGATCCGTCGACCTCCGTAAGTACCGACAACCTTGCCACCATGTCTAGTATCATGCGGTGGATTTAGACGTTGATGCAAGTAGTCTTGTTTGTCTCGACTGGATGGCCTTGCGGCAGGCGTCTGCTTGATGATCAAGAAGTCTTTGCTTATGCTTTGTTTATCTCGACTAGATGGCTGTGCGGCAGGTGTCCGCTCGATAGCTTAGCGAAGCAAGATAGTTATCGGCTCTATTAGATTTGGCAAGATCTAGTAGATTCATTAAGTTATCACGTGTTGCATGTCTTTAATGTTTATATTTTTGTAACATTCTTTGCCCAATCTAGATTGGTTAGTTTCGGCTCTTTATCTTTATAGATCTATTTGCACTTTAATGTCTTTATTCTCATGTTGTCGTGATAAATAGATCATATGCTTATGTAGCCGAATTAGATTAATCTAGATTGTTACATGTTGCGGGTTCTTGCACGTTAGAAGCGTTCAAATCTTGATAGGATTGAGTGTCGTGCGGCGGATACAAGTTCTTGGTGGGTTTGTTCGTAATAGCTTGTTTGTTCCTTCTTCATGGACCCCGAGCCGGCTGGATCGCCGAGCTTGGTTACGCTTCAACTCATGATCAACTTTCACTTGTTCAAACATGTTTCCTCATGCATGCGTATTCGGCAATCAATGTTTTACATGTTTTGTCTTAATGTTAGCCGAATGAATCATGAGCATGATTGGCAAACAGCTTCTAGTCATAAGTGGCTTCGTGGGGCGTATATACGAAAACTGCCTCGTCTCATCTAGCACGTTCCGATTTTGTATTTAACAAGCTTTTTGTCCCTTGTCAGTTTTCAGGTCAAACTGACTGGCACGCTTCCGGATCTCCAAACCGTCCGGGCACCCGATTGAAGCCACGCTTTCCGGCTTGCTGTGTGTGAGGCACGGCGCGTCACGTTTTATGTCAACAACCACACAATAAGAGACTTGAGGGTGTCATACAATTAAGCTCGGAGTTTTATTTTGAAAACTTGCAAAAAATTCTAGAATATTGGTTGAGTGAAAAATTTGAGACATAGTGCTTGACTTGATTGTTCTATCTTTCAATTACTCAAGACCCACACGAAAGTTGAAAAGCTCCATAGTTAATGGTAAAATGGGTAAGTTTGAAAGTTAGAGCAGTTTTGTCTAATTCAAAGGAGAATTTCAGTTTGAAAGCATGTCTACTTTTGAGGAGTGAAAGCATTGTAGCAACTCCCCGATCCAAGTTTAGTAGTTAAGCTTTGCTAAGGGACTAGCAAAGGGTAAGCTTTGGGGAACTTGTTGACGGTCCTTAATGCCTATTTTATACCATCAACTATTGCTCAATATAACATGATATCAACCATAAAGCATAGTTGTAGGGTTTGATTCTAACGAGTTCCAGGAATTGTGTTGTCCTCGATCGTTTTGCAAGTATATCCAATTTTGCATCAAATAAAAGTATCTCAAATGATGATTTGAAGTGTACCATTGTGAAGAGCTCGTTGAGACGATCGAAAAACAGACACATGGTTTGCCCTATTTGGAGTCCGGAGTCAAAAGATATCAATTCCACACCGAGATCAACACAAGAAGACTCTAGAAGACACGAGAAGGCGACCCACCGGGCGGGGCCCACTGTCATAGGGTGGGGCCGCCCGGCGCCATCCCGGGGCCGGCCGGCGCCCTCCGAAGCCCATTTGACGCCCGCCGACGAACGGCCTCCTACCGCCTTAGGGTTTGCGTCTCCACCGTTGCCCAAGTCGATTTGATCCAACGGCGCACGTTCATCCCACAGGGCTATAAATAAAGAGGCAGACCCCCTCCCTGAGGGCACCACATTATCATGGAGATGTAGAGGCGTCCCTCGAATGGATGACCTCTCACCTCTAGAGAATTAGGGCTATACTTTCCAATGTAGTAGATTAGTTCTAGTTGGGAGTTAGGGAGAGCGGCGCTACACCCGGGTTCCGGAGGAGTCTTCGGAGGAGTCGTCAGAGTTCTGGTATATCTTTGTATCTATTCTTGTAAGACTTATACTTTAATATATTTCATCTTCTCTATTTACTTTTATGCATTACATTTAATTGGTTAGTATAGTTGTTATACTTTAGCATAGGATCTCCGCCTGTATTAGGTGCTCTAGTTATTAATTGTGACTAGGGTAGTAATTGATAGTGTAGACATGGAGTCTAGGCTATAGGTTACCTGAGATTGCACCCAATCCAACATATAGTTGTGGTAGCCCTAGGTGGTGACAGCCCTGACGGCCGACGTATTCCACTATGTTAGGGTTGGTGTTTGTAGGACCGTAGTTGGAGCTTCCTAGTCCTTTCTCACCCGTTTCCATCACTAGTGTTCCAATGTCCCGAAGTGTTATTGTGTGATTGCTTTACCTACCATGAATTAGTTATTATAGAACCCTAGTAATAGAGAAGTATTTAGAAACCTTAAACTCTCCCGTTGTCCTCCCACTTTAGCTATCTACTCTTTTATCATAGAATTCTCCGGTGTGTGTCATATATGCATAATTCCTATTTTCTATCATTTACCCCTACTTTAGTCTAGTTGGTGTATTAGTTAGTAGATACATGATGGTGAACTATCAATATCTTTATCCATTGTTTTCCAGTGATAAAATATAAATAATAATATCTGGAATACTTCCGGTAAAATGGTACAATGGTTTTCTATGCGCTTGCGGAATCCTTCATATTTTAATTGTGCATAAGAAATACCAACAGTCATGAGATGAATTCAAATCAGAGTTGAAGCAAGGCACATGACAAACTTCAAAAACTTTGCAGAAAAAGACATAGCTCTTTCATCATGGATGGAAGAACTATAAGTATCCTTGATTCATTCACTTTATCTTGTGCTGCAAGTTACTTTTTGCCTTGAGTCATGCCTGTGTAGAATATGGTCTATGCTAAAATAATCTCAACACTATATTCCATTAGCATAGATGGAACATTATAAAATTTTAGACAAACAACCTATTTTTCAAGATTGTATATTCCTTCGGGTATGTATTGTCCACTAATCTGTTGCAGGCATAAGAACGAGTGAAGTAAAAAGAGTGATAAGATCAAAGAAGCAAAAAGATGGTAAAAGATAAGAAAGAAGGAGTACAATGGAGGAGACAAGATACTCATGAACAACTCAAGATGCAAGAAGAAAAGGGCCACTGAAAGACATCCATCATCACTTGGTGTCATACTCCAAGAATGAAGGTAACACTCTAAAGTAATTGGTCAGTATTTTCCTCTTGATCTTGATATGCATATAAATGAAAATACAAACATATTTGTATTAAAACTTTGCTTAATTAACTTGACATGTAACTTTGCTTAATTAACTCGACATGTTTAAGATGTTTAAACCTGTTCCTAGCATCCGCTTTCTTGATCCCATGGTTGTAGCCAATTAAAACTAAAAAGTGTACATTCTATGTTTGGAAGATGATAGTCATATTTATATTAAAATTCAAATATTATATAGAGATAGACAATCCTTCTATTGGTTGAGCAATTTTAACCTTTTCTGCCATATGCACTTGAATGCAATACTTAGGTTAAATCTTCTGATCTTACAACTCGTGTTATAAGTAAACAATTATGCAACACCAACATTGTCGTATTGAATATGCCTAAGGCTAGAGAAAAATAAATAAAGAGATAGATTTGGTTCTATTGGTGTTTTTCCACCAACAGAGCCCATGCACTTGATCTCTACCTTGGTTTGCAAGCAGGATACACTTCAAAGTGTGAAAGGAATATTTTTCAATACTCCACAAGTGAAAGTTCTAAACCCGTGAACATGCACACTGAGCAAGATGCTGCTAGATCCCACCATTAATGCCCTATTTCAACTTACTGGCCAAGCGAAGAATAAAAGTGACATCACCATCAGAATCACCATCACAAGAAGTGCAACCATCATTGTCTCTATCTCCAAGACCGACAGATGCACTCAATAAGAGAACAAGAGTGGAGAAGAATAAGTCCAATTCAGAGGACTTAAAAATCTGAACCTTCGCCGAAAGGTAACATCGGTAGTTATCCATATTTACTTTCTTGTATTGCATATTTCCCTTTAGCATATTTACTTTTCTACATTAGCATTGCATAGAAAATAACAAAAATAATTAGTTGTTCATTAGGTTGCATTCATGCATCTCAAAAACTTGAAGCCCCATGTAAAACTCTTATAGTATAATAGTTGTAGGAGTGCTTACTATGGTGGTCTAAAAATAAAAAATATATATAGTATTTAAAATTATCTCTTTGCATTATAAAATAGAAAATCCTAAAAAAAGTGAAACAAGAATCCTGTTAAAATTTAAAAGTCTATACTAGCTCATAAGAATAATCATTTACTCATTTGGTCGACCGCTAACCCCTTGTCATAATTCAAGCCTCGAGTTTTGGTTTTTTGTTGGAGTACATATTTTGCAGGACAATAATATGATTAAGGAGTGAGCCCAATCAGTGGACTACTACTGGTAAGCTTACTCTAAAGATCATTGAGCAATCACCGGAGCAAACATCTAGCTTGGGGGAGGGCATCCCCTAGTTATTAGGTAATTATATCTAAGCGATTATCGAATCTATCTTATAGTCATAAAATACCAAAAATATATGGGCACATGTAGGTCCATGTCCGTAGAGTCTTTTGTGAGTCTATTAGTTAAAATAAAAAGATGAATAATAATTAAAACCAAATAAAGATATTTTATTAAGGAGTGATCATAGAGAGTGTTCTTAATAAGTTTTGTCTAGGTTGTTAGAAGTCAAATAAAAACTAGAGAACAATATAATTTTGAATTGGAGATGATGAATAGTTGCTCTATCATAATTCCTTTCAAGTGCCTAGTTTTTAACTTTAAATTCTCCCGAGTTTTGGGATATGACCGCTTTGATATAATAATTTACTATGAACCTAAACTTGTGGAGGCATATGCTTAAGCTAAATCTAGGTGATTGATGGATATGATATGAGAAAGTCTGAGCTACTATTTATCTTATTCCTAGCGATACTAAAGTTCTAGAGATTTATCTTTTAAAAAATTCAAAACCTTATATGATGAGCTCCTATATGACAAAGTTTGAATTTCTACCAAAGCCATATATGATATACATTTAGAATAGGAAACCTTTGCTCATTTATGCTATTTGTTTTGCATTGAATTTAGTCAACCTTTATTGTATACATTATGAGAGTCTTGTCATGCTTTTTAAAATCAAGATCACTTACACACTCCACCCATATATGCACTACCCCTATGCCAGGAGTAGGCACAATCAGTTTTCCACTTTCATCCAGAAAATATTTTCTCTTACACTAGGAGTGAACACCCAAAAATAAACCCTATAGGATAAACCCCTGTTTAAATGCTCAAAGTTCTTCATTGTTATCTCTTTAAATTATTATTCAAAGGATGCATATGGCTATGCAAAAGCAAGAGTTTTAAAAAAAGAGAGAAGGGAGTAAAAGAAAAGGACAAGTGCCCAAGAAATTAAAATAATGGGTACCCAAATGCCCACCTCCCTGATAAAAAAAGAAAGAATAAAGATAGCCCATATTTTTCTATGAATGTTTTAAAGTTTATAGAAGAGAGATTTATTTCCCAAGAGCAAAAGTAGAAATAGGATTAGCCACCATATATACACCTATCCACTATATTCCATACCCATGCACATCTTGGTTTGATTGTATGACTTGACTCTCTTTGGATCCATTGTTTGACTTTACAATATATGCATTGCAAGTATGCTAATCCTTGTTTGTGCCACTCCTATGAGCTCCACTATAATCCTTAGTTATAGGAGAGCATAACATTATAATGCCTCAGTGAGATCCATAAATACTATATATTAAGAGATTTGAGTGTCATGCAATTAAACTCTGAGTTTTATTTCAAAAAACTTGCAAAAACTCTAGAATATTGGTTGAGTGACGAATTTGAGACATAGTGCTTGACTTTATTGTTCTATCTTTCAATGGCTCAAGACCCACGTGACAGCTAAGAAGCCTCATGGTCACAGGTAATATGGGTAAGTTTGAAAGTTAGAGCAGTTTTGTCTAATCCAGAGAAGAATTTCTGTTTGAAAGCATATGTACCTTTGAGGAGTGAAAGCATTGTAGCAACTCTTGATCCAAGTTTATTAGTAATTACTTTTTGCTCGTGGGACCGGCAAAGGGTAAGCTTGAGGGTGTTGTTGACGGTCGTTAAGTACCAAATATAACCATCAACTTTTGCATAAATTGATATAAAATGAATGGCAAAGCATAGTTATAGGTTTTGATTCTAACGAGTTCCATGAGTTTTGGTGTTCTCACTTGTTTTGCAGGTGTTTGCAGTTTTTCATCAAATAAAAATATCTCATCTAAGGAATTATACTGCACCATTGCGACGGGCTCATCGAGACAATCAAAACGGACATATCATTTGCCATATTTGAAGCCTAGAATCAAAAGATATCAACTCCAGATCAAAACATGCGCCATTGGGCCCTAAAAGGAGCAAGATGACACACAAACGAAGCTGGGCCCAAATGGATTTGGGCCCAGGCCGCCCGGCATGAGCCACCAGGCCGGCCGGCCTCCCCTGGAGCCCGCTCACGCCCATCTTCTGGAAGCTTCTTCCACCGCCTCTTAGGATGCATCTCCACCGTACCTTAAGTCGATTTGATCCAACGACCGTCGTTTCTCCCACTGGGCTATAAATACAGGGCCAGATCCCCCCTAAAACCCTAATTCATTTATAATCTCTGAGAGGTGTCCCTCGAATGGATCAACCTCCCTAGGATCTAGACTTATAGATAATAGTGAGATGGAGGGTGAGTGAAGAGTTCAGAGGAGGTGCCGGCCTGTCAGTGCTCCCTCTACGACTTGTACTTCAGCGGATCAAGTTCTTCATGAGTTTGTCTTTGAGATTTCTCTGGTAGTCCTCTTTTGATCTAAGTTTACTTTGCTTATATAGTTCATCTAGTTTGCGACTCTTTTGAGTGCTTTATTCCTGTACTAGTCAGAATAGAGTATTAATCATAGTGTAGGCGTGGTGCTTAGGCTAGGGTTAATCGTGAATGCCCCCTAATCTTCCGGATCGGTGGTAGATCATAGGTGTGACAGACCTGTTGAGTCCTCTGTAGTCCACCTCCTGTTGATAGGTTTGGTAGGACGCGGTTATCAGAGTAGGGCGAGGTTACACTACTACACAAAAAGATTTTGCAAGGCACTTAAAAAATGAGCTCGAGGCGGTTTTTGAAAAAACCCGCCTTAGTTAATGATTCCAAATCGAGGCAATGCTAAGCCGCAAGCGGCAACCGCCTCGCTTAATACATTAACCGAGGCGGTTTTTATAAGAAAACCGCCTCCATTAATCACAATTAACAGAGGTGGTTGCTATAACATAACTGCCTCGGTTAATACATTAACCAAGGTGGTTTTTTTGTTAACAAACCACCTCGGTTAACGGCATTAACTGAGGCGTTTTTTTATAAAAACTGCCTCGGTTAATGTATTAACCGAGGTGTTTGTTGTAGCACAAACCGCCTTGGTTAATGATCTATTAACTGAGACGGTTTTGTAACAATAACCGCCTCGGTTAACTCTGCTCTATATAACCAGCAACCTCCTTCTTCTTCCCCAGCGGCTTCTCCTCCATTTTTTTGCGGGTTTTGAGCTCCAAAAACCGCAAAAAAATTGTATATTTTCTAGGGGGGAGAAGTTTTGCTCTTGAATAGGCGAAGGGGCACCGCAAGAGCTCAATTCTTACCCTCCAACCCTCCTTTTCTTCTCTCTTCCCCTCTCTCCTCTCCTCTCTTTCCCCTACATCTAGATCTAGATCTAAGTGGAGAAGAAAGAACCATCTCCTAAGGAGAAAGAACCCTTGGATTTGTGAAAGGTGGCACCACAAGATGTTGATTCTTACTCTCCAAAACCCCACCTTTTCCTCGATCTCTTTTTCTTTCTTTGTTCGTTCTTTCTTTTCCTCTCTCTTTCTCTCTATTTCTCTCTTTTCTTTAGATCTAGTTTGAAATACATGCATTTTTTAGCTCCCATCCTTATATATGTTTGTTGGCACGTGTGCAAGGTCGCGAATGGCAAGGGATTGGATGTACAAGGGATCGAGGCTAGATCCATCTTTCTTGGATCATGTCAAGAGAAAGTTCATTCCTACGACGACAAAGCATCGTCTGAGTGCGGGTCGAGATTTCATAATTTATCCGTACAATAGCTGTAAAAATTTGCTGGCACATGCTGAGAGCATGGTGCAATCTCACTTAGTGCAGTTTGGTTTCATCAAAGATTATAAGGTCTGGAAGTATCACGGTGAATCAGATCTGAGTGCCGCCACCACTTGCTCATCTAGAGAAAACAAGTCGTCGACGACAAACGACACAAAGGTGATTGACGGAGAAAATGGAGAACAACCTGAAGTATCGGCACCAAAGCATCAGCCGTGGGTGACAATAATGATGTGCATCATGATTACATCATGATTGAAGATCTGCTACAGGCAGAGGAGGACACTGCAGATGACGATGGTGGTAATCCGGTGGAGGTGTTGGACCCCGAAGATGTGGACCCCTTCGATAGAATCGCTAACTGCCAAGATCAGGATGATGTCTTGTTTGGGAATCCTAAGTGGCTAGAGAACTTCAGGGAGATGAAGCAGGCGGCAATTGATCCCCTATACAATGGTTGTCCGAAGCATTGGACGGCGTTACGTTTCAATCTTCAGATGCTAATGCTCAAGGCTCGCCATGGGTGGTCTGACACTAGCTTCAACGATCTGTTACGTATCCTCGCTGACACATTCCCGGAGGGTAACAAGGTGCCCGCCAATACCTATCGGGCAAAGAAGCTGATCAGGCCAGTTGCGATGAAACATAAAAGGTTCCATGCCTGTCCAAACCACTGTATTTTATATCGGGGCGAGTATGAGAACTTGCAGAGCTGTCCTCACTGCGGAGCAAGCCGTTACAAGAGGAATGCTGGTTGTCAGACGGACGCAGCTGACGATGGACCCACCTCAAGAGGGCCAAAGAAGAAGATGAAGACGACAAAGAAGCAAGCCCCACCTCCAGAGGATCAGGAAGAAGAGGGTTATATGAGTAGGAAAAGTCCTGCCCTATCCATTTGGTACTTGCCCGTGATCGATCGGCTGCGTGCGATATTCGGGAACCTAGATGATGCGAAGCTCATGTCTTAGCATGCATCAGCCGAACGCATGAAGGGTGATGGCAAGCTTCAACACCCCTCTGATGGCAAGCAGTGGAAGCGTTTCAACGACAAGTTCCTAGAGTTTGGTGACGAGGCCAGGAACATCAGGTTCGCGCTAAGTACTGATGGAATGAATCCGTTCGGTGACCTAAGTAGCTCGCACAGCACCTGGCCGGTCATCCTCACCATCTACAACTTACTTCCCCATCTATGTCACAACCGCAGGTACTTATTTGGAACTTGGACGGTGTGTGTGATAGTTGTTGTCGCCAATTTATATAATAACAGCCCTCTTATAAATATCTATTATAACAGGTATCTTCTACTAACCATGCTTATATCCGGACCGAAGCAGCCTAGAAATGATATAGATGTGTTCCTAGAGCCATTTATGGAGGACATGCAGTTTCTATGGGAAAAGGGGGTCAAAATGATGGATGCATTCTTAAAGAAGGATTTCACTATGAAGGCTATCATATTTGTCACCATAACAGACTACCCTGGTCTTTTTTCACTGTCTGGGTAGATTAAAGGTAAGACCGGTTGTGTAGTTTGCATTGATGGTACCTGCTACACTTACCTTGCTGCATCCAAGAAGATGGTGTACATGAGGAACAGATGATTCCTCTGTAAAAAGCACAGGTATCGGAGACCTATGATGAATCAGTACTTTGACAACAAGGCCGAACCTCAAACTGACGAGCCGGAAAGAATAAGGTACGGGCAAAAGGTGTTTGACATGGTCAAGGGCATAAACATCGAGTTTGGAAAGAAGAAGAAGAAAGAGGGGAAAGATGGTGGAAAGCCAACCAGTAAAAAGAGAAAGCGGGATGCAGAGGACGAAGAATACGAAGGCGAGCCTATCACGGCCCCCGTTCCTTTCAACAAGCAGTCTTGTTTCTTCAAGAACCTATCATACTGGAAGGAACTAGATAAGCCCTATGCCATCGACTGCATGCACCTAGAGAAGAATGTGTTTGAGAGCATGATTCTGACATCAAGAAAAAGACAAAGGATGGTCTCAAGTCTCGTCAGGATTTGGTCAACATGGGCATCAGGCCTGAAATTCAACCAACACCTGCTGTGCAGAATGGGAAAGTTGACCTCCCTGGGGCGAGCTACAACCTGACATTGGATGAGAGAAGGGCGATGTGCCAGTGGCTCAGGACAGTCAAGGTGCTGACTGGTTTTTCTTCCAACATCAAGAGCCTTGTCTCTATGAAAGACCTCACTCTTACCAACTTCAACTCACATGATCGCCATGTCATGCTTACGATGTTCCTTCCAATTGTGATCGATGTATGGTCCGGTCAGTGCGTTAAGATGGTAATAACTTCCTGTGCTACTTATTTAACCAGATTACACAGAAGGTCATCGATGAAGCTGAGCTGCCTAGCCTGAAACAATTCATTGCAGAAACTCTTTGTCAGCTCGAGATGTGCTTCCCACCGTCTTTCTTTGATATTATGCCACACCTGATGATGCACATGGTTGATCAGATACAGAAACTAGGCCCGTGTACCTTCATCAGATGTGGACGTACGAGCGGTTTATGTTGACCCTCAATAGATATGTGCATAATCGTGCTTACCCAGAGGGCTCTATGATCAAGGCATACACAACGGAAGAGGCTGTTAACTGGTGCACCAAATACATTAGGGACGGAAGAGCGATTGGGTTGCCCGTCCCTTTGCATGAGGGTAAAACCTCGGGGATGGGATGTACGGGAAGGAAAGTCCGCATTGATGTAGATGAAGAGACTTTGCAACAAGCTCACAATAGCACGCTCAATTAGTTAGTGGTCATGGAAGACTGGGTTCAGAAGCACGTAGATGAGATCCGCCTTTCTAGTGGTGGACACGGGGAGGCATGGGTACAGAAACAGCACAATATCAATTTCACGACGTGGATCAAAGAGCAAGACATATATGGAGAAACGGATGAAGCGAGGTTTGCGTCGGGCCCTAGAACACAAATCACCTCATGGCAAGGGTATGACATCAATGGTTATAGGTTCCACACGAAAGAGAAGGACAAGAAGAGCGCCTCACAGAACAGTGGCGTTCGATATGAGGGCATCGATGACAAGACGAAGAAGATCATGACATACTATGGCCAGATCGAAGAGATATGGGAACTTGACTACGGTGATGACCTACAGGTGCCTATATTCCGGTGCCAATGGGTCAAGCCGACGGTAGTTGTTGTGGATGATTTTGGGCTCACCATGGTGGAGCTCGGTAATGTGGGGTACAAAGATGACCAATGGGTGGTAGCAAACCGCGTTGCACAGGTAGCCTACTTCGCAAAGCCCAAAGACACCAAGAAGCATGTGGTTGTGTCAGGAAAACAGAGGATCGTGGGAGCAGATGGCGTACAAAGTCCCGAAGAACACAACAATTACTCGGAGATGTCGCTCTTTACTGATCATCCATCCAAGATCAAGCTCGTCGAGACCCGTGTCAACAAGACCAAGATGAAGCCCTGGTGCCGTCCTGATGGTGAGAAGAGGACCGTGGTAGCGTCCACACCAAAATGAGTTATCATGTCATACATTTATATAATAACTTCTTTAATGGCCTTGACATTTGTGAAATTTATTATGATGGAATATTTGTGAGTCACGTCGACTACTACGCTAACTCGTACAAGTACAAACTACGACGACGACTACTACTATGTACTACGCTAGCACAAACTACTCTACTACTCTAAGTACAAACTATGACGACAATGACTACTAAGCTAGCACAAACTATGGTTACATACCACTACTCTAGCACTGCACTACTTAAAAGATTTTAGGAAAATTTTAAAATAATTATCCAAGGTTAAAACTGTCTGGAAAACCGCCTATTAACCGAGGCGGTTTTTATTAACAACTGCCTCGATTAATATTAACCCAGGCGGTTGTGGTTAAAAAACCACCTCGGTAAATAGGCGGCTATATAAGGCCTGCGTCCCGGCGGTTTCTTCTAAGTCCTTCCATAGCGAGTCATTTTGACCCCGAAGGGGTGCCAAATTTTTGCCGCCCGCTGTCCGCCTCCACCGTGCTCGTCCGCCGCCGTGCGTGCCATACGTGCTTCCTCGCCATTTGCCGTGCGTGCCATCTGTGCTTCCTCGCCTAGCTTCCCCCTGCGGATGCGGGCCGTGCGCGGTCTCCGTCCCCCGGCAGCGCCTCACGAGAACCATCCCGTGGTGCACGGCGGAACCCTAGCCGCCGGTGGCCATCCGCCCGCCAAGCCTTATGCGTGCTCGCCGTCTACGCTTCCTCGCCCGGCACCCCTCGGATCTGGGCGTGCCGCGGTCTCTCTCCGTCCCCCCCCTCCCGAAGAACCGTCCCGTGGTGCACGGCGAGAACCCCAACCCGCAGGTGGCCATCCGCCCGCCCGCGTTGCCGTGCTTTCGCCGTCTACGCTTCCTCGCCCGGCTCCCCCCTGGGATCTGGGCCGTGCGTGATGGTCGCCCCCGTCCCAAGCCCCGCCGCGCACCTTGCCGTCGCGTGGTCCACGGCGAACCTAGCCGCCGGTGGCCACCCGCCGCCAGCGCCGCCGTGCTTGCCGTCTGCTCCCTCGCCCGGCTCCCGCTCTAGATCTGGGCCGTGCGCGACGGCCGCCGTCCCGACACGCCACGCAACGCTGTCGCGCGTGGTCCACGGCGGAACCTAGCCGCCCGGTGGCCATCCGCCCGCCCGCGCCGCCGTGCTTTCGGCCGTCTCTGCTCCCTCGCCCCGGCTCCCCCTCTGGATGCAGGCCGTGCTTGTGATCGCCTTCCCCCGACGCCTCACGAACCGTGCTCCATCCTCTGCGCAATTGTCGATTCCGGCCCTGCCTGAGGTCAGATGCCTGTGATTGCTCAAACTGACGACCCTGAGATTGCTGCCTGTGATGCCCATGTCACACATTTTGTTGGGGAAATGCCATTGCCTATGATGCCAATCTTTCTGTTGCTATGATGCCAAATTGTTTGTGTTGCTATGCAAATGCTAAATATTTCCACTGCCTATGATGCCAAATTGTTTGTTTTGCTGAGCAAATTCTAAATATTTCCACTACCTATGATGCCAATTATTTTGTGTTGCTGAGCAAATGCTAAATGTTTCCACAGCCTATGATGCCAATTTTTTGTGTTGCTGAGCAAATGCCGTTGCCTATGATGCTATTTTTTCTGTTGCTGAACAATTGCCATTGTTGGTGGCGGGGAAATTTGGCAGTCCTCTGTGTACTACTACTCTTTCTACTACTTTACTATATGCTGGCTGGGAAATTTGGCAGCCCTCTGAACAACTGAACCTCGAGAAGGACTTTCTACTACTCTGTCTACTACTTACTGCCTACTACTCTTTCTACTACTGGTAGCTACTTACACTACTCTACTACTTACAGTACTACTCTACTACTCTACTACTCGCTCTGGGTACTACTACTCTTGCTGCTGGGTACTTGCACTGCTGCTACTTACACTACTACTCTACTACTCCCGCTGGGTACTACTACTCTTGCTGCTGGGTACTTGCACTGCTGCTACTGTACTACTACTACTCTACTACTCCCTTACACTGTCTACTACTCTCTAGTACTCCCTACTTCTCTACTGCTACTGTGTTAAGGAGGGCATTGCATTGATGCTAATTATTTACTTGTAAAATGAAGCTGAGGCGGTGGCATTGCAATGATGAACCTTTTTAACTTGTAAAACTATGTTGAGGTGGTGGCATTGCAATGATGAAACTTTTTAACTTGTACAACTATGCTGAGGCAGTGGAATAGCATTGATGAACCTTTTTAACTTATAAAACTGTGCTGAGGCAGTGGAATAGCATTGATGAACCTTTTTTAACTTGTAAAACTGTGCTGAGGCAGTGGCATTTCCTTGATGTGATGATAATTAAAGCTGAGGCAGCGGCAATGATGATGAAATGCCCCTACTTGTAATTAAGCTGCTAAACTAGGATGGCTTGTATACCATACAAGCAACCAGTTTAGACGCAATGTGATGACAATGGGTAAATCTGAGCCAAATTATGTACTTTTCTTCATATTATGTACTTTTCTTCATATTATGTACTTTCCTTCATATTTTGTATACATACATCAATGTAACTGAAAAAATGATCATGTAATGTTTTATGAGGAATATAAGAGTGAGATCTGTGTTTCATTTATATAAGTGTGATGTTTCATTTATATTAGTGTGATGTTTCCTTTGTGTAAATGTGATGTAGATCTGTGTTTTTTGATTGATGTAAATGTCTTCGTTTATATGACAATCTCTTCATAGCTTGCAATGGCTAACAAGCCTGACGACGAAGGACAATGGCGCCAGCCTAGTCCTGATGAAATGTCATCATCATCAGGCAGATCTACCGAGTACGAGGAGGAGGTGCCAACACCATTACCGAAAAAGAAGCGCAAAACGGAGGAAGATGATGACCCGAATTATAATGTAGAAGATGATCTGAAGGACATGTATAGGGCTTCAACACAAAGTTCTCGCATGAAAGCACGATATCATCCGAAGATGATGATCTTTGAAACTCAACGGCGCGACGTGCGTATGAAACTACTAGTATAGCATCAAGTCCCTTGCATAAGTATATGTTAATAATGCTTGTTATGCTCGACCGGATACCACGCAGTGCCTCTGCGCTTGGAGTTCCACGATGAGGTAGAGGGGGATGGTGCGAGGGGGCATGGATCCGTTCCCACCCCAAGCTCTTCAGCCGCACTAGACAGTGGCAAGAGTACTAGCAAGAGTGGCAAGAAGTCAGATTTGAAGAGGGGCCAACACGGTAGGTACCAAATGTCGACCAAGGTGCATGTCATACACCAGATAGGCCCGCATGGAGAGCCCTTGCTACCGGAAAGTGTGATAGGCACATTCAGCAACTAATGCTCCTGTGTAGCTAGGTAGCACGTGCCAATCACCTACTTTGATTGGAGAAAAGTCCCAAAAGATCTCAACGATAAAGTGTGGAAAGACGTGAAGAAGCGATTCGAGTATCCACCAGACCAGTACAACGAAGATCTATGCAGGAAGCATGCATTAGAGGTTGCAGGAAAAGCGCTTCGTAACTTGCGCTCCACGCTAAACAACGAGTATGTGAAGATGGAGAAGACACCCTTTTAAGACTACAACTTCGTCAAGCGTCACGTATGGGACGAATTTGTTGAGAAGGTGTCTGATGAAGGCTCAAAGGAGAAGAGCAAGAAGTACTCTAACCTCGCAAAGAGGAATACGCTCCATCACCACTTGGGTATGATAGGGTACGCCGCTAAGAGGCCCAAGTGGCGGCAGGAAGAAAGTGAGGCAGCTGTTGCCGGTATAGAGGATCCGTTAGCAGGCCTCGACACCAGGGCACGCGACTACTTCAAAGCCCGTCGGTCGAAGAGGCTAAAGGAGGGAAGAACCAAGTACAACGAGTCAGAGACAGAGGAGGCGGAGAAGGCGGTGATCGCGGTACAAAAGGCTAAGGAAGAAGGGTTGTTCGAACCTCGGAGGGATCATGACGTCCTGACTGAGGGGCTTGGAAGGCCGGAGCACCACGGCCGTGCACGGGGCATCTCCTCGAGGCAGAGCTGGAAGACCGTGGAGTCCTGGCAATCCGACGCTGCCTCGTACCGCACAAGGCAGGCATATAAGGAACGGCTTATCAAGCAAGGCCATGATGCGGCCATGAAGGAAATGATCATGGGGTTGATACAGGAAGCTTTCACAAGCAACGACCCCAAGATGGTGGACCTGCGGTCACAGATGCTTCGACAGGCTGGCGTCCAGCTACCGCAACAGCAGCAGGGTACCTCACAGCACCAAAGGTACCTAGTCGATGAGATCAAGAAACCAACACTTTGCAAGCTCCTGGTGCCCTTTGGCCGGACGGGGAAGATGAAGAAAGAAGTGGGAGAAGGAGAGGTTAAGCCGCCCAAAGATGGAGAAATCTACGACGGCAAGCCGATCCCGCCCGAGTACGCTGTAGTGCTCTTGGTGTACACTAAAGATGAATTCGATCGAGACGAACTCGAGTTTCCCACTGAAAGTGGTGCAACGACGCTCGGCCAAGCACTCGGCAACATCGTGCTTTGGAACAAAGCTGATATCGTGCTGAAAATGGAGACATCGTGCTCACCGCCGTCATCGTCTCCCCCGGTGGCGGCCCAAGTGATGACGATGACGATGACGGTGGCAACAACGATGGCGTCCCAGGCATCAGTCCTCGACGGAGCCCATCTCCCGACAAAGGCAACCCACAAGGAGATGCCGGGGTTGCATCGGGCAGAACACGCCGCCTCAAGTCATCCCAAAGAGTGCCCTTCGGCGCCCGATGAAACCAACAGATGAGGACGACAATAGAGTTGCATCGGGGCACGACTCGCCACCTCCAAGGCAACCCGAAGAGTGCCCAATTGATGAGGAGGACGACAGGCCTCCGAATATACCCCTCGCAAATTGGGGGGCGTATAAAATCGCAAACAGTCTCCCTTTTTCAACGGCATTCGATAGGTACTATTGCTAACACACTTTCCGGCTTATCTCAATTATAGAGTATGTGTGCCTATGGTGATGGTGCTAACAACATTTGTACTCGTCGTGATTGCAGGCCGCCAACGCCACCATCGATCTAGCCACTAACTCCAGACTGCCCAGACAACTACGAGCATGGCAAGTTCATGTTGCCCTTGGGCCAGCTAGTCTAGGAGGAGACGTGGGAGGTTCGACAGTTCCATCTATGGTACATGCCTGCTGCCAAGTTAGGAATGAAAGAATTCATTGTGAGGGTCCCCAAGAAGTACTTCCACTTGGAAGAGGATTGCTTTTTCTCTGTGACCTTCCACGACATGCATAGGATGCTGCGGCGCAAGGACCTCGACGTCGCCCAAGTCACCCTTTTTGCATTGTAAGTTGTTATAGCATTGCATCGTTGTCCCTATGCCTTCTTCAATCAATACAACAATGTCGTGACCAAGACTTGTGCCTGTAGGATGCAATCATATATAAATCAGGAGCTTGGTGATAATGTTATCTACCTCTCTCCTATGCATATTACCCAGAGGGCCATCATTGGCTACGATATACCGGGATACGAGATCCGCGGTTGATGAACTTGACCCCCATGCAAATGGATAGAAACCGGGGCATGCCTACGGAGTGAGATTAGGTACGAAAAGGGACAGTACATCCTTCAAGCCATGAAGAAGGTTGAGGAACATGGGTGTATCCTTGCCGCCCATCAGTTCGGGTACGTGAAAACACACGTTCGAATACGTATACCATCCATTGGGTTCACGATTTCTTACATTTGAAGAGTGGAGTTCTAAATTGTTTCGATGGTGCAGCTTGGGTGTCATGAGGCACTGGATTGTATTTATGATCTTCCCACAGGATGGAAAGGCTATTGTATTTGACTCCTTGAGGAAAACAGACAAAAAAGCGTACAATGATTTTGAATTCTGTGTTCGATAGTAAGTGTGACATCACATTCATTTATTTACACGTATAAATCGTATCAATTTTATTGTTGACACGAGTGGTTTTCATATAGTGCTTACAGGAAGTACCTTGAAGACCCCAACTGCTTGGATCGAAGGTTCGAGAAAAAGAAGTTGAAGTACAAACACGTACTCAAAGTGAGGCGACAATTCTCGGTAACTATATATCAGCAATCTCATATGTGCTAGTACATCGTCCATCATGCTCTCCATATAGCCTAACTATTTCGTATTACGTATAACGTTCATGCAGTGCTCTAAACAACCCGAAGGGTCGCTTCTATGTGGATACTATGCTTGTGAGTATCTTAGGGCGTGCGGGAAGTACAAAGGACGACTACCGACAAATTTGAAGAAATCAAAAGGATGGTGGAAGAGGAACAGGATCGATAAGACGATCATCGGTCAAACAATATCCGACGTTTGTAAGTTTGTAACTGATCAATGTTGTCATGTCGATGGCAAGTTCTTCCACCAAGAGAGCGAGCTAGCAACTGAGGACAAGTATGAGAAGCTACGCAATTGGAGAACAATGCTAGATATGAGGGATTATATGTTGCCGGACATCTTCGACTAGTTTAGCTTGTGATAAACTTCCCATATCGCTTATGTGTACGTGTTTGACTGTGACTTTGTGTGCATGTAATTTAAACTTCATGATGGAACTTCAAATGATGTTTGACATCAGATCTCTTGTAATATATGTTCAGCCTTTAAAACGCTTATTCTATGTGTTCCATATGATCTATATTTGCTATATTTGATACTGCTTATATTTCAAATTAAATGATTAATATAAATTACCTAAAAATAATTTTTTTAATTTGGAAAATCATAACGAGGCGGTTATATTATAATAACCGCCTCCATTAATGGTGAGACAGAGGCGGTTTTTTATATAACCGCCTTGGTTAATATGTTAATCGTAAGAAAACCGCCTGGGTTAATAGTCATTAACCGAGGCGGTTTTTATAAAAAAACCGCCTCGGTAAATCTTTTAACCGAGGCGGATTAACCATGACCTTATCTTCGAGGCGGTTAGAGAAACCGCCTCGGTTAAGTTTTCTGTAGTAGTGTTTCTGTACTCAATCTGCTCTGAATAATGTCCTAAAGTTGAATAGTAGAAGACATAGTTTACCTACAATTAGAAGAAGAGAACCATAGTTATCCTCCCTATACTCCTATTATCATCAACATAGACTCCTATTATCATCAACATAGATTGCTATTATCATCAATGTAGATCACTATTATCAACCACATTAAACCTTAGCTTAGTGTCTACCTTAGTATAATCTTTATCTTTCTACTTTTATCTTTAGCCACCCCTAGTTGAGTTAGACCGTAGTTAATCACACACGTTTTCTGTGGATACGATATTTAAAACCTCCGGGTGAAGTGCTACAACGGTATTATATCTGTGCGCTTGCGGATAGTTATATTTTCTTATGTGCATTTAATTAATACGAACACTGATGCATGACATGGATTGGTACCAGCATTTGTCGTCCGTGCCCTGCCAAACACAGCGGTGGTAGGCAGGCCATCGGCGCCGGCATATGTCACATTGTAAAGCTGCTAAGTAGCTTATCCATTGGATAATCTTTACTTTTGGAACTATCATGATTTATACTGTGTGCCAGAATTTAGTATTCTGCCTGTCCGCTCAAATCTTTATTTCTTCGTATGCACCTAAACTTGCATAATTAAAAAGCATCTACTTGGCAAACTTTTTTCGTGAATAGAAATAAAAAATTAACGGTGAAAACTGATAGCACGTAGGCATGATATGGACACTGACAATAATGACTAAAGCTAGTAACGTCAACATCAACGGATATAGGCAACCTGCCCTGTCTGCGCACAGCCACGGCACCCCACATATAATTCATCATCATCCACGGATTCTCGTCGTCACATCCCAAGATAGCGATTTGAGGAGTGACAACTTTTCTATGATTATGTGAATTTAGGAAAAATCATAACCATATAATGCTTGATGTACATGTTTATCATTGGAGCTATAATCATATTGATCGTACAAGATGCAAGTGGTACATTGTTCGTAATTAATTTACATCTTAATCAGCTCCAAGCGCCTAAGTATTTATCCTTGCCTTGAATGCCAATGCCATCAGGTTGTGCCATCAGGTGTTAGCACTTAGTTCACACATATTAGATATATAATTAATTTTACCAAAATATGTTTCGTACGCAAAAACAAGAAAACCAGCAGTAATTATCCTTATCTACTTGCCTGAAGCAGAAACCCGTTCATGCATGCATAGCCATACAGTTATTATACTCTCTTTAGTATAACCCACCATACAGCATGTTCAATATTATCTCATATTATTATGTGATGTCCTCCGTAAAGGACCAGTAAATGATATTATTTTAATCACCCATTGGTAATGCCTAACTCTGAGGATCATGCACACCTATTCCCTAATTATGTGGGCCTTTCCATCCCACATCATTTCAGATATGGGACAACCCAGGCTGAATATACAAAACTCTTTCCATGATTATGTGCCACATACATTTCTCATTGCATCATCTATAAGAAATATGGCCATTAGTAAGGTTTTAGTGATTTTAGTTGTTGAATGACAAAATAGTCAATGGAACTAATAATGTTGGCTAGTATATAAGGACTTAATCTTTTGGATACAAGGAGATTGACTTGGGAGAGGCCAAGGTGAAGATGGAGGAATCAAACACATCAACTGAACAGCAAGTGGACATTTTGAAGACCCTAGAAGATGTACAAGGAACCCAACATATCAAAGAAATGGAGCCCGGATGAAGACTCACAAAGAAACAGAGAAAATTTGCTATGTAGCTTGCCCATGAAGTATAAGACTACTTATTACTAGCTTATTAAAAATAACATATTTATCAATAAATACTTTAGTAATTAAATAAATAAAAATAAATTTAATTATATAAATATTTATCAAGAAGCAAATAATTGAAGTATATAAAATTTTAACGAATAAATAGGCAAAATTATATAAAATGATTTATAAGAAAGTACATCCGCTTCAAACTAAATCAAAGTTGTATCAAAATTGAACTTACTCTTTACATATCATTAGTAATGTTTTTTTTTTTGAAACGAATCAGACAGGAGAGCTGCCAATTTTATTAAAAAGAAGAGTCCAGACTGGGTAGTACAACAAAACAACAACACAAACAGCCCTGAGGGTGCAACAGGAAACAACAAATGAGCAACAACTACAACAGACTTAAACAGAGCTACTAAACAATCAACTCTCAACAAAGGCAGCCAAACAACACCAACATAGACAAACCCCTAAGGAAAGGATAAAGAAATCTCCCCCACCATATCCCTGAAAGCACGTCCTTTTAAACCCAGCAACGAATTGAGGAGGTCAGGTGGTACAACTTTCTTTAGGCGTTCTGCATAGTCTTGCATTGTATCTTTTAACACTTTACCCTGTGCAAGGTGAGCACTTCGACAAAGCGATGATCTATCATAGGACTTATGGCGCCGATGCCTTGTTGTCGCAGTACGGTCTGTATTTAAGGGCATGTGAAATCCTCTCCTTCCCTAGATGCGGCGTCCGGAGGAGACGTTGCCTCTATCAGAGGGTCCATTGTCAACTGGGCTCTTCTGTGTTGACCTTGGTCTTGGAATGGGGAGGGCATTCTTCATTGTTATGAGAAGGATAGGTTCGGTCCTCTGTGTATTAGAGACGACAACTTCCTCATCATCAGATTCATCCTCCACCGAAACAACATCCTCAATAGGAGTGCCCTCCTGAAGCGTCTGTTTAGTTGCCTCCAAGAGCACGTCGTTTGATGGCTGAGGCTCTCTCTCCTTGATCCCAACTGAAGGTTGGTTGGATCCATACTTGGTGACAACGAGAGCAACTGGTGGTGACTCAGCTTTCTCATAAGCATCTTCCACCGAAACAGTCTCATCAACAGAGGTATCAAATTGCATTAACATTCGCTCTGTGGGAAGCAGCTGCGGGTCCGCCATGTACGGCACACAATTAGAAGGCACCGTGACCGAAGGTGTTGCTCCCATAGTGAGGCGAGAAGTTTTGACCAGCCGCTTATCATCCAGGGGTGTCAGTGCCACGTCCACTACAGATGATGGAACCCCAGGGGTTTGGACATACAACCTGGGGCCTGCTGAATCTTCTGGGGTCATCTCATTGCTGATGGGAAGCTCACAGTCCTTAGAGGCCGACTGTGCAGTTTGTCCCACATCATCTGTGATAGTGTATAATATCGTTAGTCATACCGATTAACTTTTAAACAGTTTCAATGTGTACATAGTTAGTAATATTAAAAGATTGTTTCACCACGTATCATATTCTTCATGGACAACGATACTATTGGAAATTCCACATATTTTTAGTATGGATCTGGGTTTGTACAAATAAAAATAGTGAAAAATGGAATGGGACACATCCATATATGGATATCCATATCCAACACTTAGTGGATATGGATTTGGATAATTTGGATAACTAGGTATCCATTTCCACCGTGGCCATCTCCACCCACACGCACACCTATCATTTGCTATGGTAAAAATTGGAGCAGCTGGGTGTGGCGGTTCTAGTCTAGGCTTTTTGGGAACTATGTGTCTCTATTTTGAATCAAAGCGCAAATGTAGAAACATAAATCGGCAGGTACACTTAGGGAGCTGTTGACAACCAAGACTGTTCATTTTGTGAAGTTGTCAAAATGTGGAACAGAACTCACCATTGCGTTCCTCTCGTTGAGACGGTCAAAAAACATATATGAAACGTATGATTTGGAGTCTGGATGAAGAAGTTATGTCCCTATAAAGATGTTCCATTATCGAAAGTTCTAACCCAAGTCGGGAATTCCGACAGTAGGAAGTTCCAAAAATGTTGGAACTTCTGACTTGCTTGGGTGTCTGGTGTTATTCCCACATCGGGAGTTCCGACAAAGTTCATAAGTTCTGACTGTCGGAAGTTCCGACCCAAGTCGGGACATCCGACTCAGTTCAGATCTGGACTTTTGGATTCCGATCTGAACTCTTCCAAACTCTTAGGAAACTTGAAAAATATGTTTTGGAATGGTTTTCTACTGGAATAAGACCAAACCCCTCTATATATATGAGAGGATCATAGCTAACTAAAATCCTATCTATCCAATCGAACAAAAATACATCTACTACAACCCTTACGCTCTCTTCCAACCCCTACTGCTGTTTGTCGCGTCTCCTGGTGAGATTTGGCGGCGTTCTATGAGGTCTTGCTAGTCCTAGGAGATACTTCATGTGCATCCCTCCGACGGGACTTCTCGAGGGTTGTTCCGGAGCTGCGTCAGTGAAGAACGTGTCCAAAATCGGTCCTACCAGTCTCTAGATAGGTTCAATCGATCCCGCTGAGTTCTTCTCGTGTTCTAGATTGGATTATAACCTCCTGGGCATGTAGCCCTTGCTGGTGTTTTGTCTAGAGTAATTCTAGCGCCAACATACTTTTTGGCGACTCTACTGGGGAAGGATTGGTTCGATTGTTTACTAATAACTGATCTTTTCTTTAATTCCAACAAACATCATGCCTGAAATCAGGGATCTTGGAGGCATTGGAGAGGATGGAGACCTCTCCAACATGAATACAAGCAACATCAAGGATCCCTCTTCCCTTGGTGAGCTTCCCCAGGAGCTCAAGCAACAAGTTGAGGCCAAGTTTGACGCTGTCCTCAAAGCTTTCTTGGACAGTTGACCATAGATTAGCGGTACAAAGTTACTCAATACAAGGAACCTAACTACGCTAGATTGGTACCTTATACATCATCAGCTACACCAAATGCTTCTGCTGCGCTCACTACACTGGTTGCTCCTGCAATCAAGGTAACTAATAATGCTCCTATCTATGACCTACTCATGCTAATTATTCTACAATGCTAGATGATACTATGAAACACTTACAAATACTATTCAGCATTCATTTAGCTTGCTTAGTGGTCGTATGGATAAGATAGGACGGACAACCGATTGTGTTCAATTGGGTGATCTGCAGCCCCATTTTGGTATGCTGTTGAATGATTACCCAATCAAAGCTCTCACACAGTAGCTAGTAGATTGCCATCGGCCCCTTTGTTATTTGGAAATAATAGGGCCGATGTTCCTACAACTAGTGCTACGGTTCAAGGGATCACTAATGTCTAAAATTTGGGTCGTATTACACAAACCGATAATAGGACAACAACAAATAGAGTATCGGTGGAGGCAAATACGGTTGTTCCTAACCCGCCAAGTGTTGTCTAGTGCTATTTCTATTCTTAATACAGTTCCTACTACTCCTACCGATTTTAATGCCAGTTTGAATCGATTTAAGGAAGATTTGACTAGATCTCTTAAGAATAGTTTAGGTGTGCAAATCAAACCCACTAGGCATGCATATCACAAACCATACCCTTCTATTTTTGATTTCATGGGAGCACTTGTTGGTTGGAAGGTACCCAATTTTATTAAATTTAATGGGGATGACAATAAAACTACAATGGAATATATTGACATGTTTTTAGCTCAAATGGGTGAAGCTAGTACTATAGATCATATGAATATTCATTATTTCCCTTTATCACTTATTAGTATAGCTTTTACTTGCATCTTTGCAATCATGTTCCATTAGTTCTTGGGCTGAATTAGAAGACAAGTTTCATAGTCACTTTTACAATGGTGTCCAAGAAACAAGATTGTCTCACCTTACATCTATTTGTCAAGGGCATAGTGAACCTATCCTTGATGGAGATTTAGTTGATTTGTGCTTTGCTGGCTTGCTTCCTAGCATCAGAGAGAGACTTGAACATCGTGAGTTTTTAAATGTTAACCAATTGTTAGAGAGGGCCATTTTTGTTGAATCATGCCTTAAAGAACCTCGTGACGGTTATAGATCTTACCGACCGAATACTCATGTTCTAGAAGAGTTATCGGACGGTGAGAACAATGAAAATAGTGAGTTTTTTGCTGCTGAAATTGTTTGGCCAGCACCTAATAAACTAGTTACTTGCCTATCTCTCAAATCAATTCAAAGGAACCAGGTTGAGGAGATGAAGTTTACTTTTGATTTCTCTAAGTATGATTGAATTTTCGATGAATTGCTTAAATTTGGCTATCTTACAATTAATTATACATTGCCATCACCTGATGGGATTAAGAAAAGGGCATATTGCAAATTTCATAATTCTTTTTCTCATGCAACTAATGATTGCAATATTTTCCTTTGACAGTCCAATCGGCCCACAATGAGGGATGATTGACTCTTACTAAGATCCAGGTTGACAAGACTCCTTTCCCACATATGTGGTTGAGAATGGAGCTCCTGCTTTTTTGATTCACCTGGAGCAAGCCAATAAAGCACAAGGCAAGAATGTGATTATCGGTGAACCACGTGTAGCACTGAATGCCAATGTAAATTTGGGGCACAAAGTGGTGCTTCAAAAGGATGAGGAAGGTAGAAGTAAACTCAAGATCACCGCTGGATCAGCTAGGCACTTGAGCATGCAAAGATGCTACGAGGCGGTGGCTACACAGCAGAGGCTGGCTAGGCTGATTCTAGAAGTTGGCCCATGTTGGTATAAATTAACTGCACCCTAAATAATGATTATAATCAGATTATCCGCAAGCGCACGTATATATACTTGATCAGCACTTCACCAAGATCAACCCGGTTTTAATATTGAACCCAAAGGAACAGTAGGTGAATTATGACCTAGCCTAATACTCTTAATCTAAGGGGGTACAAACAATCTAGAAAACTATTGAGAATGAGGAAATAGCTAATGTACTCTAGTTCTAACTACCGGTAAACTTTGTATAATATCATCTTATCGGACAAGTGACCTGAATAGGAGAAGAAACAGAGTAATCTACCTACCGCATACACCTATAAGCCTATCAGGTCCTATCAACGGGAAGTGGACTACGAGAGGATTCAACGTAGCTATAAAGTCACCTACGCGAGCTACCACTATCCGGCCGATCGGGGGGACATTCACAAGCAATCATAACCCGCACACCACATCTACGCTACGAATACTACTCGACCTAGGAGCTACCCAAATCAAAGTACTCAATGTAATATGAGTTGCAAACCAAAGAACGAATATAAACAAATGCTTACTTAAATCAGAATGGTAAATACAAAAGTACCTCAGAACGCAGCTCCGGGCGAGGGAGCCGAATCCGGGCGAATACGACTCCCGAGGATGCTCCGACAGGCCGGGGCTCCTCTGAATCTCTACTCTTCTACTCTATCTCTCTAATCTCTATCTTGATTGCTAGCCTAGATCTAGTGGATCTTTATCTAAAGCCCTAACTCTTCATCTCTTGATCCGGCCTCCTCCTGGGGGTATGGCCCTCCTTTTATAGCCCGGTGGGATTGATATGCGCCGTTGCATCAAACCGACGCGTAGCCAACGGTGGAGATGAAAACCCTAGGCGGCGGAGGAAGCTTCGGAAGGGGGCGCCGCCCGAACCCCTAGGGGCCGACCGGCCCCATGGTGGGGCCGGCCCCCCTGGTGGTGGCGGCCGCGGGCCCCGCTGCTTCGAGCATCTTCTGGATCCTTCCTGAACCCTCTGGCGATATAGTTGCATCGCGGTTAAGTTTCGTGGTAAAATTGCATTAAAATCCTTCTTTTAGCCTTTTCTAGAAAATCACCTGTAAATTTCACAAATCACCAAAACTCATGGAAATTATTGGTGGTAACCCTATTCTAGTAGATATTCATGTCTGGGGAAGTGGTAATTGTTAATAAATTTTGGGCGTTAACAGGTGTCAACAATTACCCCCACAGTTAGGCTTTTGCTTGTCCCGAAAAAAGGTTGGTTTTGGCAATACGGGTACACATTCAATGCATAACTTGGAACTTAAATTATATAGCACTAGTCTAGTTATCATGCATTGTGAAATTTTAAAGTATCTATCATGAATCCTCAAGTGATTGCGGAGTAAGAGAGCTTAAGATTGATTACTTTTTCTTTAATTATGTCTTTTGGAGTGGAGATGTATTTTGCAAAAACATAGCTTCGACCCTCTTATTTGTAGTGGTACCAGTGGTAGTGACATAAATTGGACATTTTTATAGCGAGGGAGAGAGATATCATATTCCTAGATCAGGAAAAAATTCTCACTTCTTGGTATATTATGTTGGAGGGACCATGAGCTTTTCTTTTTTTTGAAAGCACATGCTCATATTTCTTTCCTTCTTAAATCGAGGTTCCGAACACTTGTCCCTTTTTATTTCCTCGTGATCTATCTTTTTGAGGTTTTGGACACTTGTCCCTTTTTTATTTCCTCGGAATCTTTTTTTTGAATAGCTCATGCCTCCTTTATAATATTGCTCAAGACAGTGAATTTTATTTTTATTTTAGTGGGAATATGATAAACCTCTCGACCAAAGCTTATTAAAGTAGATTATTATTAAGTTCCATTAAAAAGGAGTGAAGCTAAGTGTTTTTAAATTTTTAAAATAAAATCTCCAAAGACAAATTATCGAAATTGAATAATCATTATCTTTTCTATCTTACTTCCTACAACAACTTAGACAATCATGAAGCACTATAAATTTCATAATAATCATGACTCTAGAATGGTGTCGTATAATTTATTTTTCTCAAGTCATGGATTGAATGGGTTTATTATTTCTTAAAGCATTTAATATGAAGAATATAATTCGGATCGAAATTCAGAGTATAATATATGCAATTGAATTGTAATTGACACGAACCTGACCGTGACCGAAACGAGGAGGCGAGAGGTGGCAAGGGGGCGCCGCCCCGCCCCACCAGGGCGTCGGCCGGCCCCACCTTAGGGGTCTTGCAGGTCCCGCTTCACTTGCGCGGTGTTTGGGTCGATGTCGCTTCGAATTACGCTGTTTTTCCGATTGTATTTTCGCTTCGTGATTAATTGTGCTCCCCCCACACTTCTTTTTCTGCATACTTTCTGCACAATATGTGGAGACAAAATTTTTCAAAAATAGAGAGTAGAGTAGATAGCAAACATTAATATAAAATAAGGCACTTTATTCATTTATGGCGGTGGTATAAAATAATTCAACAGACGCTTTAATGACTGAGCTAACGACTGCCCTAGCTCATTAGGCTTTGTCCTAAGAAAATGACTCGACTGACTCCATTAACTAATCGAATTGGTGGAAGTGTGCCTTATTGGGTAACTAGGCAACTAATGCTACCCTTCATTATTGAGGCCCTGAATTATTGCTTTGAGGGCCGCAACCTCTTCTTCAAGCTTTTCTTTGTCGCGCTTGAGGCTGTGGATTAACTTGAGGTTAACCACAACCTTCTTTTCTACGTCTTCTATGAGCTTGTCCCTCAGCTTGTTAGATGTTTCCATCTCCTTGACAAGGTTGGAGAGGCCTTCAAGCTTCTCGAGAGAGTGCGTAGGGGTTGGTCTTTGGCCGCTTGGGAACTTTCTTCAATGCTAATGCTGATGCTGCTCTCTTCCTCTTAGGCTTGGGTTTAGGTGTGATGGGCTCAGTGTAGCATACCTCATCAGGGTTTGCACGAATTCCTTGAACAGAAGGACGAGCAGCATTGGTGTACTTAGCACATATCAGCTTGCCCTTCTTGTCGGTCTCGACTGCCACGAGTCGCTCATTAGCTCTAGGTGCAAGGAGCTGGGTACCCTTGGGGATAGCAATCTACTTTCCTTTAGCACCTCCTTCAAGCAGCAATCTTGCAGGTGGTGGAGGAAGAGCAGATGGATCTTACACGTAGTAGACTTGCTCATGGCATTGGGGGATCGTTGCAACTTGCTTCGGCGGCACGACGGCGAGAGGCTTCGGGCTCAGCGGGACGAGGGCCCTTCGAATCATCGCCGGGGGATGTTGTCGATGTCCGCGCCGTAGGAGACGATCGCCTTGTTCGCCATTGCTAATAGATCTAGATTGGAGAGCTCTTTTGAAAGAGAGAGGTGGCTGGTTATGGAATACAATTGAGGAGGTCTAGGTACGTATTTATTTGGATTTTCTAGAGACAGGATGAGGACAAAACCTAGGTTCTAGGGATCCGTACGAAAGAATATCCGATTGCACGTGGATAATACGCGAATATATGTAGGAAGAGTGTAGAAGGACATGGAACAAAAGTCGAGACGAGAGGCGCCAGGGGGGCACCGACCAGCCCCATAGGGGCGCCGGCCGGCCCCACCCAGGGCCCACCTCGGGTGCCCTTCCGCAGGGTGCTTCGGACTCCTCCTATGTTTCTATTAGATATATTTTCGGATAAAAAGTTCATACCGGAATAAAATAGAACTTAATAAGTTGGTAATTGGATGAATTCGATTTCATCCACTACTCCTGAATCAAATGGCTCTAAATAAAGTTTAAGTCAGTATCCATTTACCTTGAATAACGTACCTTCGTTTGATTGTAGAGTTATTGCTCCATGCGGTGATGAATTCACAACGGTGAAAGGTCCTTCCCATTTGCTCCTCAATTTTCAAGCCCGAATAATTTGAACCTGAAATTAAAAAGTAATACCTTATGTCCTGATGTAAACTCCTTCTTCTTGATCCTCTTATCATGCCATTTCTTCGTTTGTTCTTTGTAGATCTTCGAATTGTGATAGGCCTTCTCCCTCCATTCTTCTAATTCTGATAATTGCATCTTTCTTTTCTCTCTAGCAGCTTCTAGATCCATGTTCCATTTTTTGATGGCCCAGTGAGCTTTATGTTCTAATTCAACTGGTAGGTGGCAGGTCTTACCATATACCAATTGATATGGTGACATACCCAAAGGTGTTTTATAAGCTGTCCGGTATGCCCATAGTGCATCAGGTAACCGATCCTTCCATAAAGTTCCTATTTCATTTACTGTTTTTTTGGAGAATGTTTTTGATTTGTTTATTGGATGTTTCTGCCTGGCCACTTGTCTGAGAATGATATGGAGTAGCGACATTATGTCGTATTCCATGAGCTTGTAGGTATAAGTGAAACTTCTTATCAGTGAAATGTGTTCCTCCATCACTTATAACCATTCTAGGTGTTCCAAACCTTGGAAATATAACCTCTTCAAATATCTTCTTTGAGTGTTTCGAGTCAGCATTCTTGCATGGCATAGCTTCTACCCACTTGGATACATAGTCAACTGCCACCAAAATATACTCATAATTCTTTGACTTCATAAATGGTCCCATGTAATCAATTCCCTAGACATCAAAGAGCTCTATCTGAAGATTGTTGGTGAGTGGCATAGCATCTCTTGCATTAATATTTCCGTGCCTCTGACACGCCCCACATCTTCGGATGAAATCTTTGGTGTCTTCATACATGGTTGGCCAAAAAAAACCACTCTGCCAGATTTTCGCATGAGTGCGGAATGCCCCATAATGACCTTCATATGGTGATGAGTGACATTTCTGAATGATCTGCATGCCTTCCTCTACTGGTACGCATCTTCCGAGTAATCCATCGGCGATACCTGAAAGAGGTATGGTGGATCCCATATGTGGAGACGACTTTCATAAATGAGTCTTTTCTTATTTTCTCCCCTGGTGGTACGTAACTTTTGCAACCATAAAGTTGACAATATTCGGCAAGTACCATGGATCTGTCTTGGTCACTTTAAACAAATGTCATCTCTTAATGAGTCATTAATAGGTAGTTCTTGAGGTTCCTTAAAATTCATCCTAGACAAATGATCAGCAACAGGGTTTTCTATTCCTTTCCTATCTTTAATTTCCAAATCAAATTCTTGCAGTAATAGGATCCATCTTATTAATCATGGTTTAGCATCTTTCTTAGTGAGTAAATATTTAAGAGCAGCATGATCGGAATAAACAATTATTTTAGCTCCAACTAAGTAAGACCTAAATTTATCAATAGCAAAGACAACAGCTAAAAAGTTCTTTTTCAGTGGTTGCATAATTTAATTGTGCTTCACGTCATTGTCTTGCTAGCATAGGCAATTGTATGATGCGTTTTATCTTTTGTTTGTCCTAAGACTGCTCCTACAAAGATAATCACTAGCATCACACATAATTTTAAAAGGTAAAGACCAATCGGGGGTTGAATGATTGGTGCTGAAGTAAGTGCTTTCTTAAGAATATTAAATGATTCTAAGCATTCTTCATCAAACTCAAAAGGTACATCCTTAGCTAATAATCTGGTCATTGGTCTAGCAATTTGTGAGAAATTCCTTATAAATCTACGATAAAAACCACAATGACCAAGAAAACTTCAGACTTTTTACATTAACAGGGGGAGGTAGTTGTTCAATTACTTCAATTTTAGCTTTATCTACCTCTATACCTCTTTCTGACACTAGGTGTCCTAACACTATTCCTTCTCTTACCATAAAATGACATTTTTCCCAATTGAGGACTAAGTATTTTTCTTCACATCTTTGCAAAACCTTATCTAAATTTTCTAGGCAATCATCAAAAGTTTTTCCATAAATTGAAAAATTATCCATAAAAACTTCCATGATTTCTTCTATCATATCAGAAAATATAGACATCATGCATCTTTGAAAAGAAGCGGGTGCATTACATAATCCAAAAGACATTCTTCTATAAGCATAAGTTCCATAAGGACATGTAAAGGTGGTTTTGCTTTGATCATCAGGGTGGATAGGAATTTGGTGATATCCTGAATAACCATCAAGGAAACAAAAGAAAGAATGATTTGCTAAACGCTCTAACATCTCATCAATGAAAGGTAGAGAAAAATGGTCTTTCTTTGTTGCTTTGTTGAGTTTTCTATAATCTATGCACATTCGCCATCCAGTGACAGTTCTTTTAGGTATTAATTCATTTTTATCATTTTGGACAACTGTCATTCCTCTCTTTTTAGGTACAACTTGCACAAGACTTACCCACTCGCTATGCGGCACAGGGTATATAATCCCTGCATGTAAAAGCTTTAGAACTTCTTTCTTTACTACATCCCGCATCGCATTTTGGAGTCTACGCTGAGGCTCTCTTGAAGGTGTAATTTCTGGATTGGTTGGTATGCGATGGGTGCAAAAAACAGGGCTAATCCCTTTCAGATCTTGGAGTGAATATCCAAAAGTAGCTCTATGTTTTTCTAAAACAGTTATTAATTTATAAGTCTCTTCATCAGAAAGTTTATCACTTATAATCACGGGATATTCTTGATCATTATTTAGAAAAACATATTTAAGACCAGATGGTAACGGTTTAAGTTCAATAGGAGGCTTAGGTGGCTCTAATAATTCATCAAGAGGTTCAGGATCAACAAGGTCCTCCTCCTCTTCATCGATGAAGAACTGGGTATCATCTTCTAAATCAGGTGGAATAAAATTATTGAATTCAATCACATTAACCTCTTCTATTGGATCTAATTCGGGAAGGGGCTCTGCTTTAAATTTTACCGCATGAGTTATAGGTATCGAAAAATTAAATCCTTTCTCAAATTTGACATTTAATTTACCATCACGACCTTTTTGAAGAAGTTTTATTATGGGTACTCCAATCATTACATCAAAATCTCACACATCAAAGATATAGAAATTTAACAAAATACGGAAATCATTAATAACAATAGGAAGTGCACTCAAAACTCCTAAACTAGGAATAATGTGTCCCCGAACAATTTTTAAATAATTTATTCGTAGGAATTAATGGTATGTCTTTTAAGAATTTTCTAGCAAAGTTGTATGACATAGTGTTGACTCCTACAACTGGGTTGTATAAAGCTTTAAAAGGATATGAATCTACTTGCAACTTTATACTAACAGAGGTGAATTAAGACGAATTACTTCAGGGGATTGTCCAGATTCTATCAGCCAATCATCACCCAAAATAAAATTCAATTCCCTTGTTATTTCTCTAAGAAATTTTAAATCATCGATGTGAAAGATTAGAATTGAAATTTCTAGATTGTTTGGGGTTAAATAATTTTGCGATAAAGTATAGTATTCCCAAAATCATCAAAGAAATCATCCTCTATTTCAAACATCCACTCGAATTTAGAATTATCTCATTAGCTAGTTCAGGTTCTAATTCAACTATAGATTGAGATGAATCAGATAAAAGTTCATTTTCAACTAACTGAGAATTTTCTTCTAGCAACTCTTCTTTTTTCTTCGGGGAGATCATTTAAAATATTAGTAAGAATAATTTTAGTATGTTCAACAAAGTAATATGCATAAATGCTCCACCCGAGACCAAATTAAGATATTCCTTATTTCTATCATCGAGGCCTAAAAAGAAATGTTGTAAAAGCATAGGTTCTAGTAAAGCAAGATTAGGTCCAGAATTTATAAAACCATCAAAACGATTCCAAGCCTTGCCTAGCGATTCATTGTCTAATTGTTTGAATCCTATGATTTCAAATCGAAGTTTAGCGACCTTTTCTACTGGGAAAAATTTAAGACAAAATTATTTTCATAATATTTTCTAATCTCCTTGACTACTCCCAACATGATGATTATACCATTTCTTAGCTCACCCCGTTAATGAAAACGGAAAGAGTTTCTATCTTAAAGTTTCATCAGCCATGCCTTTAATGCTCAGACATGAACATGTCCGCTCAAAAAATCGCTTAAGTGGGAATAGGGGTTTTCGCTAGTATTACCGTAAAAGATATGTTCCTGAACTAATTTAATTAATCTCGGCGTAGCTCATAGCCGAGATGATGTGATAGGTTTAGAAGATTCCTTTGGCTGGAGGTACGATCCGAATGGTGCTCCATATTGATATGAAAGTTGAGATTCGTTTTCCATAATATATTTTTATTTTTTTTTGTTTTTAATATAACAGATAACTATAGAGTAAGATAGGCTAAATCAAAATCAGCAAACCGTTCCCCGGCAACGGCGCTAGAAATGCTTGTTGGTATAAATTAACTGCACCCTAAATAATGATTATAATCAGATTATCCGCAAGCGCACAGATATATACTGATTAGCACTTCACCAAAATCAACCCGATTTTAATATCGAACCCAAAGGAACAGTAGATGAATTATGACCTAGCCTAATACTCTTAATCTAAGGGGTACAAACAATCTAGAAAACTATTGAGAATGAGGAAATAGCTAATGTACTCTAGTTCTAACTACCGGTAAACTTTGTATAATATCGTCTTATCGGACAAGTGACCTGAATAGGAGAAGAAGTAATCTACCTACTAGACACCTATAAGCCTATCAGTCCTATCAACGGGAAGTGGACTACAGAGGATTCAACGTAGCTATAAAATCACCTACGCGAGCTACCACTATCCGGCTGATCAGGGGACATTCACAAGCAATCATAACCCAAATACCACGTCTACGCTACGAATACTACTCTGACCTAAGAGCTACCCAAATCAAAGTACTCAATGTAATATGAGTTGCAAACCAAAGAATAAATATAAACAAATGCTTACTTGAATCAGAATGGTAAATATACCTCAGAACGCAGCTCCGGGCGAGGGAGCCGAATCCAGACGAATACAGCTCCTGAGGATGCTCCGACAGGCCAGGGCTCCTCTGAATCTGTACTCTTCTACTCTATCTCTCTAATCTCTATCTTAATTGCTAGCCTAGATCTAGTGGATCTCTATCTAAAGCCCTAACTCTTCATCTCTTGATCTGGCCTCCTCCAGGGGGGTATGGCCCTCCTTTTATAGCCCGGTGGGATTGATATGCGCCGTTGGATCAAACCGACGTAGCCAACGGTGGAGATGAAAACTCTAGGCGGCAGGAGGAAGCTTCTGGAAGGGGGCGCCGCCAGCAACCCTTGGGCGCCAGCCGGCCCCATGGTGGGGCCGGTCGACCCCACCTGGTGGCGGCTGCGGGCCCCGCTGCTTTGAGCGTCTTCTAGATCCTTCCTGAACCCTCTGGCGATATAGTTGCGTCGTGGTTAAGTTTCGTGGTAAAATTGCATTAAAATCCTTCTTTTAGCCTTTTCTAGAAAATCACCTGTAAATTTCACAAGTCACCAAGACTCGTGGAAATTATCGGTGGTAACCCTATTCTAGTAGATATTCATGTCCGGGGAAGTGGTAATTGTTAATAAATTTTGGGCGTTAACAGGTGTCAACAGCCCACCTGACGCATTAGCAGCAACCAGCCCAGCAGCCGGCCTAGCCGGGTCACCCTCCCCTGTTCCAGCCAAGTCGGCTTAGCCGACTTCCCAAGTCGGCTTAGCCAGCTCCTTAGGTTCCAGCAGCGCTGTTTCAGTCGGATCCAAGTTTTTAGCATGTTTGTTCCGCAATGGTCAGAGATTGGTACTTGGAAGACCAATGAAAAGAAGAACAAGGGCACTTTTTTAAGAAGCAATGCACTTTTGATAGGCTCATGTCCAAGTACAAGCAACAAAAGGCCGATTCCAGGAATCGGCCGTTAAAAAAGTATCGACTCTGCCCAAACAAGAAGATGAGAAAGCAAAGCAATTAGTTGTGGCACATACATCAGTACCACCACAAAAAGGACTACTTCTCATGTGTCTCGTTAGGGGTCCCCCTATTCCACTGCCTATCACACCACAATGGGGACCGTATGGAGTATGGGTGCCATATCCTCTGTCGGCACCTATGGTTCAGCAACAAGGGTGGGGAATGCCTGCTTCTCCTTATGCCAAACCATCCATGTTTAGCTGATTAAACTTTAGTCAATCGAGCTTTATCGATGATAGTCAAGGCCGATTGGTCACACCAAGGACCTTGACCCCGCGAGAAATAAGGAAAGCACCTATGATTGGGCAAGGTCTAGCAAGACACAAGAAATTATCATTACTCCCATGCCAAAGCGCACTCCTCCATCAACTATTACAATCGGCTCCATGGAGGCTCCCATCATTGATCATGTTGGGCCGATTGTGATTGGGGGGGGCCAATTCTAGTGATGAATCAAGATGAACCTCCCAAAGAGTTGAAGTTGAGAAGAAGAAGAGTACCAAAATAGATCCCAGGTATAACCAACACAAGTGGTACCCTCCTAGGTTGAATAAGACTCAACGGTGCAAGTTGCAGCGAGCAAGGCATAAGCAACAAAAGAAGGAGAAGCTTGAGAAGATGAGGGAAGATTTCTTCAAGCCAACAACAAGGCATCCTTCAAGAGCATCAGGATGGGACGCCTAGCAGCTCCCAGATTGCTAAAACAATTTTAGAATTGGATAAGCTGGCTATCTCTACTCCTATGCCTAGAGAAGGCATAGAACCGACTAAGCCAACTCCTGAGTCGGCTGAGTTGTCTTTCCCTGCTACCGCCACTCTGGAAGACCCAGAGTCAGCCAAGTTGGCTTTTGTGTCGGCTAAGCTGACTCTTGCTGCACCATGTGCCTCTGAGGTATCTTTGGACTTCGCCTCCACCATTGCTGCGTTGGTCATTATTGAGGTCCCGGAGGGTCCTGATGAAGAGATAGTGGACTATGAGCCTCCACCGGAAAGAGCAGGTCAATGTTGTTTATTTATCAGTAGATTACTATGTTGTTGGGGATGACTCGATAGTAGTGGAATTTAATTTCGCCACGCAAAGTGCTGTGTTTTAGAAGCTTGAGGATTCTATTAATCATCTCAAGCTGTTGCATGTGAAGGGTCATATCAATGGCACACCAGTTCACAGCATGTTCATAGACAGTGGAGCTATTATGAACCTGATGCCATATACGCTCTGCAAGAAGCTTGGTGGCACTGATGAGAAGTTGATCAAGACCAACATGACCATCACTGGCATTGGGAAGAAACTCCTATTCCAGCTAGATGTGATGCTTCCATGGAGCTCACTGCTGGGAGCAAGACCTTAGTTACAACTTTCTTCGTTGCTGACGTGCAAGGTAGTAATAACTTGATACTTTGGCATTGTGTCCCATCTAGCTTGCATCAATGTATCGTTCAGTGTATTGGTGATGAGATTGAGGTAGTACATACAGATTCATCGGCCTACGTCGCTACGGCCGATGTTCCTTCACTCGGAGGGCATGATGGTATTGCTTTTCTTTCTGGTAGAGATCTTTCTAATTTTTAGTTTATTAGTGTTACCAAAGAAGGATTTGTACTTGACTCATTGAAGCCAATTGATAATCGGCTCAATATCATTGTGTAATTATTTTAATGGATGCTAATCTAGCTAGAATGGTTAAAACATCATGCTGAACAGTATCGGGCTTCTCAGACCAATGCATGTGAGGCTATTGATGATTTTGATGAGCTCAATAAGTTGGGCCAAGGCTTTACATCGGTTGACCCTTTGGAACAAGTTGACATTCGGGATGGCTCTGTGCCTCGGCTGATGTTTGTTAATGAGAAATTGGAAGCCGATTACAAATCTAAATTAATTGCACTTCTCAAGGAATATGTTGATTGTTTTGCACGGAATTACAAAGAGATGCTTGGGTTGAGCAAAGAGTTTGTTGAACATCAGCTCCCCATCAAGGATGGGTTCAGGCCTCGCAAACAGCAACCTCGACATTTCAATTCTACTATATATGACCAGATTAAAGAAGAAATTACTTGGTTGTTAGAAGCAGGTTTTATATGTCCATGCAGGTTTGTAGATTAGGTCTCTAACACTGTGCTTGTTGAAAAGAAAGATTCAGGCAAGATTTGGGTTTGCATTGATTTTAGAGATCTCAATATAGCTGCCTGGAAAGATAAGTATCCTATGCCTATAGCTGATATGCTTGTTAATGATGCTTTGAGACATAATGTGCTTAGCTTTCTCGATGGTAATGCTGGTTACAATCAAACCTTTATGGCTGAAGAGGATGTTTCTAAAAAGCCTTCATACGTCCTGGATTTATTGGCTTGTTTGAATGGATTGTGATGATATTTGGATTAAAGAATGCTGGTGCTACCTATCAACGTGCTATGAATTTGATCATTCATGACTTGCTTAGTGTGATCATGGAAGTTTATATTGATGATATTGTTGTTAAATCGGCTTCTCGAGTTTCTCATTTAGCCAATTTGTGACTTTCTTTTGAAAGGATGCGCTGTTATTGGCTTAAGATGAATCCAGTCAAATGTGCTTTTGGTGTATCAACCGGGAAGTTTTTAGGCTTCGTTATTCATGATAAAGGCAAAGAGATTGATCTGCAATGGATAGAGAAGGTCAAGAAAGTTCAGCCCCGTACATGCAAGAAGGACTTGCAAAAGTCCTAAGGAAAAGTGAACTACTTGAGGAGATTTATTGCTAACTTGTCCAGGAAAATTATTCCTTTTACCCCCATATTGACGTTGAAAGATGATCTGAATTTACTTGGAGGGCAAAGCAACAAGAGGCTTTTGAAAAGATAAAGGAGTATTTGTCTACTCCACTAGTTCTTCATGCACCATGAAAGGGAGTTCCATTTAAATTGTATATTGCTACCAAAGAGAGAGTCGGGGTTGTTTTGACTCAAGAAGATGAAGGCAAAGAATATGTGATTGCTTACATTGGTCGTTGTCTTCTTGATCCCGAGACAAGGTATGCCTATATTGAAAAGTTGTGCCTATCATTATACTATGCTTTGGTGCTAAGATGAGACACTATTTATTATCTAGTACATGTGTAGTTGCTTGCAAGGCAGATGTAATCAAGCATATGTCATATAGGCCAATCTTTAGTGGAAGGGTAGGCAAATGGGCATAAACATTAATTAAATATGACTTGACTTTCGAGCTGTTGAGATCCATGAAGGGTCAAGTCCTTGATGATTTTATTGTTGAGCATGGTATTGATCTAGTAGATGAGGTTGATTACCTCACTTTTACTCCATGGAAGCTTTACTTTGATGGATCAATTTGTAAAGATGGCCAACGTGTTGGCATCATTCCTGGCAATGCTGAACTTAAGTTATCAAGCCAATTGGATTTTCATTGTACTAACAATCAAGCTAAATATGAAGCTCTCTTATTCGGTTTGATAATTTTGTCTTCCATGGACATAAAACGTGTTGTAGCCTAAGGTGATTCTTTGTTAGTAGTAAATAGGTTTGGTGAGTTTCAATGTATAGAAGGGTCATTGAATGAACATCATGATAAATGCCTTGATATCATTGCTACATTTGCCGAATTTCAAATTTGGCATATTCCAAGGCATGCAAACTATATGGCCAACACGTTAGCTCAATAGGCATCGGGCTTTGATGTCAGTGGACATAATTTTCATATTTAAGAAAGAATGATGCATCAAGATTTAAGTTTTTTCTATGCAGGTGCTCTAGAACCAGCTGAGCCACTTCTAGAAGTCGGCCAAGCTGACCAGTTAGACGGTTCTTCCCTGGCATGCTGCCTAGCAGCCCAGTCGGCTAAGCCGACTAGCCCAGTCGGCCTAGCTGACCCCCCTAGGTTTTGTTCAGCTATTTCGCCTAGTCAAGTCCTAAATTGGTCTAATGTGATTCCTAGTGCTGATGATTTGATCGATTTGGAAGATTGGAGAACTCCTTTATTGAGATATTTGCAGGATCCCAACTCAAAAGTTGATAAGAATATTCAACGATGTGCATTCAAATATACTTTGCATAATGGTGAGCTTTACCAGAGAACCACCGAAGATTTATTGCTTAAATGTTTGGGAACTGATAAAGCAAGAATAGCTATGGGAGAAGTCCATGAAGGCATTTGTGGCATGCATCAATTGTCCCCGAAGATGAAGTGTTATTGCATAGGACTAGTTTCTATTGGCCTACTATGATGGCCGATTGTTTTGATACTACAAGAGATGCGAAGAGTGCTAGAAGTTTGGTAAAATTCAGCTAGTGCCTGCTACAATGCTTCATCCTATCATCAAAACATGGCCTTTTCATGGTTGGGGCTAGACTTCATTGGCTAAATTCATCCCCTATCTTTAAAGGGCCATTGCTTTGTCTTGGTTGCTACGGATTATTTTACTAAGTGGATTGAGACAGTCTAGTTGAAGAATATGACACAAAAAGAGGTGATTGAGTTCATTACCGAGCATATTATTCATAGCTTCGGTATTCCTCAAACATTGACAATAGATCAAGGGATGCCATTTATATCCAAAGAAGTAAGAGAATTTACCAAATCGTATAAGATCAAGCTGTTCAATTCATCTCCTTACTATGCTCAAGCAAATGGCCAGGCTGAGTCTAGTAATAAGACTTTGATCAAGCTTATTAAAAAGAAGATTGAGCATAATCCAAGAAGGTGGCATGAAGTTTTATCTGAAGCTCTATGGGCACATCGTATATCAAGGCATGATGCTACAAAGGTTACTCTTTTTGAGTTAGTATATGGTCTAGAAGCTGTTTTACCCGTCGAGGTGAATTTGGATGCATATAGGCTTGCTAAATAAAATGATCTATCTGCTATTTTGTATCATGACATGATGATGGACAATGTCGATGAGGTGACCGATAAAAGATTAAAGGCTCTTAAGGAGACTGAGAAAGACAAAGCTCGAGTTCCCAAAGCATACAACAAGAAGATGAAAAGCAAGTCTTTCCAAGGTGGAGAACTAGTGTGGAAGACCATACTACCAATTGGATCGAAGAGCAATAAGTTTGGCAAATGGTCACCAAGTTGGGAAGGTCATTATAAAGTGATCAAAGTAATATTTGGTAATTCATATATGCTGGAGACATTGCAAGGTGAAAGTCTCCCGAGAGCAATAAACAAAAGGTACTCAAAAAAGTATTTTCTAAGTGTTTGGCAAGAATCCTAAGTGCTCTCCAAATAATGGCCGATAAATGTATTGCCCTTAGAACAAAAATGGCCAATGTATACATCGCCCTTAGTCACTGAATAGCCAATGTGATGGGTATCGTTGCTATTTGGTTTTGAATCATGTTTTCATGTTCATGCTTCATTCACCTAAAAATGGGGGGCATATGTTGACAACCAAAATTGTCCATTTTGTGAAGTTGTCAAAATGTGGAATGGACCTTGCGGGTTGCGTTCCTCTCATTGAGACGGTCAAAAAACATATATGGAACGTATGATTTGGAGTCTGGATGAAGAAGTTATGCCCCTATAAAGATGTTCCATTGTCAGAAGTTTTGACCCAAGTCAGGACTTTCGACAGTCGGAAGTGCCGATAAATGTTGGAACTTCCTACTTGCTTAGGTGTCTAGGGTTATTCCCACGTCGGGATCTCCGACAAAGGTCGGAAGTTTCGACTGTCAGAAGTTCCGACCCAAGTCAGGTCTTCCGACTCAGTTCGGATCTGGACTTTTCAATTCTAATCTGAACTCTTTCAAACTCGTGGAAAACTTAGAATATGTTTTGGAATAGTTTCCTACTAGGATAAGATGAACCCTCTCTATATATATGAGGGGATCATGGCTAATTGAGATTCCAACTACCCAATCAAACAAAAACACATCTACTACGACCCTTATCCTCTCTTTCAACCCCTACTGCTGTTCGTCATGTCTTCCAATGAGATTCAGTGGCATCCTAGGCAGCCTTGCTGGTCCTAGGAGATCCTTCATATGCATCCCTCTGATGGGTCTTCACGAGGGGTGTTCTGGAGCTGCGTGAAGAAAAACGTGCCCTAAATCAGTCCTACCGATCTCTAGATCGGTTTGATCGATCCTGCTGAATTCTTCCTGTGTTCTAGGTTGGATTGCAACCTTTTGGGCATGCTAGCCTCTACTGATGTGTTTCCTAGAGTAATTCTAGCACCAACAGAAGAATAATTTGGTAGGGTTCTAGATTCTTGTAGGAATGTTTCAAATCTTGATTCTCTGAAGAAACATTTCAAGTGGTGAACTAGAATCACTTGATTTCGGTAAATTAATATGGCAGGTCCCTACAACAGTGGCCGGCATTTTTCATAGTGAAGGGAAGAGGGAGGAGTCTTGGTGTGGAAGCGGGCGCAGAGAGAAATGACCCAACTAGGCTTTCAAGTTTGAGTATATATGCATGGAGTAGCTTGGCAGGCCAGCTAGGCCTTGACATCATTTCTAGAGATGGCCTCTTAAGAGGTCCTCCCCTAAAAATAGGCCCATTTTTTTCTGTGGTGGACCTCATAGGAGGCCCATCTTCGTAAATCAATTTTATGAGACTGGCATTTATGACTGCCTCTGTAAACAAAATGTCCGCCTCAGTAAATCCATTTTGTGGGACGGTCAATTATGACTGTCTCCATAAACAAAATGTCCGCCTCCAAAAATCCTCAGGTATTTTAAGAGACACATGCAATTTGTGACAGTCTCTGTTAATAAAATGGCCCATCTCCTAAAATTAAATTTGTAGTTGTGACATTTGACAAAATGCAAATCACTGATGCGGAAGGAAAAAAAAAAGTGGGTTTATAGGTCTTCAAAAAATTACACAGACAAGCATTAACTTCCCTAACAAGAGAAAACCCGATAGCAATGAGCCAAAAGAAGGAAAGAATAAGCAGGAGAAAGAGAAAATCCACTCTCGGTAGCGATGCTAAAGGTTTCCCTATACATTGCACAAGCATGGAAGCAAATGCAAGGCAAAGGTATCAGATATCACCCCTACAACTTTGGGTACGTTCGATTCCATCCACTAAACTACCGTTGTTTCTAAATACTTATTTTGTTCGACACACTATAACCTAGTTTCTAAATACTTATTTTGTTCGACACACTATAACCTATGTATGCATGCTTAAATTAAGGCAGCAGCCACTAGATTTACATAGTGGCTGATGTCAAGCTCGGCATGCTTTGGGTCCTTGATCCACCACATATGAACCAAAGGAATACAAAGACTTCCTATCCATTCTCCAAACCTGTATGAACTGTACTCATTATTGGAGATATGCATATATAATCGTTATACGGACTTATATAATCATTATACCAAGTTGTTACTAACTTGGTTCAATACATTCTAATAGGGCATATAGGTTCTACATTAAGAACCTTAGAGGGGAGTTTAATCCAAAAAGGTTAATGGAGATATATATCAAAACAAAATTTTTGCTACAATGCACATGCATCACTGTACTTTAGTACAGATACTTTAGTATTATTGATGCATTACATTCATGTCAAAGTACTTGGTAATAATATCAAAACGCGTTCAATCAACACAGTGCCACAAGCAATGCTTCGGGAGCATCCATCGTGGATATTACATTTGTGAGTACATGACGGTGCTCATCGAGAGGTGTGTACCCTAAAAATATATGTAACTAGTTCATCTCACTATATAAGTTTAGAACGCACGCATGTACTTATGTCTTAAAGCATCATTTTACATTCTTTTTGTTGCAGTAGCCTTTGTTCCCTATTAAGGGTAGAGAACTTGATGAGGCCGCTCTCTTGGATAATGTTGGGGACCTCTGCAAGTTTATCTTCAAAAAAATTATACATAAGAGATGACAATTCCACGATTGGATGTCGACATTATTGCGTGACGCAGATTGCAGAAGTCTTCGTGTGTGCGAACTCTTAAATTTTGGTCGTTGATAATATGCATATAGTGTATTATTATTATTTTTTGTTGTTGTTGTTGTTGTCGCCGCCATTATTATTATTATTGTTGTTGTTATTGTTTTTATTTTTTATAATAATAATAATTATAATATATTAATTACTACTACTACTACTATTATGATTTTTATTCAGTGTGAAGTTTGCATTGGATGTGATGTGCATATATATGTTGATGACGTATTGGTGCATGCGGTTGTTATATGCTATCGCTGTTGACAATATGCATATAATGTTGGTGACGTGAGTAGGAACCCTTCTGCATATGTTTTTTTTAGGGCCGGCTAGAAACATCAGCTGCCTTTAGAAATAATTGGTGGAAAATAAATTTTCAAATTTGACAGTAAACTTTTGCACGATTCAAAAGTGTTTCTAGGGGCGGCTGAAAACAGCATATTTCAAACTGCCTATAGAAATTCATTTTTCAGAGATGGTATCTTTAGAAATTGATTTTTAGAGACGGCTAACAATATCAACCGTCTCTAGAAATTGGTCTCCATAGAGGTGGCTAATGGTTTAGCCCACCGGAGATCGCCCTCGAGAGACCGATTTCCAGAGGCAGATGTATATCTGCCTTAGAAAATGAACGATTTCTAGAGATGATCAGACAGAGACGGTTGTTACCATGACTGAAAATTGGTTCCGCAGTCAGTGTCGGTGATACACAGTGGGCATATGTGCTAGAAATCGCATTTTCCTTTGGCTGCAGGCCGTTCATGTGGCGAAGAAAACAGTTGTGAGTCTGATGGACTTGCATTAAAAGAAGTCATCTGATGCATGACATTGATAGATAGCAGCGTTTGTCATTCGTATCCTAGCAAACATAGCAGAGATGGGCAGGCCATGTGCGCCAGTATATGTCCACTAAATTTGATAATTAGCTTGCCCATGGATACTTTTTATTACTAGTTTGTCAATCTACAAGGAGAAGTGGAGCCATTTTATTTATGGGGAAGAGCTTCACATACAATCCATTTGTACTATTCCATTACAGCTATGCGATTACCTTTTGATTAGCAACCATCAAAGTAAATCCTAATAAAAAAAATCAGACTAAATCAAGGATCTTCTGGTAACAGCAAGTTGTACGCATGTGTTGTACATATACAATCACGAGCTGTGCTAAACATGGCCCAAAATGCATTAATGATACAAGTAATGTGTTCTAATTTTTACTTTCCAATATAGTGTGATGGAGTGTGGTACCCTTCAAATCTTTATTAACGTCAGCAGCAACGGACATGCATGGGCAACTGGCCCCGCCTGCACACAGCGACGGCACACCACATCGCACTTGTCGTGAGCGGAGTGACTGTCTAGCTCCAGAATCTTGAAAATGACATGAAGTGAGATCATTTGGAGGTACTATCTTTATTTAAAATTTGATTTAGCAGTGACACCACGACAACCATGTACGTGCTAGAAATCATATTTTCCTTTCGCTAGAGGCCCTTCACGTGGCAAAAAAACGCTTGTGAGTTATCTGATGCATGACATGGATTGGCACCAGCATTTGTCGTTCGTGCCCGGCCAAAAGAGGTAGGCTGGCCATCGGCTCCGGTATATGTCACACTGTATAGCTGCTAAGTAGCTTCTCCATTGGATAATCTTTACTTTTGGAACTATCATGATTTATGATGTGTGCCGCAATTTAGTATTCTGCCTGTCCATTCAAATCTTTATTTCTTCGTGTGCACCTAAACTTGCATAATTAAAAAGCATCTACTTGGTAAACTTTTTTCGTGAATAGAAACAAAAAAATTAACGGTGAAAACTGATAGCACGTAGGCGATATGGACACTGACGATAATGACTAAAGCTAGTAACGTCAGCATCAACGGATATGGGCAAGCTGCCCTCCCTGCGCACAGCGACGGCACGCCACATCGCACCTGTCATGAGCGGAGCGGCTGGGAGGAGCGGTCGTGGAGTGGCTTTCATGCTTCCTGAGCCCCTGACATGGAAGGAAGCTGAACAGCATGACCTATTGAATGCTAGATGCCAAGTTTTAATTCATCATCATCCACAGATTCTCGTTGTCACATCCCAAGATAGCGATTTGAGGAGTGACAGCTTTTCTATGATTATAGATATTAGGAAATAATCATAACCATATAATGCTTGATGTAAATGTTTGTCATTGAAGCTATAACCATATTGATCGTACAAGATTCGAGTGGTACATTGTTCGTAATTAATTTACATCTTGATCAGCTCCAAGCGCCTAAGTATTTATCCTTGCCTTGAATGCCAAGGTGCCATCGGTGTTAGCACTTAGTTCACACATATTAGATATATAATTAATTTTACCAAAATATGTTCCGTACACAAAAAACAAGAAAACCAGCAGTAGTTATCCTTATTATGTGATGTCCTCTGTAAAGGACCAGTAAATGATATTATTATAATCTCTACCCCTTGGTAATGCCCAACTATGAGGATCATGATACCTGTTCCCCTACTTATGTGGGCCTTTCCATCCCACATCATTTCAGATATGGGACAACCCTGAATATACAAAACTCTTTCCTTGATTATGTGGCACATACATTTTTCATTATATCATCTATAAGAAATATGGCCACTAGTTAGGGTTTGGTAATTTTAATGGTTGAATGACAAAATAGTCAATGGAACTAACAATGTTGGCTAGTACATAAGGACTTAATCTTTTGGATACAAGGAACCCAAGGTGAAGATGGAGGAATCAAACACATCAACTGAACGGCAAGTGGGCACTTTGAAGACCCTAGAAGATGTACAAGGAACCCAACATATCAAAGAAATGGAGCCCGGATGAAGGCTCACAAAGAAAAAAAAGAAAAATTTGCTAAGTAGCTTGCCCATGAAGAATAAGACTACTTATTACTAGCTTGCTAAAAATAATATATTTATCAATAAATACTTTCGTAATTAAATAAATAAAAATAAATTTAATTATATAAATATTTATCAAGAAGCAAATAATTGAAGTATATAAAATTTTAATAAATAAATAGGCTAAATTATATAAAATGATTTATAAGAAAATATATCCACTTCAAACTAAATCAAAGTTGTATCAAAATTGAACTTAGTCTTTACATATCATTAGTAATGTTAAATATAATATCGTTAGTCATAGAGATAACTTCTAAATAGTTTCAATGTGTACATAGTTAGTAATATTAAAAGATTGTTTCACCATGAACCATATTCTTCACGGACAATGATACTATTGGGTATTCCACATTTTTTTAGTATGGATCTAGATTTGCATAAATAAAAATAGTTTATAGTGAAAAATGGAATGGGAAACATCCATATATAGATATCCATATGCAACACTTAGTGGATATGGATTCGGATAGTTTGGATAATACATTTCCACCCTGGCCATCTCCACCCACAAGGACACCTATCATTCACGATAGTAAAAAGTGGAGCAGCTGGGTGTGGCGGTTCTAGTCTGGCTTTTTGGGACCTATGTGCCTTTTTTTTTTTGAATCGAAGTACAAACGTAGATACATAAATCGGCAGACACACTTAGGGAGTGTTTGGTAGGGTTCTAGATTATTGTAGGAATGTTTCAAATCCTGATTCTCTAAAGAAATGTTTCAAGTGGTGAACCAGAATCACTTCGTAAAACCGTTTGGCTGTTAGGCTGGATTCTGTTTCCCAAATAAATGTTTTTATAAAAAATCATGTAAAGTATAAATACGCTTCACAAAATATAGTTTTTTTTATGGGCAAATAACTACCTAAATGCAACCCATAGAAAATTGTTGCACTAAAAAAAAGATGAGGAAAAAGACAATCGCTAATGCATATGAGGGAGAGTAGAAATAGGAATAGCGAAACCAGCCTGCTCTCCCATTTCTCTCCAGAAGGAAAAAAAAAAAGGAACCGGAGAAATGTTTCGTGGCTGGAGCGTTTGGCGCCGATTCTTCTGATTCTAGCGAGAAACTGAAATGTTTCTCCTATCCAAACAAGCATTTATTCTTATGAACACGCATACGCACATCCTACTACTATAAGCAATGAAAGAATGAGTTGGTAGGTTTCGAGATTGACGAAGTGACCATAGATGTCTTAGTATTGATGGGAACATCATTTACCACTAAAAGAATAATGTGATTAAATCTTAGAATAAGTCTAGAAAAATATAACCACTCATATCAAGTCAAAGACTTAAAAAACTCAGATGGGCAAGATCCAACACAAGAAATATCTATGCTTAGTTCACTGGGCCCTATGCGCTCTGACATCGATGGATAGGATGATTGGTGGGATATCCCTGACACTATGCTTAGCTTGTACTTTGGAAGCTCACTGCATCGGTCAACACATACTCGCCACACAAAACCTACTAGTACTGCTTCAATTATCATTGCCGGGTGCTTAAAACCATCACCGATTGGGTATCACTATCAGTTCATATGGGCGAAATATATTGCTGGGTCTGAATATAAATCAATAATGATACCGCTGCAGGTTCTAACTACAAACGGGCAATGATAATAGCACTGCCGGATCTCAACTCAAACTGAAAGTGAAAGTCTTTGCTTGACTCGAAATTCTTATCAAACATGATTAATAGCACGCCATGACAATGTGGTTCCTGATACCCTATAATGTCATGTTCCCCTTTTTCGAGTTCACTGATCCACGGCAGGAAAGCGCTAGAAATCATTTTTTTTTTCTTCGCTAGAGGCCGTTCACGTGGCTAAAAAACCACTTATGAGTTATCTGACGCATGACATGGACAGGTACCAACGTTCGTCATTCGTGTCCTATCAAATACAACGGAGATAGGCTCGCCATCGGCGCCTATATGTCCAATGTAAATCTGCTAAGTAGCTTGCATTAGATAATCTTTACTTTGACAACTACCATGATTTTTATTGTGTTGGAATTTAGTACTCTGCCTGTCCTTTTAAATCTTTATTTCTTCATATGCACCTAAAAAAAAAACTTGCATAATTAAAAAGCGTCTGCTTCACAAACTTTTTCGTGAATAACAAGTAAATTAACGATGAAAACTTATTGCAGTAGGTGTGATATGGACACCGACGACAATGGCCTGCCCCGCCTGCGCATGGCGACGGCACGCCACATCACACCTGTCACCGATTGCACCGTGCAGAAAGGAACAGACCGTGCAGCAAAAGGAACAGATATGTTGGGGTCCGGATATTTTTTGTCAGATATCCATAATATTTTTCATCGGATGCAAATATAACTGCAAAATTGATCGTTCGGATTTGAGCTCGTGTTCGGATATCTACTAAAGTTGATTAGTAGGAAGTAACATTTGTTTTAACGATGGTTTTGGCAGAACAAAATCATTCTACATGGATTGAAGTATGAGTGCATAACAATGTAGACAAAGATATTCTCATTAAAAATAACGTATTTATCTTGATAAACAATGTATTAATTAAATATATCAAAATATTTATCAAGCAGTAAACAATGTCGTTGGGGAGCTGATCCGCGGACGTTGGCGAGATGACCTTTTTCTAATTCTTTGGATCAGTAGCGTCATCAGTCTTCTTGCTGTTATCGTCCGACATGTCCTTAGTAGATCTATTTTTCTTAGGTCCTGTTTGGATCTTATGAATTAGTAACTAGTTAACCAATAGTCTATAAAACCCAACTATTTGAACTAGTTGTTAGTTCATTGGATCCAAACAGACCCTTATTCTCTAACAGAGTCGCTAAAAAGTGTGTTGACGCCGATTAGGGTCACACACCAGCTAGGACTGGCACGCCCAAGGCCACACATGGCACGTGGCGGAGGATAGCGAAGCCGACCTAGCAGGATGGCCACAGAACTCCTAGGAGCACCGGTCGGGTAGAGGCATGGCAAGGTTGCTTTAGGGTCAGCGAGGCCACCTAGAATGCCAACGAATCTCATCGAGAGATGCATTGAGGTTGGAGGAGTACATGGTAGGAGAAAAGTGTAGTAGATTGATTTTTGATCATTTGTGTACAATACATATATAAGGGAGTGGTCTTATCCTAGTAGGAAACCTTTCCAAGACGTAATTTTTAAGTTTCTCACGAGTTCGGATGAGTTTGAATCAGAATCCAAAAAACTGAACTCGGATAGGGAACATTGAAAGTTCCGATATCTGTCAACTTCCGATGTGGGAGGAACCCCAGCACCCAACAAGTTTTTTTTGGGTATATCGGAACTTCCAACCTAGGTCAGAATTTCCGATGTGGGAGCACCTTTCCAAGGCGTAAAGTTGTCAGATTGGACAATTTTGGTTATAAGCACAACCATAGTTTTTAGCCATGGTTTTAAGTACAACCATATCGAAGGATGCAGAAAAGGTTCCACCAAAATTGAACAATGCCAAGATCAACACCTGCAACCTTTCTTCTGTATCTTCAACACCAGTGTGGCTAGTGTCATGAGCGGCGGTCTCAGTTGGCCAAGGGGGCTCCAATATCAGCGCATACAAGGGATGGCACTGCGATTGCGATAGGCGCTTCGGTGGCCTTCAACTCCTCAAATCTTCATTGTGCCTCCTCCTCCTCCTCGATTTTCTTGATAGCCTCCCTCCATCGCCTGAAATGGAAAACATTACACAGATACAAGACATTGATAACCTTCTTTACCTTTCATGTGCGTTTGTCAGTCTCCTTCGAAGCAAAAAAAAAAAAAAAAAAAAAGAGCGCTTTCCCCAGCCTTAGCCCAACAGAATTTCACAACCCTCGTAGCAATATTGACTCTTGGGGTGCTGGATTTGTGTACATCATCTATGCTTGGGAAACAAAATGGCAGACGATTTATGTTTAGGACATGTTCACAGCACACTTTCTCAATCGTGCATGCAAGCCCTTGGGCTGCAGTATACGCAGAGAATATCTCCCTGTCTTTGCAATCAAGTCCTTGAAACCTGAAATTTCTTGGCAAAGCAAAGACGCGAAGCTTTCAATGTCACATTCGGGGAGGGAACCATTTTTTATGATATCATTTTCGAACCATTTTTTCAGCTTATTGGTTGTTATATTAATATGCTGCAGAAATTTTATGTCAATTTTAAGCATATTAACAAATTAAAATGAAAAAAACTCAAAACTGAATATTGCAGATCTTGTCAAGAGCAATAATTTTTATATAGTTTTCATCTCCATCTCCATAAGAAAAAGATATGATTTTTCTATGGCGACAAGTCCCTCTGTTTAGAATTCATCGAAAGCTGCAATTTTTATATAAAACACATATCCATCAGACTATATATAAAAAGATATGATTTTTCTAAAGTGGGAAGGTGGATTACGGGTGGCGCAGCAAAATAGAGCTGCCACGCCAACGGGAGTGGCGCGATAAGCTTTTCACTTGGAATATATGCCATAGACCCCTCCTGCGTGTTCCGGTGTTGTACACATTGCTGCACCAATCTTTCTGACACAGTAGAGTGATTTTGTCATGCCATGCGGCCTGGCATGGCCAAATGGGTTAAATATTTAAATATTTTTTGATGAATTATTTTTAAAATACTAGTTAATAAGGTTAAAAATAAAAAATTCCTCGTTCCATGTGCCATGGGCCGACTACAAGACATGGGCTTCAATGCCAATGATGGCTTTGCTCTTACGTGGATTTCCAGTGGAATTCCTTAGTTACACCATCCAACAGAAAGCCTTGATACTCCCTCAGTCCTAAAATGAGTGCAATTCTAAGTTTTTTCCAAATTAATCAATCTCAAGTTTGATCAACATAAAAAAAAAGTAAAGATATTTATGATACCAAATAAATATTATTAGATTAAATATTGATAGTAAACCTGTTTAGGGACATAAGTGTTAATATTTTTTTTCTAAATTTAGTTAAGCTTAAGGAAATTCGACTTAGTTTAAACCTAGAATTACACTTTTTTTTAGGCGGAGGAAATATGCTGTAGTGTCTCCTAAAAACCACGGCGTTATAAACAAAAGTGAGTTTCGTTACAACCAAAAGGGAATTTGCTGTGACAACGCACAAGTAACGTAAAGAAACATGCATGCACACCGTGAAACCAACCACTTTATTTATTATTACTGATAATACTCGCAAAAATATGTACATGTACCGTGCAGGCCATAAGGCACGGGCAACGGTAGCCTACAACTCCGAATACCGTTCGGAGTATTTATTCTTTACACATTTAGCTGTTATTAGGTACAGACGGAACAGAAATTATGGTTGGTCTGGCGTCCATGACGAACATGGCTCCCATGGGAAGTTTGCATGCATTAAGCTCCCGTCGTAGTCAAAACTTGTCGATCAAGCATCGAAGTCCAAACGCCACGGGTTAATCCTACAGTTGCTGGAAGCCTGTGCAAGGTATCGCATATGAGAATATTTAGGTTGAAGCATAGAGATTCTACTTTTATGGAATAGTTAAGGAAAAAGTGATCATAAGGGGCCTATACAAACATTCACACGGGCACATAAGCAATGGAAAAGGCCAGTGGTGCTCATTGAACTCAAGAAGATTCAATGGAAAAATGACGTGCATTGAAGTTTCACAGATAGAAAAGTGGAAGAAAAGAGGAAAGGCTCCTTACGCCCAGGGGGGTATAAAAGGCATGTATGTTGATCTTATAGGTCCTCCCGCCACTGGTTTGGCGCACAACCTTATGGTTCACAACACCGCGTGCCATCGTAAGTTGTCCAGTTCCTCCAAAAATGCTCCACTGGCCATCTTGTGGGATGTAACCCATCATCTGAAGCGTGGATCCCTTGAGGCTATTATTAGAATACAAAATGAAGCTTATTCAAAAGAGTTCCGTGACTGCGTTTGCTGTATTGTTGGTGGCAGTAGAAAAGATCTTACCTCGTGCGCTCGAACACTATGGTCAAGGTGGTATACCAGGCTTGATCATTCCTCTCGCTTGGTTTGAACTGGATGCCCTGTGCACGTCCAACGACGGTTGCGTCGCTACCTTCCCCATTGGTCACAGACCAGTCCTGGACGGCGATGTTGCCAAATTCCCCGGGTAGGCCTGGTTCGACCACCACCGCCTGGTTAAGGTCGTTTCCGCTGTATATCTGGTTTAAGTACAAACTCAGGTGCAACTCTTTCTCATCCAGTGCGCACGATGCAGGAGCTACTGCGAAAAGTGCCACGGCTAGGCTCACAGCTAGGATGCTTCTCAGGCTGGCCATTGTACTAGTTATGGCCGCTACCGCTTATTTCTTGCTTGTGTTGTGTGATCTGTGAACGGGGGAGGGATGCCAGTATTTATAGAGGGCCGCAGTGGATGGACAGGACGACAGTGATAGCATGGATGTGAACAATGGTCCATGATGATGGGTAAAGACCGTCATTAGTGATTGGTGCAGCCGCCCTCGGAACCAAAACCTCTGACGTAGAAGCATTTACGTCAGAGGAGTGCACTAATAAATAGCGACAGATTTTTTTTTTGTTTGCGAAGTTACGTACCACTTTTTCACTGTTCATGTGAATGCGTAAAATCTAATATGCCACCTGTTTTCAATCTCCCACTACCCTCTGACGTAGCTAGTGACGGGCCACAATTGCTTGTCTCCGAGCAAAACTAAACTTAGGCATCGT